>JAAAKM020006971.1:119171449-119204963 GCA_010016025.2 Alatinidae sp. Z8VKAUB7J3
AAAAAAAATTATTTTCAACTTGTTGAAAAAGAGTCAAACTATAAACTCACAAAACATCTTTGTAATAGCATTGGCCGATATAGAGTTATAGTGTGTTAAACTGCCACGGGCCTACTAGTCCCCCCCCCCTATGTATGAGAAGAGCCAAAAAGCCCATGTAAGGTAGGGTTAAAAATGATCGTGGTAATCTATGCCCTATAAACCCGTGAAAATGATATTGATCTGTTACAGATGGACAGAGCCTTTGGAAAAGAGCCAAGGCATCAGATAAAACGAAGGAAATACGAACGGAGAGAAAATGAGATTATTGATGAAACAACTTACTGTTAGTTAACGGTGTTTAATCATAACCACCTAACAGACATTTTACAACTTACTGTAGAGGTCATGTTTAAGATTCTTTTTAGTCAACTTAGTCCTACTGTTTAAAATTCAAATATTGATATTGAATCTAACAGACTATCGGTAATTTTTCGTCGCTTTAAATTTTGTTTTAGTTAAAATAGGAAAGGTTAAAACAGGTCGCTGAAAGAGCGCAACAAAGACTGTTAATCATGTTCGTGAAAAACCGGTAACCGTAAACAAATTATTTTGTCGACAGAGCACTGTCCACTTTGATTGTGCTATCCTGAATGCATCCTCTTAACATTTGCCGGCGCTGGTCGAATTTCCAAGCACAGTAAACATGTAGAAATTGCAAAAGCAATTTGTGGAACAAGGTAGAAATTGTCTTCGTAAAGTATTCGCTGATTTTTGCCCATTTGAAAATCAATAATCATTCCTTAATTTCATCATCTGTCAAAATTTCAAAGTAATGAAATTAGCTTAGAAGTAATTATATTTGTAAAGAGCTTAAGGGAACTTTATTATGGTTCCGAGAATATAGAGGGTTATGCACATCTACGAATTGATTTAAAAGTTCTTCTTGACCGTTAAATATTTTATTGCTGTCTAAATTTTGTCTTTCAGTTTACCGTGTATGTGAGATGTTATCAGATATGTAGGCAAATTTATACAGCTTGCTTCTTTGAAGAGCTTTTCTCATCATGCGTCTATGGAACGTTTCATTAAAAATCGTAGATTTCAACTCTATTTTGCTTCTTGGAATCCCCCTAATAATGAAATAAAATCATTCGTGTCCCTCTTCTACACCTTGTTCTTTAGCTTTAACAGTTAACGCATGTTCTTCCAACGTTACGCTCATTTGTTTTCCATCACGTCAGTATTCTGTCATACGACGTTTATATATAGCAATTTTCCCTTTTCTGACGTATGTTGACACTAATTCAATTAGTAATCGCTATTTGAAAAACATTAAGATTGCACGAAATAACGGAAACATTGTGTACTTAAAAGATTTTTCGTCTGTTACTACTCAGAGTACTACCGTCAGAATGACAGAGATGAAATATGTGAAAGAGTATGCCCAACTGTATTTTTGAAGGAGCCAATTAGAATATCTGAATGGCTTGTGTTTTAGGACTAATCAGCGTCCACTACAGCAGATTAATTGAATAGGCTTAGTGGGAAAACGAATTCTTGTTGCCTAAAAAAAATATTAAATAGCTCTATCTTTCTTTTTTACTTAATTGAGTTTTGTATCATTTTGTATGGTAGAAGAGCCTCTGCTTATATTAAGTGTATTAAGTTTAAGGTAGATGACCATTTACTATAACCCGTAGTTTACGTTATCAGTCGCATCCATTACAAGTCAAGGAATTATAGATGTAAGTCACCTGTGAACTATCAAAATGCCATAATTTTCGATGCGATACGACTAGGACCTTTGATGCCGTTTTTAATAGTTGTTAAGGCTGTAATGTTTAAAGAAAACATACGAATTTGGGATGAAAAGTCTTCATTAGTGTATAACACCGCTAACAATAGAAACAAAATACCGACTCATGCCAAAATTAATTTCTGCAAATCTGCGATTTCTAAAAGCTGGGAATTGTATACTATATTGCCACTATATGCCATCATAAAGTGCTACAGTTCATTGATGAATTGTTAAAAATTTATTACATTGGGTAGAAGCTTTTTAATGGCTACAACTGTTTTTGTACCTAGCTGATCACAGCAACATTTTATTGATGAAGTAGATCCTTGCTACAATCCGAATATTTCTAATTCATTCCAATTTCTTGAAAAAGTTGATTTCTCTATTTATGCATATATTTTGGCGCATTTGATCACTACCATAATTCATCAATTCCCGTTCATAAGCGTTTCTTCATTGTCAACTTAACAAGTTATTACTAATAGATGACAATTTCTCCTTTCGAAATGTGTGCCGATAAATAATCGCCTAAGGAGTATCAGGTGTTACATAACGGCAGCCCGAAGTAAACTCTTGACTGTTTTTTAAAACGTACGAATCATGCACGATCCACCTAACCGTAGATGTAAGGGCCATGCTCTTTTCTCGACGATTCGTTTTCAATCAACTATCTTTCTACTGTACACTTTCTAAAATTTCGTCAAGCCTATTCGCACTAAATCTTGTTGTAAGAGGCTTGTAGCCTTTTTCAGAATGAAACAGAGAGTTTGTCGATGCTTAAATTAGCGCCTGTTTCTGTTGTTAACAATGAAAGAAATGTGACTTCTTTAGGCCTGGATTGGTAACCCCCATAGTAGCGCTGTCAACATTATAAATAGATAAGCTTTAAAAGTTTGATTCGACATGAAATTTGTGGAAATGGAAAGGTATATCTTGGATTGGTATTCATATACTCAAAGGCGGTATAAGTTATACCCGTAAGTAAAACTGTGTTCTTAGTGGCAATAGTTTGTCGAAATCCAACACCAAAAAGTGTACAGTTGTCTAAAGCAAAGTTGTATTTCCTCCCATTGTTTAAGAACACTGTCATTCCGAAAAAGGAAGTTTGTATAGAAGTAATCTATTAACCACTTAACACAGTGAAACTTCTTAACCAAGTTTAGCTTAAGTTGGACGCCATTTCCCCACCTCCAGGGATGGAAATCCTGTAATCATAAATGCGTTACAATAATTTTGTAAATAATCATTACCGTCAATAAAGGGCTGTATGTCTTTGTAGAACTCATGTGTACGCTGCACCATGCGCGACTTAACTGGAAACGCCCGTTAGGCCATGGCCACCTTGGGGATGTGTTGGCCACAGCATGCTCAATATAGCTTTTGCTAAATGCCACTGCTAAAATGTCTATACTGCGGGAGGTATCACGCAAGATATACCAAAGGTGTTTAAAATGAAATTAATTAGCAAGTATAATTAGTTTTGGGAATCTTTTTAAGGGTGACAACCTCAGTCCTGCAGGAATATTATCAGCATCTCATAGGAGGTAATGCACAAAGGAGGTTGTTGCTACCCCGTAACCAAGGCCGTTTTAGATTGGAGATTAGTCGCGTATAGCCTCTCTAAGCATGTTAAAAATGAAGCCGCAGGTGCTAGTGTTGCACATGCGCTGTAACTTCTTAGTGTAAGGATATTCGTGTCAGTATTTTTAATTGGTTCACCCCTCGCATTTTAAGTTGTTTTACCTAGCATTAGTTTTCTTTTTAATTCATTTTGGGTCCAATATACAGGCATGTTCAGGATCCCCAAGGCATTTTAAGTGACATCGTATAATATATGTACGATAATCTTTAAAGTATGATGGTGTATTGATAGTGTATTTAAGTGGCGTATGTCGTAAAACCAATAACAACGCCATGCCTATACCGACCTGTAGGTCACGTTGATGCTTTCGCATGCAATGTGCTCTCGACACTCATCGTCGCTCCAATCTGTTATGTCACTGGCATCCGTAACCTCTAGTAAGTCACCCCCGTATGAATTCCTCCTTCTACCTGTTCCATGACGTCCTTTATTAGCTTATTCTAGGAAGAGCTCACTTCCAGCTTTTCGATTTGAGAAAATTGCGTAGCCTAGCTAGTTCCAGCGGCTATTTCAATGTGCATTTTGATAGTGGAGGAAAGTCTGTTTCAATGACTCAGTTTCATTATCAGCTCAAAGTACTAACAGCTCATGTTTCTTGCTGTGTACAAACGGTTTCCGCGGCCCCTCGATCCCCCTTTGTTAAATATAACGCCTGCTCCTTTAGTAAGCAAAGATAATTAATCAAGTTGTACTGGATGTACGTCAGGTCATGTCTGCTGTTGAAAATATCATGATGTGTTGGGATTTACAAAACAATTCAGATAAATTCACTAACAGGTGATGTATACAAATGATACAACCAGCTGGTGTACAGTGGAGGCTAAGTGAACGTATTGCTACTTTGGTGATATTAACGCCGTTATTCCTAGGAATGATGTTTTATGCTTCAATGGTCACTTGTGAGTATCTAAGTTTTGCCTCAAGTATTATTTTGAAACTAACGGCGGCGATTGGTACAAGGTAAGATTCAACGTTCCTAGAGGTAAACAAGGGAAAAAATAAAAGACTTAAAGAAACAGTTTTCCAGTACGTAGCTTTGGAAGTATATGGGATTTTGAATTTCAATAATTTAAAAATTTGAGGGGCCTAAAATGTATACCTAATGACCCACCTACCTTAAAGGGTAATAGATCTGAAACTGTTTTCCACACAAAGAAAGCAGCCAATCATTCACAGAGAAATATTTAATGTGTGATCTTGCTCCTTGATGTTTATGTTTCCTAAACTAAGCAGCAGCACAATTATTTAAATGCCTGTGACCGATTCTACCTGCAGATATCATCATACAGAGACCTGCGTTATTTTGCCTGTAGAGGACCCCATCAGTAGCTGTGAGCAAACCCCATAGTCATATTTATCCATTATAGTGGGTTTTGGAGGTTGCGGTAATAACAAATTGCCCAACCAATTCCCAAGGACATCATCCGACTCATCCCATTATAGGTGTCATATTTAGGGGGTTGCTTTCAAAACCAGACCCTCAAAAATGTTCATTTTGACGTTTTCCTATTTATTTTGTTTGTCACCAGGAAAAGACGTTGATGTTGTAAACTTAAATATGTTAAACCAGTCCAGACGTTTTTCTCGAGTCATATGGTTAAGTGAGAAAGAATAAATTACGGTAAAATGGTTTTAAATGGGTCATCTTACTTGTAGGCTTAACTGAGACTATTTCGAAACGTAGATTACGGGAAATGTGTACATTTACCTGTGTACAGCAAAACATTCATATACTGTAAAAGGTATACTTACGATCAAAGTTTTTGCATGACCCAAAGAGCTAAGAATAGATACTCAAAGTACGTAAAATTTCTACTTTGAATGCTACTTGTATGGGGATGGACGTTTCTAGGATTCTCTCCGATTTTGCTCATTTTCCAAAAATGGGGGGAAAAATCTGCAGTTCGGCCATACGTGGTACGCGCGGTAGCCTATATTTAACACATACTTTGGTAAAAACCTCTACCCCCACAGAAAACACTGTCTTAAGAGCGGCGGGGTAGTTGGGACTGTTGCAGCAAATTGCGGCTGCCAAGGGT
This sequence comes from Alatinidae sp. Z8VKAUB7J3, assembly GCA_010016025.2. NCBI lineage: Eukaryota > Metazoa > Cnidaria > Cubozoa > Carybdeida > Alatinidae > Alatinidae sp. Z8VKAUB7J3. The sequence continues at coordinate 119,176,911 of JAAAKM020006971.1, forward strand.
GTAAACTTTGTAAACCGTTCGTAGACTTGTGTGCCTGGTTTTGACTAAAGAAGATAGGGCCACTGCAACATTAGAGCGCTTTTCCGAAGAGCCGAGGTAAAAGGTATTAAGTCGCATCTATTTCTTGGAATGATTGTTGTTCGAGGTTTCATTTAGAACAAATTTTTATGTCCAGCTTTACCTAGATAGATGAGAAAGTCTTATCAGTATCACGTATGTTGTTATAGGTTAAATAGAGTAAATACTCAACTGACAAGGTGTTTAAGTAAAATGCCGCTTTCTGGTGTTTACAGCATGCATTTCAAGAAGCTTCTTTGAAACAAATCGTTAAGAAATGCCACAGTTGCTAACTTTTTAGAGCATTAGGTTGATGTATGTCTGAGCCGCCTCATTCTTGATCCAAGGACGTTTACTGAAGTTTCTTGTAATTGCATCTGAAGGCAGTACTTCTCAATCAGTTTGTAGTTTTTTACCTTGTGTTTCCTCCTAGTAATAAGTGTCATCCTATACTGCCTTCCTTAAGGGCATGCTTTATTAACAGACATGTGTATTTTTATCAAATGTCTTAAGTGAACTAGGTTTATAAAGTATGAGGCAATACCCAACCCCTACCTACAGGAATGCGAGAATCGCTTTCACCCACACTGGTAGGGTTGCCATAGTCCCAAGGGAACTGTTAAAAGAGGATATGTCAGCAAGGACTGTTCTATATATGGTTTAGGTTGTGGTATTTGCAGTGTCTGTAAATATAAACGGTGTTGATTATCATATTCACAAACATGATAGTAGTTAGTTTGGTGGTGGAGAATGTGATAGAGTCAATAATCGTATTATCGATAGATCGTTAATCTTGACTCGAAATGTAGACCTTCCGTAGAAGATATTTGACTTCTGGACAAATATAATACCGTGCCACTATCTGTTTAATGTAAATTAGACAGATTAAATGGTACTTACCATAAATATGCAAGTTCGTTGTCGTGACCTATCGGTGGCGAGAATGGACTAGAGCTGGGTAAATGATGGTCACTTGAAATATTTTTGAAGTCTATTTTGTTGCAGTATCTACTGCGTAGGTTGTACTGCGTTACGTACAAAGGCACCGGTGCTGTAATATGTCAATGGTATTGTACTTCAAACATTAGCAACTACACAAAAGGGGCACCATTGAGTAGAGCATTTAATTAAGTAGAGCGTATGGCCCTTGTTGGCCAATTATGTTATTAGGGGTACTGACAAACGGCCTCTCTTTCAGAGTATAGGTGGCTGGAACGTTTGTACATCGGACAGACAGTGTATTTAAGGGGCGTATTCCACCCATGTTATTCTCACGTCCATTTACACGTTTAAATGCGCATGTTTTGTGAACACACTACCAATTGTACATAAATAGAGTTGATGCTGCTGTCAGGAAATGATAACAATATTAAGCTGCTTCACAAACCGCTGACACTTTGTTTTAGTACTCGACTGTAACTGGTGTTTTGTCCATGCCATCTTCTCATGAGTATCATGCAAACCCAATTGCGTAACCGAGTATTGGAAGCAAAGGTTTAGGGAGGATAGGCTAGGTTTTGTTAATGTTTTTGTGTAGTTGGCGACTCAGCTCTCCAAGAGCGTACATGTATAATGCAGCTAAAATACTCCACAATTGAGGCTTGTGAAGTGCGTAGGTATCGGTATTAGGGAATGTATGAGAACTAATATCACGTTGATATTGAAATGAATTTACAAAAAGTCCATAATAAGCACAGGAGGTTTCCAAGCTTTCATCGGCAATGCATGCGATAAGCTAGTATCGTGTAGCAATATTTTTGGCAAATCACCCTTTTTGGGGCCATGGGCGTTCTAAAACGATCGAATGAATTGGGAACGGATGCGCTTTCCGAAATATCAACTGCCCTAAAAACGTGTCCAGTAATGTGATGGTATAACGACGGACTGCATTATCACGAAGAATGTTGCAAACCGTCATTTGCCACAAACCGACCAGAAATGTGCTCAATATCCGGCAAGTCATTCATGGATTATGTCTGAAAATTTTTGCATTCCTTCTAGTGCTTCATGGTTACGTGGAAGCCTGTTGATGCATACATGCAATCAGTGAAAGATAGCACCCGATGAAATTTTATTTCTTAAAATTTTTAGTGGGCTTCTATTCAAGTTAAGGGTGAGGTATACAAATAGAATTGTCGTCATAATCTGGCCTAAAGCCAAAGCGGATTCATGAAATACCAAAGGTGTTTGTGTTAGAGGAGCAGTAGTGCAGTGGAGTTCTTGTCAATGCTGCTGAAACTGAGATGGGAGATCAAGGTATCCAACTCAAATTTGGAAAACATTTTCCTTACGCAATTATATAGAAAAAACTCTGATAGCAGTTGTCTTAAAGGTACTTTTAATAGAGGTTGTTTAGAAGAATAACCCCAGATACTAAAGGCTCAAAATTTCTGATGCCAGAGAAGAAATGTAAATGCCATTCATGCTAATTGATTAAAAGGGATGGTTCTGTGGTGGTTAGAAAGAAGCTTGGGTTTTTATTATTGAATGTGAGCAGTCATTTCCTTTCGCACTCGGCGACCGAGCGAAGATCAGCCTCGCGGAGATATACATCATTCAAAATTTTACTGGTATTGATTGCCCAAGTAAGAGTAAAGTTAGCGCAGTGGACGAAGTCGATGGACTGAAATGTGGTGGAATGAAATGTGGTGGACTCTAAAGTGAGAGGTTCAAATCCACTTGCAGCCTCGACAGGACTTTGGTACTAAGCATTGCTTAGATAATGACCTGTGAAGAGTTCTTCCATGTTTTAGGGTTAGGAATAAGTTTCCCGACAACACTGCGCAGAAAGTACATGAAAAAGGAGACAAGAAAGTTGTTTTCTTGCTTGCAACATTTTGCGGCAAGAAAATAAAAAGGGGGAGGCGAGAAAGTTGTTTTCTTGCTTGTAACATTTCGCAACAAAGAAGAAAAAAGAGCCGAAGAAATTAACTTTTAAAAATAGACTTGAAAAATGTAAGCGACATCAGTTAAATATAAAGGTTTTGAAGGATACAAGCAGCATATGATTGGAAACTTTCATCGGACCTAGGACGGAACCCCGAGGATCAATAAGATTGTCGGAGTAACTACTGAGGAAGCTTCAATTCAGAACAGCCTGCATACTACGACCACATGAGGAAGATCGGAATATGGATGGGATTTTACTGAACAACCCTTGTGCCTTATATTTGACCGTAACAAGGTGAGTGCCGAATCATGTCGTAGGCCCTGGACATGTGAATAGAAACAGGAATGGCCCTTGCTTCGCCATAAACAATAATACCCACACATTTAGTTATAATGAAGCAGAGATGAGAAATCTACAGTGGCGAACGAAAGCTGTACGATAATCAGAGTAGAGATTCAATTTGTTTCCTGACCTTGTCAAATATATGGGCCATTCAGAATTTTGTGACTTAAATATGCAAACGCTTGATGAAGAAGTGTTTTTATGTTACATGGCAACGACAATAATTATAAGGAACACACTAGATGAAGTTTCATACAAGGTCATGAATGGGTTAATATAGTAATGGACTGAAAGACATTGTTGATAATTATTGGGTTTAAAATATTCACCAGGGCTTATGAACACTGGAACGACAGACGCTATTTCCAGCGGGATGTGAAACATGACTCACTTGAACACTTTTGTAACACGTTTTCGGAAAGTATTTTGGTCGGCAGAAAATTGCCGGAATGTCATCAGGACCAATTGCTTTTGATTTGCCGAAACGAATAGATAGCAGAAGTAACCCAGGTATGAGTGATTTGTATATCATCAAGATAGGAATCAGTACACGATGGAAAAATAGCAAATTTATCACCACCATCACTAAGACTAGAATAAGTTGCGAAAAGTTTTACAAAGATTTTGGCCTTTTCCGTGGATGTAAGGACTTCAGTTTACAAAATAGAAGATTGTTACCTTATAGTTTATGAATTTGCAAATCCTCCAAAGTTATGGGGAAGTATTCTCTGCTATTTATCTCGGATCTCGGTCTTAATAACACATTCGATCTTGGGGGAACGGGTGTATCATGAGATGGAGCTCAATGCAGAATTGTCCTTGGTATAAACAGATCACAAATAATTATTTACTATGTACCGATCATCATATGATCACATCATAGAATTGTTCCGGAGGCCTTTAGTTAAACCGAAACAATCTAATTTTAAAAACTTTGGCAGAACTAAGCAATTTTTAAATTTGCTAAAATGTATCCCAACAGCTCGTACGAAATTGTAAAATTTTTAATTGTATAATGAATCAGATCCTTTTATTTCATTACTACAGATTAGTGTACGAAACTAATACTAGAGATAAACTCGTAGGAGGTAGTGCTCTATTTTTTATCATCATAAAATTGAGAATGAAAAGAATTCGTTCACTTCCTCTTCGACATTTTTATTTAGCTCCTTTCATCGATAACCTCGTAGTCTCGCCCACCGGACGCGCTGATGGTCTGGCCAATAGCCTGATGACTGGTATCCTCGCAGGCCACAAAACAGCGACCGCATTCGATACACTGATCCTGGTCGATTTTTGCCTTGAGATCGTAGTTCATATTGAGATCGTTCCAATCCACTGCATTGGGAACAGCCATACCGCGGAAGTCATCAAGGGATTGATACCCCTTCTCATCCATAAAAGATTCAAGACCCTCGATCATGTCGTCAACAATTCGGAAGCCATACAACATCGCGGCGGTACAAACCTGCAGTCCGTTAGCACCCAGCGCAATAAACTCAGCGGCGTCCCGCCAGTTCGTTATACCGCCGATAGCCGATATATCCATGCCTTCGCTAAGACCTTTTCGCGCGATTTCGCCCACCATATTTAATGCGATCGGTTTAACGGCGGAGCCACAATATCCGCCATGGGTCCCTTTACCTTCAACCATTGGCGTTGGTGCCATGGCGTCCAAGTCCACTGCGATAATAGAGTTGACCGTATTAATCAAACTAACTGCATCGGCACCGCCCTTTTTGGCCGCGCCGGCCGGTTCAAGAATATCTGTAATATTGGGTGTTAACTTAGTAAATACCGGTATGTCGACGACCTCTTTAACCCAACGAGTCGTTAGCTCGACGAGGCCGGGATCCTGTCCAATGGCAGAACCCATACCACGTTCGCACATACCATGTGGACAGCCTAAATTGAGCTCCAGGCCATGCACACCTGAATTAGCAATCTGAATTGCCAGCTCTTTCCACATCTGCTCATCAATGGGGGCCATCATAGACCCGATAATCACGCGACCCGGATACTCTTTCCGAGTCGCTTCAATCTCACGCAGATTAACCTCCAGCGGTCGATCAGAAATTAATTCAATGTTATTGATGCCGAGAATATCGCCGCTCAAGCTTTTGTGGGCACCGTAGCGGCTGGTGACATTAACCACCGGCGGATCAATACCCAGGGTCTTCCAGACAACGCCACCCCAACCCGCCTCAAAAGCCCGCAGGACATTGTATTTTTTATCGGTCGGCGGGGCCGACGCCAACCAAAAGGGATTCGGGCTGTCTACGCCGCCGACTTTGCATTGCAATCTGCTCATATAAATACTCTTTTACTGACTTTTGAGAAGTGAGGCGCAAATGCGCAGAGCAGCCTGCTTGCCGTCTTCCACTGCCTGCACGGTCAAATCATCGCCATCGGCCGTGCAATCGCCACCGGCAAAGATACCTTCAATCGATGTTTGATAATTATCGTCCACTACGATCTTTCCGTTCTCCAGTTCCAACCCGTCAAGACCACTATTGTTTAATGTTTGTCCAATGGCCATCAGCACCAACTCAGCCTCAAGCGTATAGGTGTCTTTTGTGTCGCAAAGCCCGCCCAGGCTATCTAACTCGGTAACCCTAAAGACGACACGCTGGAGGGAAGCATTACCTTCAAAGGACTCCGGTGCTGACCAATATCTCACGACAACATCGTTTGTCTTCGCCAAATCTTGCTCCCAACGAGTAGCACCCATATCTTCCGGTCCACGCCGGTAAGCAATTGTCACCTGCCCCGCACCTAATCGTTTTGCCTGGATTGCCGCATCAATCGCTGTATTTCCCCCACCGATGACGACAACTTCTTCAGGGACTGAAATATCTGCCGGGTGTTCGGCCTGGCGTAAACGCTCAATGAAACTGATTGCGTCCTGCACGCCCGGTAGGGTTGAGCCCTTTATATTTGCTTCGTTGGTATTCCCAAGTCCAACGCCGATGAATACCGCGCCGTATTTACTCTTCAGCTCTGCCAGCGTAATATCCCGGCCAATCTTCACATTGAATTCAATGACAATCCCGCCTATGCCGAGTAAAAAATCAACTTCTCGCTGGGCGAATTGATCTGCCATCTTATACGCGGCCAGGCCGTACTCATTCAGGCCTCCCGGCTTGGGGCGGGCTTCAAAAATAACCACGTCGTGCCCATTCATAGCAAGGCGGTGAGCTGCCGACAAACTCGCAGGACCCGCACCTACAACAGCAATACGATGACCTGAACTTTCCGTACGCTTAAAAGGATGCTCACCGGACCGGCTCATTAGGTGATCTACCGCATATCTCTGAAGGGCGCCAATTTCTACGGGAGCATTATCACTCGTGTTACGAACACAAGCTCGTTCACACAATACTTCTGTTGGGCAAGCCCGGGCACAGGTTCCACCCAATATATTCGACGCTAAAATAGTCGTAGCCGAGCCACGAATATTTTTAGTACTTATCTGATGGATGAATTTAGGGATATCTATCGCGGTTGGACAGGCCCTGACACAGGGTGCGTCATAACAGTACAGGCATCGATCAGCTTCATGTGTTGCCTGCCCTGGGTTAATGGGAGCATGTAAATCGAGGAAATTACAAGCGATGTCTTCCTTCGACAAACGCCGGCTGTTAGATGCTTTTGGTAATCGCTCGCTCATGGATAGCCGTCCAGTTGAATCGCTTTTGTTAAAAAAACCAGCTAATGGATGCTGCCAAGCGTCTTAATTTTACCTATTGGTAAAAATAATGCAACTCCCCTATTTTCTCCAACCGTTATCAACTAGGAATACTCAATCGTCAATGGTGCCCTTAATAAAACTATTTTTCCCTGCCCAATGGCCAGCTAATGTATTAGCGGCACCTCAATGGACGCCATCGCGAGCGGCGCAAAATTACCCGAATAAAACCCGATTTACGACTTTTCCGCCAAACAGGTTCTTTATCGATCTGCCCTCCAAAACGTCATAAACCGATGGACGGCGTAGTGATTATTGCAGCGTGTGAGGCATGGGATTACACTGGCGGAAAGCCAGAGGTGATAACAAGCTTCTGATCATTATTTGGAGGTATTCAATCGATGATGAACAATCAGAATGGGCGCTTGACTGCAGCACTGCTACTTTTATCGACATTGCTGGCATTACCCCAACTTGCCATTGGATTCGGCAGCACCGGCCATCGCATCGTAGCAAAAATTGCCGAAAACCACCTCACCGATAAAACCTCAGCAGCCGTAAACCAGCTCCTGGAAGGCGAATCACTGCCAATGGTTTCAAACTGGGCGGATGAGATGCAATCCAGCGAAGAACCGTTCTGGAAAGACCGGCTGTCGGCGACCTGGCACTATATTAACACCCAAAAGGGACAGAGTTATCATCAGAGCAAAAAGAACCCCAAGGGCGACGTCTATGAGGCAATTCTGCGTTTTATCGCTACCCTGAAAGACCCTGAAACCAGCAGGAAGGATCAACAGTTTGCCCTACGCTGGCTGGTTCATCTGGTGGGGGATATTCACCAACCCTTACATGCGGGGTATGCCAAGGACAGGGGCGGCAATCTTGTGCAGGTTAAATGGTTCGGAGAAAAAACCAACCTGCACCGGGTCTGGGATTCCCATCTGATTGATTTTGAGAAGCTCTCCTACAGTGAATTCGCCGATTTTCTCGACAGGGCCGATAAAAAAAGGGTAATGCGCTACCAGCACAGTAAACCGATCGACTGGGTAAACGAATCAATCGAAATTCGGGATCGCGTTTATAAAACAGGCGATGGTAATTTTCGCTGGGAATATCGCCACAGGAACCTCCCCGTGATCAAACATCGGTTGTTGCAGGCAGGTATCCGCCTGGCCGGTGTATTAAACGATATCTATGACCCGGCCCCACGGAGCCGGTGAAGTGCCTTTACGCTTCCGGCATCCCGCCCATCGTCAATATGCTTTCCTCCGAGCGTGAGTTACGCCGCTCTAACGTACTGCATAATCGAGTTCGTATACAGCCGCTTTAAATACTAGCGGGAACAATATTGACCCCTCCGGCAATCTGTAGTAATGTTTGCAGACATTGACTAGACGGTCAACTTTTAAATACCCCCGTCAGTTGCACGACAAATACCTGCAAACACACCCAACCGGAGCATGTAATAAAAAATTCAAATCCATAGATTAGAATAAAAACCGTATAAGGAAGGAGATAGACATGAAAGACCATGACACTCAATCGCGGTACCGTCAATTTGCTCAAGAACCTGTTACTCAGGTTTTAAAATTCATCTTTGCCTCATTTATCCTTTTCTCAACAGTGCTCACTAATGTGCAGGCGCAGGTCGTCGGCTCAGGAATCCGGGGCGTTGTAACGGCCAATGGCTCGCCGGTGTCGGAGGGACGCGTCACAGCGATCCACGTGCCGTCAGGCACCACGAAATCCACGGGTATTGGTAGTGCAGGCATTTATAATTTGAAAAATCTCCGGGTGGGCGGGCCGTATCAAATCAAAGTGACGACTTCCGGCGGCAACCGGCAAATTTCAGATGTCTATCTGCAGGTCGGCGAGGTTGCTTCGGTTCCCTTTGAACTGGTGAGCGACTCGGAATCGATGGAGGAGGTAGTGGTGACTGCTGAAGCCCTCAATGAGGCGCTTCGAATGGGCGCGAGTACTCAAGGAATACGTAAAAATTGATCCCTTCGTGGTCATCGACCCCACCAACAGTGACGCCATCAGTATCGCAGGAACCAATAACCGCTTTAACAACTTGAGTGTTGACGGGGTTCAGCAGAACGATATTTTTGGCTTGAACAATAACGGCTTACCGACCCAGCGCAGCCCGGTTTCTCTGGATGCAATAGACCAGATAAGTGTCAATACTGCGCCCTTCAGCGTCGAATACGGCGGTTTTCAGGGCGGTAGTATCAATATTGTTACCAAGTCCGGGGGTAACGAATTTCATGGCGGCGTTTTCTTCAACTATCGCGATGAATCACTAACCGGCGACAAGAGCAAAGACGATAATGTCGAGCTTGATTTCGAAGAAGAGGTCTGGGGCGTCACCTTTAGCGGGCCCATTATTAAAGACAAACTATTCTTTTTCGTGGGCTACGAAGAATTTGAATCGGTATCCCCCAACCTGTTCGGCCCGCTGGGTTCCAACTCCGGCAACGAAGTGACTTCAATAACGGCTGATGACCTCGCCAGAGCATCGCAAATTGCCAATGATGTCTATGGTTTCAATGCAGGAACGGTCGAAGAATTAGGCCAGCTGCCACAAAACGACGAGAAGATCTTTATTAAGCTCGACTGGAATATTAATGACTACCACCGCGCTTCTTTTACCCACCAGGATACCAACGGTAATGTGCTGAACCCACAGAACCAGAATGTTCGCTTTAATCAGTTGTCCTTACCATCCAATTGGTACGATAGAAACGATAAGTTAAAGACCTACACGCTGCAGCTGTTTTCTGATTGGAACGATAATTTATCCACCGAAGTTAAGATTAGTCAGCGCCAGGTAGATTCCCTGAACGAACCGCTCAAGGGCAATACCTTTGCTGAGATGGAAGTAAGCACCGACGGCGGCGGCACCATTTTCCTCGGGCCCGACGAATTCAGGCACGAAAATTTCCTGAACAACGACGTCTTCAACTTCAAATTCAAGGGCACCTATAACCTTGGCGCACACGAAATACTGTTCGGCTACGAAAGGGAAGAAATAGAAGTTTTTAATGCCTTCGTGGCACAAAGTAACGGCGTTTATACATTCGATTCATTAGACGATTTCGAGGCCAGGTCAGCATCCAGCCTTCGCTATAACAACGCATTTACCAATGTTAAGTCCGATGGTGCGGCCTCCTTTGAAACGGCTTTGGACACCTTTTATCTACAGGACAGCTGGAACGTTAACGACAATTTGACATTACTTTTCGGATTTCGATACGACAGGGCCAGTACCGACGACAAGCCCGGCCTGAATCAGAATTTTGTCGACCGTTACGGCTTTGCCAATAACCTGACCACCGATGGACTGGATATTATTTCCCCAAGATTCGGGTTCAATTATGCGTTGAACGAAAGGACCATTATCCGCGGTGGCGCCGGCCTGTATAGCGGCGGCAACCCGAATGTCTGGATTTCCAACAACTACACCAACGATGGTTTAACCATTGTCGGGGCTAACCTATCCGGACTGGATCCGGCCACTTACCTCGAAAACGTTGATGGCTTCAATATCCCACAGGCAGTTCAGGACACCCTACAGCCCGGCAACGGCCCGGTCAATTACCTGAGCTCGGATTTTGAAATTCCCTCCAGCTGGAAATATAACCTCGCGGTCGAGCATGATCTTAACCTGGGTGCTCTGGGTGATAACTACCACCTGGTTGTCGAAGCGCTGATCACCCGGGTCAAGAAAGCGGCACATTGGGAGGAATTGCGCGCGAATACAGTTGTTGGAACCGCACCCGATGGCCGACCAATTTATAATCGCCAACCACGGGGTTCATATGATGTGGGACTCACCAATGACAGCAGGGGCGGAGGGGAGACCTTTGTACTGTCACTGGACAAGACCTTTGAGAATGGTTTTAGTTTTAACACGGCCTACACCTACACTAACGCCGAGGACGTCAACCCCGGAACAAGCTCCACCGCAACGTCAAATTTTGGCAGGATAGCACATTTAGAATTTTTACATAAAGTTATCAAACTTGAGGTAAGGAAAGCAGAGGTAATATTTTTACAGTTATAAATGAAATGCGACGAAAACGTTCCTTTATCAAAAATTAGTTTTCAGTCACTTGTCACAGATAGAACAAATATTTGCGAAACATGACTAAAGAGTAAGGGAACCTCATCCTCTCTATAGTTGAACTATGTGTTTTTGCACGAATGTAGCCATTAGCAATAATCCCGAGGATCAAAAAGGGAGTATTTTTGTCAATGTTTTGTGCAAATTAGACATAGAAGAATAGTAGGGCATTAAATGATTTCTACATAACACCTTTCTCCCTGTGCTCGCAGATGTAATGTAATGACCTCAATATCACATTCAGTTTGAGTCTATTCAGAAGGTAATAACAAAGATACATTAGGCAAAATTTAAAGCAAAATAGAGAAGAGCCGAATTTTCTTTCTCATGCGGCCATCATAGACATAATGGACCATTCTTGTTTGTTGCGCACCTTGCAGAGTATAAACTCGAGTTGATAAGCATTACAAACCATGTACATATAAAAACTTGCTAGTTTTTTCTTTTTTATATATGCTGTATGTGAAAATTTGTAAATTGACAAAATACGTGTCTCTTTCGATTAAAGTTAGGCGCTTTAAAGCATTGGTTTTGCCGTCTCAAAGTTCCGCTTAATACTCAACAACTGTTTCAAATGCGCAAGTATTCTACTTTAATTTACCTCTTTCATTGTCGCCTGTCGTGCTTATGAAGGTAAAATGGTGACAAGGGAATTTTGTACAACGACAAATGTAACAACAGAGACTCAGACTTTCTTCTTCGGATTTGTTACGCCCCGGACCACAAAATGATCTTCTTTACCGTTTTGGCGCTCTGGTGGAACCCAGATAAAATATCTAAGTGCTGTTCGTTACTTAAGGGTCGTTCTTTTATGGCAGAAAAGCCAAGTATTTCCATTGAATCATCACAAATTTATAGTTACATAACCCTTGTTTGTCTTATATATTGGTAGCACTTACGATAGGTATTGATAATTATGGCTGTTGGTAATTTCTATTTAACGATTGCAAACGTGATCCGTTGTTGGTGCTGCCTCTCTTAGCAAAAAGTTCTAAATCGCATATTGTATCGAAAGTAATGGAGTGTCATGTAGGCTCAAGTAAAGACTTTACGTTACGTTAGCCAATTCTTTTGTAAAAAACTTAGTAAGCAAAATAATCTGGTTCTTTTTGTCAGACTTGATATGCTGCTGGGGAAAATCTAGATCTTTCTTTGCTAGTCAACAATTTAACTGCTGAAAATCTCTTTGCAAAGCAATTGCATGTTTTCTCAGTGTGGCAACCTACAAACATTCATTTTTCTTCGCTTTCCTCCTTGTGCATTTGTCATGGTAACATATAAAATCTAGCTACAAGACTTAGGAAAGTTCATCTACCATAGGTACGAAAGTTGCAGAATGAAAAATTTCCTAAGCCGTATTATTGAATTAAGCTAGGGACTTGTTGATACAAAAATTTCTGGAAGGTTTTTCAGGATAAATAGAACGAACAAAGTATAATATTAACCATATGACACAGGTTGCAATAAAGTTATTGTTTGGTAGTTTCTAGGGTATCTGTCAGTTAAGTAATATTTCATTTTAAATAGAAAAATTGCCTAGACTTCCAATATTACTTTTGCGATTTTTTGGACTATCTTAAAAGTCAACTTTGCTTCAGATATTTTTTGAATACGAGTACATTGTGACCTTATAAATTTAATGAAGATGCAAATAAAATTGATTAAGCACAAAGATTGAAATCAAATCAAATAAGAAATCAGAAATGGACTTACTATTTTCTGAAACATCTTGAAAGTCAACTTTTCTACCGATATATTTACCTTATCATGTTATGAAGATGCAAAATAAAATTGATTTTTAAACATTCAGACTAAAACTGGTCCAAAATGAAAATGAAGATGGAGTTTGGAAGGGAACTGGGACTGCAAAATGAGAGTAAAGTAAGAATAGAAATATGATTCGGAGAGAAAGAAATGAAAGCAGAAGTGGACAAAAATACAAGTTGAAGATAATATAACTCAAAATCGAAATGTAGCCAAAAAGTGATAATGACAAAACATGAAAACAAAACAGGAAATTGAGGTAGAAGTTGAACACAATTAAAGAAGAGACAAAAGTTGGAGGAAAACAAAAATACGGGAAAACAAATTGTAATGGAGATATAGTTAATATCAATTAGGCAAAACAGGGACAGAAATGACATAAGTAAAAAGGAATGGGAGAAATCGATACTAGGTGGAAAGGGGGGATGAAAGTTATGTGAAAAGCAGAGTTGCAATGGAAACAAATTTATCTATGGAGAGGGTGGCAAAATATAGATTCTATCAAAACACAGATGTTAAAGGGGTGTTTGAAATAAGGTCACATGAAGAAGGAGATAAAAAGCCGAATAATCAAAACCAACAAAACTACAAATAAATTGAAATATAGTTGACGCAAAGAATGACAGGTTTAGAAATGATCCTTTCTAACTTCAAACTATGTAAATTATCAATCTCGTGATTTTAGTACACTCTGAGCACACGAAGATGCTAATATTATGTTGATTCTGTTTTCTGCGGTTACTGGGATTCAATTCAAGAAGGAAAGGTTTTCAATCCTCTGGGAACTACTGTCAACTAATTTTTGGTCAACGATGTTGAATTATGATTATCTGAAGGTCTGTTCGTATTTCTCACACTTTAAGATCTGTAAACAGTAATCTGAAAAGCAGCATGCATACTATTAATAAAATATCTCAACTCTTGCTTTGCTAATCAAAGGCTTTATCAACTCCAGACTAATTTTTAAATAACGTTTTCTGAAGCAGCTGCAAAACTTCACAGGAACGAATTCAATAATCACATGGTCCTTTACAGCTCCCACTGCAATAATTGCATATCAAGATCAAATATATGCATTAAGAGTTGAAACTGAATAGAAAATGCGTTGCATTTAATAATTGGTTTGCATGTTCAAAAATCGTACACATCTACTCGATTCTGTAATCCTAGGAATTAAGGTCCCCAGCCTTGTGACAATAACATAATAACAAACAGTTTTGCTGTTGATGTACCAGCTTGGTTGCTGGAGCAAATAGTCCTGGGACTACTGCCTGCGGATGCAAAAAATGATTTGTCCCAGGAGTTGCGGAAATCGCTGTGAATGGTGTCAAATTTATGCTATGCATAGTGTTCACTTTTGTAACCTTATCTGTTAACAAAGATCGCAAAGATTAGTACGTTTTCTCATACTGAGTTTCCACATAGCAAACCTAGGCGCTTGTCAGTTGCAAAAATTCCACCAACACATGTTCAAGTGATTTCTCTTGCTCAACGAAGAGGAAAGCCTTTTTAGATTATTAATTATTTAACATTGATCACAAACGCTTCTATCATCAGTAATATATCGTCTTGAAAATTGTCCAACTGATATTCTATGCATGTGTTCTCGTGTTGTCAATAAAATTAGACAATGTTAAAGTAGTATTCATTGGGTAGCCTAAACATCCTGCACAGAGAAAAGAAAAAAGACCAGAAACCTTTTACATTGCTATGCCACTGGGACCGAAAAATGACTAAAACAAAGCGTGATTCTATAGTAAAGTGGTTTACCTTAATAAATGTACAGATAAACTATCTCCTGCTTTAACATAGTTTATGCAAATTTAGTGGACACTTTGGAGAGCATATTATATTTAGGGTGTGGTTTAGTGATCATTCGGGTCGTTGTGACAAAGGCAAAATGTGCATCATGGCTAGAAATTGCCGCCAAAATTGGTACTCTCTAGTTAAACTCCACAGAAATTTCTTCCATGGACAGAAGCCCAGTAAACCCTTTTCCTGTTGGTAGAGCATGGACATCTAAATATTATCTTTTACATTTAGATAATATTTAGATGTCCATGGGGGGAGCAAGTCAGATTCCTTGTTTCCTTCCATCTTTGGTGACCTAGAGTGTAATAGCGAAGACAATTATTTCTCTTCAAATATGCCGCAAATATGTTCAGTAAACGAAAGCGACTTGCGGAAGGGGCTGTACTATCCTGCTGTCAAAGAGTTGATTAAAAGTGTAATGTGTAGAGTAGACTCTAGGGAGGCTAAGATGGTGATCGAATCATCGCATTAAATTTAGTTTACAACAAGGGGTTGGGCACTACTTAATAACAGAGCTTTCTTATGTACGTTCTATAGCCTTTTATAAAAGACGTACTGTTTGGCAAATATTTTCTGTTTATTAAGGCAGAGAATATAGTAAATAGCACTCTAGAAGTGTTATCTTAACGGCCACTACCTTTGGTTCATGTATTTATTTCAAACAATCTGATTTCTCTAAATATCACAACGTTTCCAATTCGTCCACTTGTCTTCATTCGATTTCTTCAACATAGTCTGTCCCTGTGTCTCTTGGTTTGCTCTTGCAGGTGCGTTTTTCCTCTCTTTTTTAGGAACCTTTTCTTTTTACTCAGTCTTATAGTATTCTTCAGCATTGTTCGGGAAAATTCTTTTTCAACAAGCTTAGTCTTTGAGCATCCATTAAAGTGAATCGCCATGGGTCTTATACATTTATAGCAATTTATACAATTAGGGCGTGCATAGATGCATACGTTGACATTTAAAGTTAAAAGTAGCATTACTATGTTTTTACATTTTAAAGAAATCTTTATATCTATTTAAACTCGTTCCACTTCAAATTGTTATTTTACGTAGATTTTGGATGTATATCTGGTGGCCGTATCTTGAATCTTTTATGGTCTTTTTCAATTGGTGTCATACCTTCCATTAACACCCATAACTAAACTGACATGGGCTGTAAAGCTCAGTCATGTGCTTCTTGGTTTGTCGCATACCGCAAAAAAATCAACCAATTCTATGCTAGCCCTTGTAAATCGAGTATCATGGCCTTTCAAAAGTAATAATGCCAAAGTATGAATGGGTGCTAATAAAGTTTAAAACTACATCGTGACCGCAATAAACATGTATCAAAGATGCCATTTAGAAATACTGAATGATAACCATGATTTATTTGAAAGTTTTGTTGAAACTAAAGTTGATAAGGTTATCATTGTTCTAAATTTGCTCACTTCTGGGTCTGCAGTTTGGACGAGTGTGACTTTTTAAACCCTCAATTTTCTCTGCCACTGTTTAAGTCATAACGTGACCACATGGAATCGGTAATAGAGCTCAATGATGACATCACTCATGATTGATAGTTTACTCTGTGCCTTAAAACTTTGTGCTTTCTTAGTAATCGAATAGCCAAAAGAGACACATAAAGACTACTCATTTTGCAACATTGAAGTAAGCCTGGCAGTTAATGACATGTGTAGTGTAGTTACAATTAGCAAATAAAACAGTCACCTGTCCCATCAATACAAGCATGTTAAAATGAACTCGGTTTTGTTGTACTCATTTTAATCGATGTAGTGAATTAATCGTTACTGTGCTATTCACTATTGTGTTGTTGAAAGAAAGACATTATGGGTTGCTGAATATCTAATTCGTCGTATGGTCATGCATGTCCCTAGTTGGATACGCACGACATTTGTACCCTGATGTAAAAACAGCAAAAGCCAACTACTTCAAGGACAATTACGACCGATGATAGGTGTATCAGTAACAAAGTCATGCATTTGATAGTCTGAAAGAAAGAGGTAATTATGGTAGGGCTTGTAGCTGTTCACTCCCTTCTGACAGGGACGAGGGCGGTTCCTACATACATAGGACTTTCATTTGAGGGTAATGACTCGAAATTATATGACCTCTTAATTTTACGATTAAAATCGTCTCTTTTGAACCTGCAGGACCTATAACTGAATTTAGTATTCCACGATTGTAAGGATAAACTCATATGACACAGAGCGGCCAACTTTCGAAACTGCATAAATGGAATGCGATGTTTATCCATGAGCCGTCCTAGTTATTTAGTAGCTCAAACAGATGGGGGGTATTGGTATTAGGCTGTCGAAACTCACTTAGTAAAGCAACTCTTCCAAAAATGGATGGCGAGTCCTCATTGATTCCTATCAGTAACTTTGCTTCATTGCTCTTCCAAAGAAATAGTTTCCTTATTATTAAATTCGTTCATTTTCCCACAAACTATGATTGCAAGGCTGCCATTCAAGAAGAACTTGTTTCTTGTGTATAAATCGGGTGGAAACTTCCGCTTGAATGTGCCTACGTTAGTAAAGTGATCTATTTATTTATACAAATGTCTTATTGAGGGAAACGAACACTTTACCTTGCCGTCAATTCACTGCTACCGCATTCTGTTATAAGCTTAATTGATCAATGGTCAATTCGACTTTGAGAAGGAAAGTAAGAACTAGGGTTCCTGTTGTGCAATTTGAGGTGATTTCTCTTGATACAAATTATCAGTTAAAGATAAAGTAGAAGAAAGGTGTATGAGATTTCCTGGCCACTGCATTCCACACGTGACAACCATAACATCAACACTAACGCATGTTGTGCAACGCGGAACTTCCCTGACTGACTCTCTTTAACATTCAGTACATTAAAGCTGTTCAGTAGTATAAAGCTGTTTAGTACCATAAAGCTGTTTAGTACCATAAAGCTGTTCAGTAAAATCCAGCTGTTTAGTAGCATGAAGCTGTTCAGTACCATAAAGCTGTTTAGTACCATAAAGCTGTTCAGTACAATCAAGCTGTTTAGTAGCATGAAGCTGTTCAGTACAATAAAACTGTTTAGTACCATGAAGCTGTTCAGTACAATAAAGCTGTTTAGTAGCATAAAGCTGTTTAGTACAATAAAGCTGTTCAGTAGTATAAAGCTGTTTAGTACCCTAAAGCTGTTCAGTACAATCAAGCTGTTTAGTAGCATGAAGCTGTTCAGTACAATAAAGCTGTTTAGTACCATGAAGCTGTTCAGTACAATAAAGCTGTTTAGTACCATGAAGCTTCAGTACAATAAAGCTGTTCAGTAGTATAAAGCTGTTCAGTAGTATAAAGCTGTTTAGTACCCTAAAGCTGTTCAGTACAATCAAGCTGTTTAGTAGCATGAAGCTGTTCAGTACAATAAAGCTGTTTAGTACCATAAAGCTGTTCAGTACAATAAAGCTGTCCAGTAGTATAAAGCTCTCCAGTAGGCCTACAAAGTGCTGTCTAGTACAATAAAGTTATCCAGTACAATAAAGCTATCAAGTACAATAAGTTTCTCCGCTACCAAATTTCTATTCAGTACATTAAAGCTGTCTTAAATATCGTAACTGAAGACGACTTCCCGCGCTTTGTTTGCCAGGTATATTGTTTCAAAATTTCACCCTAATTCGCCCTTTAGGCCGACATACAGTAGTGGATTCAATTTTGGTAGGTACTCTCCCGTGCTCTAGTGACAGCAGATAGTTTTGTATCGATCACAAAGCAACTCAGTACTTTACGTCAGCCAGCTATACTCCAGGGCTTAGAGTTGATGAAAGCACAGCAAAAGTTTTTAATTGAGCTGATACGAAACTATTCGAGTTTCGTGTCCTTCGATTTAACTTCCGCGTTGAAATGAGTATTTCTTCAAGGAAGGCTTAAAACGTATCAGTGTCGCAATCCATTAAAGATAAGTACAATGACAGCGAAGCTTTTATTTGCTTCAGATAAATACAAAGTATAGATTTGAAGTATCGCGATTGTTGTTACTGAGGGACAACAATATCTAAACTATAATTCTTTCTGTCGCTTTATGAAGTGATGAGAATTGCAAGTAGAGATGGAATATTGCTTGAAAATAATAGCACCCTCTTCAAGAAAGGTGTCATGATAGAGTATTGTAAGTTCAGTTAACCAGGTGATATCCTCTTCCCCAAATTACTACTCCCTCTGTCCTCTTACTAACCAGAAATTAAATACTTGAACGCTAAGTCTATTCATTTTAAAGTTTTTCTCGCCCAATCAAATCCTTCCATATTGTTATTCGTTTTGGGGTTCGTCCAATCTTTGTTCCAACATTCTGAAATCAATCAAACTATTCAAATAACCTGTCCTAATTGATGATACCAAAAGCCAAAATTCGGTGGAGACATGGACGCACGGCCAAAGGAGCTGAGGGGGGCTGCAGTCCCCCCCCCAGATTGTTAAAATGTTATATTTTTTCGGGCAAAAGGCCAAAACCTTTCATTGCCGTAGCATTCGGGAGATTTTTTCCAATTCAAAGTGGCCTTAGTTTACCGTCTGCAGAACCATCGATTCATGTCCCAATAACTTTCGGGCCAAGGAAGCCAAGAAAGGGGCCACTGTCCCCCTAATATTTTTGTCCGTTGTGCCTATGGGTGGAGAACCAATGA
Organism: Alatinidae sp. Z8VKAUB7J3; assembly: GCA_010016025.2. Taxonomy (NCBI): domain Eukaryota; kingdom Metazoa; phylum Cnidaria; class Cubozoa; order Carybdeida; family Alatinidae; species Alatinidae sp. Z8VKAUB7J3. The sequence continues at coordinate 119,196,223 of JAAAKM020006971.1, forward strand.
AATGGCGTGGTTGGGTAGTTCCCCTTAGGTCTGACACTTTGTAAGGATGTTTTATTGAGTAAATAGATAACATCTGTTTTCCCTTTCTTGTTTCAGTTATAACTTTAGTCGGATTTGCTATTGGAATTGGCCTCTTCTTGATAGCGCTCCTGCTTATTTTCATATACATGTGGAAAGTGAAAAGACTACAACTCTTACAAAAACAACGCAAGCTATCAAATAAAGAGGAAATCAACAGCTTTTTGTGGAGGAAAGCATCAACTCCAATGCCAACAGTTGCAATCCCTGTTCAACTCGACGTCGGCTCATTCTCTACCGACTTTGTTAAAAATTCTCGGGATAATGACCGACGACGAAAACGAGCAGCAACTGTCCACGAAGGGACATTAGGCGATGTAATGGAATTCGAGCATCTTAAGCCACGTCGGGTACTGTCCGAAAGCGAAATGGCACCAATTGAAGATTTAAATACGACACGAAAATCGATTAGTGAGCGTGGGGAAAGGCGGTCCATTGTAGCAGCTATGCGCCGAAAAAGTCGGTCGATATGCTTGTCTTATCCGATATGTCCTACTTTACGAGTATCTGGTTTAATCGATTTTTTGATTAACTACAATTCTAGAGAGAAAGAACTTGAAATTACTATATTGCAACTGTTTGATATAGATCTGTCTGCACAAAACTGCGTTGGCCTTCTCGGTGTTGCGAACCCGACTGAATACGAACTTGGCCCGAAAACAGACGACGTTTACATAATAAGAGATTCCGATGGATCCCTATGTATGATAAACCGAGAACGAATTGGATTGTCGGTGACATTTGCCTTATATCCGAAAGGATCGTTTATGAAAAAGACAGCGATTAAATATGGCAGTGATTCACCTGCTTTTAACGAGACGTTTAAGGCCTCGGGATTCCTTCCCTCTCAGATTTCTGACACAGTACTTCGGATACAAGCACTGGCGCATTTTCATCAAAGAATGGGAGTCTTCTCAATCGGAGAGGTCGCTTTACCATTGCGCAAAATCACCTTTGACACTTACTTATCGAAACAAGAGCCACTAGATATTCCTCTGAATGATATCCACTTTGAAGTAAGTGCTGAATAATTTTAGCTGCTACTTTCATTTGGAGCGCTTCGCATTCCAAAATGTGCTCTTGTTACATGTGTTTGACCCTAGCTGTCACCACAACTAAAGCAAATTGACATTTGAGACAGTATTATCAGTAAATGTATATTTTGCTTTAAAGCTGATCCTTCCGCCAACGATACAGGTTGCTCTAATATTTGTTATAATTGTAAGATAAGTGACAAAGGGGTTGATTTGATTTTCTACAGCCAATGGGGCACAAACTCAAAGACAGGGCAACTGGGGGGGGGGGGGCATCATGCCTCGTGATCTGCTTCTCCGCCAGGTAGAAAACATTGAATGGTCTCGTACTTGGATACTCCGCCTACGTTAGCCCATACAGTTGTTTTACTGTTTATTTAGGGTAGTTTCAACATAGGCCCACTTCTTCTCTTTTGGTGTCTTTGACTGAAACACTTCAACTTCAATGGAAAAATTTTTAAGCGAATTTTGACCGCATTAAGTCCAAACTGAGTCACAAAAAATGTCAAAGCCAGTGATTCTTAATCTTTTCACTGATCCATTCTACCTCCAAAAGCCAAAAAATCATCTGAAATTTGCAATAAGTATGTGTTGGAAAATATATAGATTTTGCATATATAACTTTTCATTTGTTCAACTTGTCAAAATATGTAAGGAGCGACGATGGAAAATCGGTAGATGGGGTGATGCACTCCGATGGGGGCAGTGACTGCTATACTGTTTGTACTGCATGCATTGCATACCTACACTGTTTCCGCTTCGTCTAAGCTTTAATACTAGCACAGCAGTGTCTCAGAATTTTGTACAGTTCAACTACTTTAACTTTCTTGTTTATCTTCGAGACTTTTATCACTTTCGTGCCACACGCAGTGAAAACTTTTAATGCAAATCTAGTTTTGCCATTACCTTGGATGGTGTATAATGCCTCCGTGGGTTACCAGAACCCAAGTTTAAGAATAAGTGGTCTAAGTTATAACAATGGATAATATCTAGTCACAGTTATGACCACAATTGCTGTAAAAATTTTCCGCCCGGCTGCATTTACATTCTCCCTACGTTTTACGAAACATTTTACGAAACTGTTTTTGCAGCCTCATTTTCATCTCCTCAGCCCAATTACATGTATTACCACGCCGAATTTCCTTAAAACGACAAGGTAAGGTAAGGCCGTAGAGTCTTTGCTAAATGTCCCATTCCTGACGGAACACTCAATGTCAATTAACGCCTAATTGTGGATAATCGAAGGAGGTTTGTTATGTCAACTAGTCAAATCAATCTACGTCAAAACCATCCCATACATAACTAAAGCCAGTGTGGATCAATTGTATTATAGATTACTAAATTTTTTACTAAATCACTAAAGCATAAAAGTTTGAATCGTTTCTCAATTTCCGGGATGCGATTTAGCAGTCACTACTTAGTTTCAGATTCGTTAGTACGTCTTGCATTCCCTTTTCGAGTAGAACAAATCCGTCTAGGAAAACATTTGCTTTTCTTCCTTCCACTTACGATCGCGTTGACCGTAACCGACTACATTTTCTCGTTTTATTGCAGCTGAATCTTCGCGAAGATCGATATGTGGGGGAACTTGGTGTTGCTATATCTTACGACGCCCTTGGCAACAGGTTGTCAGTGTCAGTGGTTGGAGCTAGCAATTTACCTAGAGCACATGGCCTTCCAAGTAAGTTGCTACACTCTTGCACTTTACGATGTATCCGTGGGCATCCGTTCCTGGCTTAACCGGAGAAAACACCCCATCCACCTCTGGCAATATTGGTGAAAATGGCCATTTACAATGGTCTTGTCACCCCTGAAATAATGGTGCGGACGTCCATGAATATATACGCCATGAAGTCTGTCTGATAACTGCAAAAACTTTGAAATGGGAATAATAGAGAAATGTCTAATCTTTTATTGTAACCTTATTGTACGTAAAAGATGAACTTAACAATTTTCTTTATTACCTCTTCAAGGTTCTAACAGTAGATTTTCTAGAAATTAAGTAAGTACCTATTACAGGGGTTGTTAAAATGCGTTAAAAGGACTCATAGAAACTGTTGCTCTGCAAACTTATTACCTGCAAAGATGATTATAAGATGCAGGAACAGAGGGAAGATGAAGATGGGGAGGAATACAATGGTGATAAAGGTGATAATGGTGATGATGATGATGATGATGATGATGATAATGATGATGATGATGATGATAATGAAGATGGTGATGATGATGATGATGATGATGATAATGATAATGATAATGATATGATGTTAATGATAAGGATAATGTTGTTGATAATAACGATGATACGATGACGTCTGTTATTATGATAATATTGACAGTTATGAAAATAGTGATAATGATGATGACAATGACCATGATTATGATATTACTTGTGATGGTAGTTATGGAAGGGAAGACAAAATGAAAGAAGGGACACGTGGGAAAACAATTAATGTGATGAATGATTTATACTCTGAAGAGAAAACACAAAGACCACATGAAGATTGAAAAAAGAAATTACCGTTGAACGGTGGCGATAACAATCCATCGACAAGCTGGCTTTTAACTGTCGTTTCCAATTTACGCCCAATGGCATTCTTTGCTGCCACAACAACCATACACATCTATCAGACATCTGGTTATGCACGTGAATATCCTCACTGATATTATATATATAGTAGTAAAAGATATAGGGTAAAGGGAGTTACGTTTTTGAAAGTAAAAGTACCGTGAAAACAGAAAATTAGGCCCTTTTTTTCTAGTTCAATACAAGTATTCGTATTCAGTAGAACATCAATTTCATATTAAAGCGGAATGATTGAAAGAAAAAAATATGATGTTGCATAGCCGACACCAAGGTTTAAGATATGCAAAAGGAAATTTAAAGGGTATCTAATAACCTGGATAAGGGTTTTTTCTTTGTACATCCCGGTTCCCAATGACTCTCTTAAACAGATATCTGCCTTGCAGAACTTGCCCGTGTTATTTATGTCAATTTTCAGAAATGTATATGTGATTGACATTTCCAGGATTTTTGCTTTAATGTAGATATTCTTACAAAAAACAAAAGCTTACAAAAGTTACAAAGTTTTGATAGCAAAGTACTAAAACTATGCATTTTGTTAGTATGAACTGCGCCACCCCAATTTCATGATACGTTTTGCGTTATGGGGCTTAATAAGGAGATTATTTTATTGCACTTATCGTCATCCTCGTTTCCAGAAGACTCTTAAATATTTGCAAGTAATATTTGCAGATCGAGGGCTTGCGGTATGTAGGAACGCATGTACTTCATGGGAACAGTTTTGAAGTTTTGAAAAAGAGGGCAAAGATCCTTTATAGATTTTGGCACGTGCCCTCACCCCTCATCCCCACACTCCCAAACAACTCATTTGTGCAGTATTGAAAATACTTTCTGATTGGCCCTGGCCTACGGGATATCATTTCGAAGCAAGCCTGAACTCCTTTACAGTTTTATCAAGTGCATTTAGACGTCACTGCATTGTGATAGTTATAAAGATAATGTTAGAACCGTTGGGCAACACTCTCATGTGTGCATCTTTGCTCTGATGGAAGCGCTGCAAACGTCATGTTTCTTCTATTCTGTGTATGGGACCATTTTGAATTCAAAGTCACGCAACGTGTGATATTTTTATGTCCTCTGTACCCTTCATTACCTTTTGTATCAAACAAAATCTTAGTGGAGGACAGTAGAGCAGTAACTGGCTTGGCCTCATCATCACAACCCCGAGCTAATTGCTCAGTAACCCATAATTTGACAGCAAGCACTTTGGAGTTCGAAATATTGTCTATTTTGACACGCTTAAACAAGATGCTGCGCTTATCATAACAAATGGTACAAAGTATCACAGTCGTCCTTGCTATTTCCCATAGCCAGACATAAATTCTAACGGCCCCATTTCCCGTGTGTATGTTAAGTTATCCTTAGTAAGTTGTCAATAGTTGTGGTCTTAAAGTTGCTGATCGGTTGCTGGTATTTGTGTAGGGATGCCTCTAATTGTTTCCCCGTTGATTAGATAATAGGATGGGAGACACATAAACACAGAAATCATTATTCCCCAACTCGTTTTTGCACCTCTATGTAGGGAACAGCATAGTTATGGCATCGGTTCAGCGGGGAAAGGGTGTGAGGGTAAACGGCAGTGAGGTCTATTGTGATACAACAATAGAATCTAATGTTCTTTTGACGTATGAAATCAAGTAATCGGATAGTTCGGTAATGTCTCTATTGAAAGTACAGCTTCAGATAAAGTAACTACCACAGATAGAAGGCATGTGAGACGGTCTACAAGGATTTTGTCTGATGCGTTTTTGATACTTCCACAACCCCGTTGCATATCAACTCAACGAAATGTCACATAACGGCATGATAACATTATGGATGATTACGGATAGAGTCTTCATGAATCAAAAAAATAAATGCGCAGGCATAGAAGCCTCCAACTACAAGTCAACATCTTACTCATGCTGCGTTGAGTTATCCACAGGCATATTTCTGATGATTTTGCGATACCATATTCAGAGAACATAGAGAAATAGCAAAGGTACACAGAACCAGCCTATTACAGACAAGGTAGTACCAAGGCATTGCCAAAGACAAAAGACCGATTTGGGTGTAGCTTGATTCGATTGCGAAAAGACTTACAATGTTATCCTAAATTCGTGGCTTTTGTAATGCCGTGACTACGCAAAGTAGCATAGAACACTAAATTAGTGCGTGAAATGTCATTTCAAAACCTGTTGACATCATGCAGGAATGAGCTGTGTGATGTGAAGATCAGACGAGGATTTTTGCAGTGGGATAGTACGTCTCCCTTACATTTTGTCTTAGCAATACTATTAGTATGTATAACATATGAGAAATAAAGTGTGTATTTCTACGAAAAAGACAGGAGTGATATAACCCATAAACTATTTATGGATTATTTTAGGCTGTATTATGAAATACACAGAGGCTTGAGACATTAGCACAACTAAGATTTTTTGCAACGTTGGGTATCACGTCACTTAGTTCTGAAGGTATAAAAGAAGATGGAGGTCAGAAAATGTCTGAGTACTTTTCAAACCGATGATATGTTGTGCAGGTAAATAAAAGATAAAATAAATCATTATTATGGTAGAAGATGGAAGTAGTACTCCGTAATAAGGTATGGTGCAGGAATAACTGATCGAAATGTTAATGAGTTAAGAACTATAGAAAAGAAACAGAACGAAAGCGATGGCCATGTAGGATTTAACTCTCAGATGGATTTTAGTAGGATTCCGTGGAAAGATCTCAAGCTGGCAAAGGGTTGATCAGTATTGAGGGTTCACTTTCGAAGAGGAGGGCATGAAGTAGGTGATAGTGAACATTGATTAATCAATGATCAAGGTCTTGGTTTTAGGTATGATTGGATGGTGTTGGAGGTCCTACAGAGAATACAAAATTCAAGTTACATATCAAAAGAAGGGAAAGCTTGAATCAAAGAAGCTACATTCCGGATTCGAGAAAGACTGCAAAGCGGAGCGAGATGGCACGTGAACACGGACATGGATGCCAAAAGGATACTTAAAGGAAGGAAAATGTTAATAATGGCATGATAAGATCAAGATCTGGGGAACAAATTTGGTTAAAGCAAATGAGGAGGAAGTCAAACATTACGTTTCAGTAGGGCTTGTGGCAGAGCCGACGAAGACAGTGGGTCGTATTATTTGGTCTTGCACCCAGTTAGCATGTTAAACGCCCTGTTCCAGTGCATTGGAGGCTTTGTAAAGAGTACGGATTTGAAAGTGGCAGAGACTAGTATAAACACCATGTGACCAAAAGATGACAGTTCTAGAAAACGAACAAGTAAAACTGTTGTGAAATGTTATCACACAGACCGACACTAAAGTAGAGCACAACTAACGTGACGTATTACTGATTAAGAGGAAGAGAGAGACGGTATCTGATAGTTATTGCTTGCCCATGGGACACAGCAATACAGGGGAAAGTAAACGAAAAGGGAGGAAACGATCTTAAGTTATTTAAAGGGTGCGGAAAGCGTGGCTGAGACACTTGTGATAGCACCTGTTGTCGTTGGGGCTTGAGTGTGTGTGACTGGCAACTTTTCTGGTGACTTGTAGCTGATCGACATTGATTTGTTTATTTAACCAGTGCAGAAAGTATGCCTGCTTTAAACGGCAAGGATAATTAGAAACGTTATGAATACCTTCTAGGGAAGAGCCCAATTGGATCTCGTGTTATTTTGAGGCTCTAAGACTACGTGAAGGCTGTTGAAAAGTGTGAAACAGTCTAATAAAGTCAACACTGACATAGGAGCAAATTGTAATATATTTTTTAAAAACTTAATGCCTTTGTGTTACTACATCACAATAACATTCCTTCAATTTTCTCCTGCATGGTACATGGTACAGAAAGATTTGGTACATAAAAGTATTTAAAAATCAAAACAACAAGCACAAAACAAGTAATAGGAGAAAACAACAAATGATTTTAAAAACGAGGCAAAAACTGACGTAAAGTACAAAAAACAAGATTACTAAAAACACTTAATTATATGAACAGTAATTAACTGGGAGAGTCGAGCCTTTGATACGTTTTTTAGCGATGTAATACAATATCCCGACAGCTACCTCTAAGGATTATAACGTAAGTCTCTATGCATCAATGAAACTCTGTTAAATGCTAAAAGATCTATGTCAGGCTATATTTTGGTTTTTTTTACAAAAGATAAATAAGAAAAATTATTATTATTATTATTATTATTACTATTATTATTACTATTATTACTGTTATTGAATTATTATTACTATCGTTATTGGTATTATTACTATTATTACTATTACTACTACTGAATTATTATAAGTATTAGAACAAGATAAACGAGCATTCCAAGTTACATGCGGGGGACAAAATGGAGCAGGTGTACTACTAACTCTGTGGGGATACCCAATTTTATTCTTCCTCGACGTTACATCTTTGACATTTAAACGTCTCGGTGCTTCTTACAAAATAACAAATCAAAAATTTAGTTTTTTACAAGCTTACTTTGTATTCAAACATCGTGTATTGCCATGGTGAACTCGGAACGGGAACAAAAGTAAGGAAAATTTCGTATCATTGTGTAACGATTGAACTGAAGCGTTTAGGTCGCAATAATTGTTTCGAAAGTTAACTTTCTCTTCACTTGCACGTCGGCAGCTTAATAGCCAAATCTCAACTCGAATAGTTGTCAACGTGTGTGAAAAGCTAAATACGTAAGACGGAGCAGACGACCCTCAATGAGAATACCAACTTGACCCTTACGGACAAGTAGAACACTTTATTTCATTTAGAGTAGTTATTGACCTTGCTTTAGTCACCTCCAGGATCTTTAAGAGCCAGCGAAGGCCTCGGGATGGAAAATAGTGGAATGGTACCCCCCAGTGGCTTAGTTAAAATCCTGCTGGGGTAATAAATACGTTTGCACCCATCACTCTTATGGGGTCCATTCTAGTCCTAAAGCTAGTGTGGTTACACCTCCTACACACACGCTCCACTGTACTGGTAGCCTCTCCTTTTTGGAGGCGTTCCTTTAAATTAGCCCAGTAGAGCTGAGCTTGGTTTGACATAATCCTCTGGAACAT
>JAAAKM020006971.1:119205063-119223940 GCA_010016025.2 Alatinidae sp. Z8VKAUB7J3
GCCTCTCCTTTTTGGAGGCGTTCCTTTAAATTAGCCCAGTAGAGCTGAGCTTGGTTTGACATAATCCTCTGGAACATAAAGACATCTACACAAATTGTAAAATTAATTAGTTGGTAAAGCGGTCAGTCTTGCTCATAGGAATCAGCTGCCAATTCGTCTACATCAATAACTGACATTGTACATGCAATAACATAGAGTACCATAAGAGACAAATTAGTTTTATTTGAGTCGTCGAAAAATAGACTGTGCGATGGTCTCAAATCGAACAAATTTCGAACAAATTTATTTGTTTGAGGAACAGCAGTATCTTCCAAAATGTAAATTTATTTCCTGGTTATTATAATATAGATTTCAGTTCCGGTATGTTTGCACTGAAGAGGGCCTAGACCTCAGAAGTCGATTTGGATGAGAAAACGATCTTGGTATTCACTTTTGCTGGCAATGACTTTCTTCTATCAGGGATACGTTTCTTTTGTAATTGGGCTTGACGCTGTGCAGAAATCGTAGCTGTACTTAAACGAAGGACTCTTTCGGCTTCTCTTTTCGCTTGAATGTCGGAGGATGTCTGGAGTTTACATAAATTTTCATATTGCCTCGACATTCGTAGCACCCGTGACTGATACCGCTGACATGAAGTAGCGCTGATGTAAGTGATAGTTGCTTCGGTCTGGTCTTCTGAAATTTTCAGATTGCCAATAGCATAGGTCACAAGAAGAAAATCCCAGTCTTCAAATATATCATCGATGTACTCTCGGAACAGTAACTTTCTAACACGCCGCAAGTTACTGTCAATATTTTGGAAATTGCTTTCAGCGTATGCGACTTCCGTTTGGCTTTTCTTTCTCCGTCGTTTCTCTTTCATTGTACCGCGTCTCCATTGCCGTGGTTTCGCAGTTTTAGAGGGAGCGTTATTCATTTCCTTCTTTCTTCGGAGCGAAGGGGCAGGTTTTGCAATTCCCAGGTACACTTTCAGTCGGTACATCAAATAATCAACAAGTTTGTACTCCATCTTTTTGAGTTCATCATCTTCTTGCACGTGTTTTAAGGTTTCAACAATAATGGTTAAAAACACATTCATGATTAATACCGTCATCATTATAACATAAAGTAAGAAAAAGGCCTCTCCTATGTATGGTTTAGCCTTGAAGTCTTTAAAGTTAAAATTTCCAAGCAGCAAGCGTAGTAGCGTGTATAACGTACTTAGAACACTACTGAAACTTTGTACGTCAGTGCCGAGAAGTAGATAACCAGCGGTTGTGTACGCTGCGGCATGAATGCCGAAGAAGATAAAAAACTGAAGAACTTTTGGAGCAGATCTTGAAATGGTCTCCATCAACAGAATGAAGTTTCTGTTAAACTTCATAAAAGTTAGAAACTTGACTATGGCAAGAAAATCAATCGCAGCCATCAGATAGCAAACGGTCTCGTGGTAAATAGCATTCTGGTAAAAACTGATAAACAGAGTCTTGTTTGCGACGAAGTCTTTTATCTTAAAACTTAAGGACAATGCTCTTATCGTGTAAGTTACGATGACGCCAAAGCCAAGACAGATAAAACTAAAGTTAATGATATTTCCCATTTCCTTAAAATAAGCTTTCTTCATGGCTTTGAGTTTTTTGCCCTCTCGATAAATCGAGTACACCAATACTAAAAAGAAAGTGATCTCAAATCCCAAGATCACTGCGTGTGAACTATTCAAATTGCGGAAGAGTCTGCTGACGTAGATTTCAGCGCGCGGAAAAGCGCCACCAAATCTAGTAAATTCTGTACAAATACTAACCACGGCCATCAAATTTGTACTCGGATTGTAGAGGGTGAATTCTACAAATACAGCTCTTGTATATTTATCAATCCATAATTTCTGTTTCAAGTACTCTGCCAAAGCTTGGGAATAGTCCTCTTTACTTCCGAGTTCCGCCAAATACCCACCTCCAGGAAACGTGTGAAACATAGCCCAAACGGGTACCAGGTTCCTAGCTTCAATACCGTTTGCATACTCCCATGGTGATCGTAATCGTCTCTTTACCGGTTTGAATAACGAGGAAGAACGCTTTTTTGGATTTTTCCAACTAGGATTGAACATTCGATCGTCTTCATTCAATAACGAATATTCTTTATTGCATTCCTTGATTACGTCACGGAACATTTTGTTTACGCTACAATCACCTTAAGAAAAAAGGAATCGGACCAATGTTAAACTCGTGTGACAGAAGTTTTCGAATCATATATTAGAATAAATTAACATAATTATGACGTATGCAACACATGTTACAGAAATTGTTCAGCAATTTTCTCACTTTGGGATACTGCAGTTTATTAGACAAATGTAATTAGAAAAGAAAAAAGTAAACTACGGCCTTGTTAAAGAAGAAGGGGAAACATTGTAGTGTAATGAGGTGACAAGACAACAAAGATCAAACCACCTTTCATACACGAGACAAGTCGTAAGATCCGACTTAAAGAATACGCGTTCGAGTCCATTAAACATCTGATAGGGGTTCAGTCGATGCATTCATGCAATATCACCTTGGAAGAAATCACAATTTAAAGGCAATTAAATGATGCGACCAAGATTGTGAAATATAACATAAATAAGGGAGTAGTATAACGGTGGCCATAGCCTGACAAACTGCTCCCCTTTTAAAGTAGAGAGTTTTATAAGGATTTTAAAAAGCAATATATCAACGAAAAAACGTTTTAGTAATGCTGTTTATAACGTTTGCCCGGGCATTACTTCAATACTGTTTGTAGTTTATGCACGAAACTGAATATTTATTTTTCAGGCCTCTGTATACTTCAGGCGTACAACGATCTAACGCATCTTTTGCCATAATCGTAAGCGCTTTATACATTTAGGTTTTGAAACAGCTGTGAAGCCCGGGTGATCTGACAAAGCAGGTACAGCGACCTATAGCACCTTATTAGAGTTCAAACGACAACCATTTCTTACTTCAGAATGTCATAAAAATTTCCTCGACATAAAAAGTTGATAGTTGCAAAAAGACACTAGAGAAAGATAAAATATGTCTCCAGCGGTGCTTAAATCAATACTCTATGCTATTGCAGCAAGTGTTCTACCAGCTAAGCTAGGTGACTCCAAATATTAAGATAGTCTATTTATCTAGACACCCCAATAGCCCCACATCATCCACCAGTTGCATCCAGCTCGACGCAGTAGGTAAACGACCGATCTGTGCCATGTGACTTGACCAAGAAAGGACTGCCATCCCGCCCGAAATGCTGCACACAGCTTCACTTTACAGTCAAATAATCTGATACGCAGACATATTCGCAGATACATGGACGGAAAACAGATAGTTAATTACTTTCTTATAGCTGCATGCTCACAAAAACAAGATGAAACGGCGTTTAATGTCTAACGATTGATGACATCTGTGTTTATGAATTGGAAACATTACTTATTCCCTACATCGATAATCGGAAATATTTCCGTTAACTATACGACCGATCCATTTATGAAGAATTATAACATTTAACTCTTTGAGAAGAAAAGACTTTTACCCTTAGAAGGGTTTAGTGGGTAGGAAACGTAGCATAACGCCGTTATTCTTCTATAAAGGTTTTCGAAACACTATTAATCCTACACTATTGTTATTATGGTATCGTCATTAACCTATTGGTGAGACAGCGTTCTACTAGCATAAAACTATGCGATTTTTACTCTTAAGTGTAATTTCAAAGCAATTATAAACATTTTATATACACAATTTAAATTGCGATTGAACACTACGCAAAGATATCCAGGTTAGAATAAGATATATCACAGGGTATCATAATAGTCGAAATTCCCGATAAAAAGAGAGCGAAACGCTGTTTCCGTTTCAATATTTTTCGTGACCCTTCCTAACAGTGCACCACTACACACCTGCCCTTAGCCGCTTCTGACAGCACATACAGTGATCAATAGATTACAGATATAGAGCCAACGCTACTTCTTTCCCATCAATTAAAAGATGCAACGTGAGTGGCTTAAAGTGAGACAATAGACCGTGACAATGGTCAGGTTTGATATCCGTTTGTACTCAACACACAGGATCATCAATTGTCATCGCCACTCTCTAATAAGAAAATAATCGCAGTGACTCAAGTTATGTTGCTGTGATGCCCAACCCTGTGCTTCAGGGGATTACCTTGTTTGCTTATGGCAAGTAGTTAACATAATGCATTTGAAGATCTCACTTTGTGTTGGATACTTTGTCGAACATCTTTCTTTTGAATGGATGGTTCTTTGATAACGCCCAATCATTCATAAGTATGGTAGATGTAATATCTTACGCGGGTGTGGCCAACGGCTATTTTTTGTTATCTAAAGTGTCTATTGTCTGGTGATATCTGATTTTACGGAGACTAGACACAACAGTGTAAAAAAAGGGAGTGGCAGTATCGGTAACAAAGCTATAACAATCAGAAATGAGAGGAGAGGTTACATAACGGACCAAGTTATAGAAATATCCTCAATAAGCCAAAAAAGGGGAGGGCTGTTTATTAGTTTATTGATATACATGTTAATTTGCTTATTTATTCATTTACGTATATTTAAATCAATCTATTTATTTATATGCTTATTTCTATGTACTTATTCATCCATTTACGTATCTATTTTTTCATTTTCCAACTGATTTAGTTATCTATTTGTTTATTTATTTATTCATCCATTTACGTATTCTTATTTTTACTTCATATATATTATAATCCATTTATTTCCTTATTCATGTATTTCTTAGTTATAACTGCAACAATCAGAGGCTAGTTGGACAGTGGCTTGGTCGAGGGCTTGGCAAGCCAAAGATATTTTGATCGAGTCGTGGTTATCACTTCGTTCCTATCTACAGGTTTTCTCTATCTGTTCGTAGGCCATTAGAATAGTTCTAACATCTGTTGAAAGATGTTAACCTTTTGGGATAAACTACTCTAAGTAACAGGCAAATGGGTTACCTGGATCTTCTTGGTATTCAAACCGCGGCAAATTGGGTGATTAATTGAAACATGATCTTTACAGGCTTCGTATGAAATGCACACAAACGTTTAAGGTTTCACTTGGTACATAAAAACTTTAATCCGAAGATAAGGTTGTCTGTTACAGAGAGATTACTTAGTGAACGGTTCCCTTTTTTACATTGTGATACATCGGGATGGGTAGCTGTTGTTATATTAGCCGACAAGAGGTTGTATAAGCCTAAGCTAACGATTGAAATCTCCTGCAAGGAAAAAGACTATCATAACAAGGAACTACTGGGTAGTGTCTTGTAACTGTCGTATCATGTCTGAGAACACGGAGACGGCGACTTTACTACCTTAAGTATATTGTAATCGGGTACCAGGCCTTGCTGAACACTAATACGAGATTATGGACAACGAATCGGAAAGTCAGTCAAAGGGTGCTTTTAAGGACAAACTGGCAGGACTTACAGTTTACAAATCTAGCGAGGGACCTGAAGACCCATGAGCTTATCTGCTGAGGGCCTTCGTTGTTGCAGCGGAGATATCGTCCTATCGTTTAGTATAAAATCACGAAACGTGTTACTTGATTATTCAACTAGTTTTCTGTCGCGGGTGTCCCCGGGTTGACACCTTCTTTCTCAAGTTACTACGGTAGACACTTCCTGCAATCACCTGAGACCAACATTGTTATGTATTGAACAGGGCTAATCCTTAGATTCAGGATTCTGGTTAGATTCAGATTTATTCCTGAAAGGGGACTAAGATGTAAGAATACATGTCATTCAAGGCTTGCATACGTCAACGGATCAGGGACTTGTTCAGAATGTAACATCCTAAGGTCCCAGCTCACTTTTATCATAGTTAATTTGAATTGATCTGGGAACGAAATTGTTAGTGTTGTGAGAAACAGACGATGATGCAGTTGCAGAACTTTTGGGATACGGAGCAAATAATAGCATGCGATTTTCACTTAGTATGGATTGGGCACCAGCAGAATTCTCCGGTCACCACTTTGCTTTTTAAAGAGCCCAATTTGTGATTTGTAGCCCAATCTTGCACAACTGGTAATTGTTTCTGGAACTGAGGAAGCGACCGAGAAACTCTGAGACATTAAAATCTTGGAGAAGAAGAGATGCCAAAGAGTATACAAAAATAAGTCAAAATCCATGCTGTTATGCAACTGGCGATAAGCAAGACGATTTTAAGAGCTGTTTTTGAAAGCATTTCAAAATTCATAGAAACCTAGGAACGACATGCCCGCTCATGTCACAGGTCACCAAGAAATCGCGAATCGACGTGCCGCAGTAGGGGCTAAGGTTGAGTAATGGGAACAGGTGTAGAAAATGTTACTCGGTCTGAGTCTATATTGAACAGGTTATAACACTCAACACCGTTAGCATCGAGAACCAAGGTACCATTATACAAACAAGGCCCTTTGAACCTTTTTAACAATATCCATGCCAACTTTATCTATCGGGGTTCTTTGTTTTTGTTATCTTTATCCTTAAATATATTTTTTAACTCTTAAATTTTTTTCTTGTATATTTTAAAGTACTTTTTATTTCATATATTGTAGTTTTGACTTTTTGTAACCGGCAAACTAAATACATACATCAATACATGCACTAACTTCATTGGGCATCTCCTATTGCAGCACCGTCAATTTCACAAGTTTCACAGGTCCGCAACATCGCAATCTGCATTAAAAAGGGTGTAAGGCTCATTTTGGATGGCCTGTCGATACTGGTGCCCCTCTACACTAGCAATAAATACGTATATACCACCGATCATAAGTTGTTGATAAATATTGAGACTTATCGATTATGTTTCAGGCAAGTTCATCGGTGCAACATCGTTAACATAATTTGGAGTATTTAGCGATCGTTTAATTATCGCAAAATATTGAGTTCTGTTTTTGCGGCGGACTAGCAGAGTGCCTGTATGACTGCTCATTTCTCTAGTGTAAGAAAGGAAGGTCCCTCACATCAAACCATGAATATCCCAGCTATGAGCAAAACTGTCTACTTGCAGATTGGTGGGGAAACTGTGGCTAATAACAGGTAAGAAGACATGAAACGCCAGGTCTAAAAAATTGTTAAGCACTGGTAATTATTCGCGATGTTGAGCAACCAATCGCCGGCAAATGCTAATTCGCCCTCTGAATTGACATTTATCCTAAGGAACACAAACAGTTACCAATTCGCTGCTTTAGCCACTTGATTATTGGTATATGCCTGATTAGACATAATAAGGCGTAGTAGAAGCGACAGGATACCACGCGTCCAAAGTGATAGAAAATTCATTACGCAAACGAAAATTTACAGTGTGAAGACCGTTAATGGATGGACAAATCGATGTAGAGACCCCAAGATAATTTTGCAGAAGTGAAGTCTAGATAGATAAAAATAAAACTCGGTGAGAACTAGACAAAGAAGAAAGAGAAAGATATATTGAAAAAGTAGAACAATTTTCAGCTTGTTTCCTAAACTGTCTACAGTCATTAGAAACAAACCCACTGAATGTACCACAAAGAATACAAACTTTAAGTAGCAGTTTGACCTAGATGATTCCAAAACTTCAAGTTATGATGTAAAAGAAAGGAAATGACCACACACTGGCCTTCTCTTTAACCGCATTGCTGTTCTTGGTTTCTATAATACCCTTGAGAGTAAAATTGTCTAGGAAGAAAGGACCAGACAGCAAAAGGTTCACAGTCAGCAGCTTGCTAATTAGTTATTTAACAGCCTCAAGACTTAAAAGGAGTTACATGGCGTGAGCCAGGGATTCTGAATTATACTTAAACACATAATTAAGCGAGTAAGTCATTTTAATCCAAATGCTATCCGCTGATTCTCTTAAAATGATTTACACCTGATGATGTAAACCCCAAAAAACAAGGTACTTAAACATACAGAGTAAATTTAACAGAAATTGTATTCAGTTAACAATAGTGTTTATTGCCTTAAGTGCGATGCTCTTTAAATCAGTGGCCCTAAAACTTACTTATCCCTAGGACTCTCTGCTACCTAAGAAGCCTCGTGCTTATCCTTTTGATTATCACACAAAATGTGCATGTGCACATATCTTGCACCGATTTAATCTGGATAGGGAATGTGTCGCTTCTATTACTTTGTTTTAGCTTTAATCTGGAATCACATCTATAGGAATGTGTCACTTCTATTACTTTGTTTTGGCCTTACCCTGGAAATAATGCCAGCAAGGGGCAAAAATTACAGTTTATTTTTTCCCAGCTTTGGCAGGTGACGGACCCCTAATTATTTGATGCGGTACTACAACACTGGTTTACAAGAAAATTGAGGCAAGCACAAAAATACCCGCTTTTGCCTAATTTTGGGGTGCTGAATTCAAATTTGAAACCCGATTTTACTCATCACCTCTAGTTTTTTAGATATGCATAGTGTGCATTTTGTGCATATACGGTACAAATATGCGTGTATGCATTCCGGGTTAATTATAATATTGTGAGACTTATAGCTTATTTTTTAGTAATTATGCACTAAATGTAAGTGATAGCATTACATTATCGACATAATTCTATATCAAGACGGATTTTGGCAGTTAGGGCAGCAGGTCTCAATCCAGACTCAGTAGTGCTCTGGCAGTCATTGGAAGAGGTTGTCTCGCAGGCGGCACATGAGGTCGGTGTCCCTCAATTATCGTGTTACACATCTTTTGGGTAGCTACATATAAGTATTTCATTTTCCAATCAATGTCAAAGCATCGAGGTTCTCAGCAAGGCCAATTCTTTCTGCTATGTGTATGGGGACTTCACAACAGTTGCACAGAGTGGAATAATCACTTCCCTCCTCGGAACTGCCTACTTTCACTATTTTGACTGTAAAATTGGTGATCAGGACAAGTCTTGGGCTCACGGGGTTTGAAAAATCTCAAATACTTAATTAATGGGGGAGTTGGAAGAGATAGGGGTGAAAAATGACCAGAAATGTAATAGGGGATGAGGACAAAAAGTTTAAAAAATGAAGTCACAAGGAAGTCAAGAATCAATGTTTACAATCATCTGCAACTTCCTCAACGTATGGTTATACAACTTTCATCTTTTCAATGTGTGATTTTCATATTTTAATAAAGATACACTCTACTTGCCCGCCAAAGTACCGCCACAAGAAATTGTCATGGGTGGGAGATCACTTAAAAATAACTAGGGGGGTTGGGGGTGTGGAATAAGAATATCCTGGATGGAAAATGTTTGGGAAAAATTACTTAGTGTGGGGGAGGGTCGTCTATTAGGCACCCAAGAGTGAAGGGCTTTGATGTAGTTCCATACCACTCAGGATCTTGGTGTTAGTACAATTCAGCGTTAACAAAATGCAGTATTCCGCCTTTTGATGCATGGTCCATTAACAGAACAGTAAAGCAAAAGCATCTGCAGTCAAGCTACCAAAAATTACATAGGTACCTGGGGAATAGTCATCTGACATTTGAACAGGAAGCAGCAGATAAAAATATTAGCCATATTTATTTTCATGTGCCAAGTGCATTTTATAACATTTTATAATTTTTTTGTTATTGGTGTTAATGCCTTGTATTCCCCTTGTTAGGGGCTAGGGTGGTGCCCATATTCTGTTTATTTAGGGTAGTTTCAATGTCGGGCCCACTGCTGATCAGGGGTTTTAGATTTAGAGATTGCCCATATATACATTGGACTTTTGTTGGAGCTTTGAGGACTTTAAGATTGGATGTACTTCCTGTCATCACCAATGGCCCTTGGAGGAATTGAACCTGTACCCTCCAGCATAGAGAGCAAGTGAACTATCCACTGGAACACAGTGGCACTATTGTTAAATTTTTTGACACAATGTTTACACGCCTTCAGCGGAGAACAGCTGCATTTGACCATGGCAGAACTATATATATATATATTGATTTAATTTTATGCAATAGTTTAAAATTAGGAGTATTTATCAAAAAAGTGCATTTACTGACCACAGCCAAATCAATCAGTACAAGCAGGATTGACTACATCAAACCATTCAACCTTATGCTATCTTATATGACACCTACATGCATACTATCTGCACTGTGGGCAATGTGCCATGCCAACAATTGTTCCAGGGATCTCCTAGCGGGTATTTAAGATTTAAATGTGGGTAAAATGGAGACAAGGGGTAATAAGAGGTCCAAAGCATACAATGGGTGTAAGTGGTAAAATGCATTTTTGTTGCTAAATCTATAAACAAACATCTTGATTTCACTAAGTTAATACCATGTATTTTAATTTGAATCAAGACACTAGAAACAAACGAACAAGATAGATAAGGTTATGCCTTTCATCCACACTTTTGTCGATAATTCTTTCTGCTTTTCAATCACACTTGTGTTTTACACCTGGTAGCTACGTTATGGCTCATTGTCAACATTTAATTGCACACTGTGCTTGCAATATATTGATAAGGAGGAAAAGTCCAATTTATGAGGAATCCCTTATTGATCGAGGCCCAATTTATATCGACCCAGGGGGTACTTGGAGACTTTGGTAATTCTAGGGGGTAATATGCTTCTAAGTTTTTGGGGGGGTATTTGAAGAGTTTGGTTTGGTTTGGAAACGTTGTCTTCAGTCAAACAACTCTCCCAGGCTATATAGATCTTTCAAATACATGTAATGTATGTTGCAACTGGATGTGTGGTAAGAGACCTCAAGAGAACGCTAGGCCGAAATGAAGAGGGCCAGAAGCACTGGGTCTGAGAAAGTGGGTCCTTTACTTGGCTGGAAGATACAGTAAAGTATTCTGGTTAAACACTGCTCAATATGAGGCTTTCTTGCTAGGGTCTTTACTCAATGCTGTTCATATTTTAGAGAAGTTAACTTGACCACACCTGGGCACCTTTGGGTCAATGGAAGATATGTTTTGACTTGCTGTTCTGACATCTATCATTTGAAAAGTTTCGCTGACTGATAACCTTCATTTTTATTAATACTTTTCACTCTCTTTACATAGATCATCGATGAGGAGATTCTTTGTGTACATGGAGGTTTATCACCGGAAATCAAGACTTTAGACCAGGTTAGTTTAGTGATATGATATGTCTGCATTTAGTGATGCTTTGGCTATCTGAGAGGAAGCTGTGTATTGTTTGTTACACATGTAAATGTTGATTATTACGTATGATGTTGCAGGTCCATTTTCACAATGCACACACTAAACTCTTTATTATTACATACGATCTTTAAGATCTATTTGGGGCCATACAAAAATGACATCCCATCAAATGGGGGTCTGGCCAATCGAAGATGGTTTGTGATGGGGGAGGGGTGTCAGTGTCAGTAAGACATCTCCATTCTGAAAATTTATCTGTCATGTTTAATGCACTTTCACATTGCCGAATGTTTAATGCACTTTCACATTGCCGAATCTTTCTGCTAAGTACCACTCGTTGAGAATACATATTTGTCAGCCTTTTTACTGTTTGATGACAGCAAAAGTGAATAATTTTGCACCAGAAGAACATCCATGGTTACACAAGAAGTGTTAGACTGATGCATGTCAGTCAGATGGTGATAATGAGAGACCAGTCAAATAGAGGAATCAGAAGCCAAGTCTTTAATTACTTTATAATGGGATTCACTTGTGAAGTGCTTCAATCCTAGGTGTACCATTGGAGCTCCTTCAGTGTCTGTTTCTTTTCCAGTTGTTAGTCAGTGTGTTCGCAAGGATGAATTTTGTTTATTTGTTTTGTTATGTTTCACCTCATGTTTCTCAGCAGCCAGTTCTGTCTTCAGCTATCTTATTGTTGTCTTATCCGATAATTCATTTATGCATTCGTTGTTGTTGTTGTCTCCATAAACGAAGGCTTATGAGCTTAAGGTTTGAAAGATAATGTTGATTTTTTGCTGTTTAAATAACTGCCTATTCTGATTCTACTTTTTCTGTGTGCATGAGCGCATATAGTAAGTCGGGGTAGGGGGTGTAAAAGATGAAATGACCAGAAGGGGTCTTGGATCCAAGACACATCAAGGCACGGGGAGGGGTCAGATTTTTTGAATTTTGAGGGGATGTCATTTATGTATCACCCCTGTTCAAATCGCATACAATGTTTATTATAACGTATGATTTTTCAGACCCATGATATCTCAAATATTTGTATTTTTTGTAGATACGAACAATAGAAAGAAACATAGAAATCCCACACAAAGGTTCCTTCTGTGATATCCTTTTCAGCTGCAATTTAATGTTATTGATTGATTGGTAGTTATTTGTGTATTGTTTGATAGTTTGGTCATTCATTTTTCTGTATCACCATTAGGAGTGTTACCCCAGGTACTGTAGGTCGTTGAAGTCTTGAATCCGGTTTGTTTTTATTACGGTCGTGGAACTTTACACAATGTATACCCTATCAATGTTCTTAATCAGGCATTGTACTTTTTCGTTGACGTTTTGAACTCCTCATTATAGTCGTATACCGTGGTATTCCACATTTCTTGTTTCTTTACTTGTTTACCTTTTGAACTCAACAATACATTTTGTCTCGAGATTCCTGTGGTATATTAGCACCTTTGATCATGTTGACGTTTAGCTTATTTGTTGGTTGATATTGATCGAAAATTAATTACTGTATTATAGATATTATGGAAAATGATATTTTTGCCTGTATGTCGTATTGGTTAGTTGTCCTTAACTTATGTTCACATCTCGTTTGGTCCGATCCCGAAGAAGTTGACACCTGGGCAATGAGCCCAAGGGGAGCTGGTTGGCTTTTTGGTGCAAAAGTGACAAATGAGGTAAGCCTGTATTCCAATCTATTGCAATATTATGCGAAGGTTAGGTTATAAAGGGAGAGAAAGACATATTTGAGGTAGTTTTAGCAGATGCCATGGATGTGCAAATGCCAGTGTTGCGAGTCTTGTACGTTACTGTTTAAGATGCATTGATAATAGTTTCTGCTAGTTACTGGAGGATGGTGTTGAAGTCGTCTTAAGATATTGCATGTGACGGACGTTTTGGGGGGGGGTTACTGAGCGCAATTGCCATTCTTCATTGATCATATAGAGGCGAGGATGGCTGTTACTTGAATGGAGCAAGAATTTTTCTCACCGAAAATACAGCTGTGAATCAGTAGCGTAATAAATAGTCCAGGTGTCTACAATTGAGAAATGAAGCAAGGTGCAGCGAGATGAGTTACTGATGGTGTGTGCTGGAGGGTGATGCCGTTGCACTATATTGAGATACTATATTTATGTATTTTATGCTATGCTGGGATACCAATGGCTTTGAGGTTTCTGTGGTGTTCTTTGAGTAGTAAACATTGTGCCTGTTTGTCTATAGACTACGCCAAAGTAAGCGCAATTGAGGTGAACTTTGGTGCAAATCTTCCTAATAATAGGCCAGTATTGAGTAATGTACTACAGAAGCATTTATTCATCCGCACTATTGGTAAGAGGTGTTACAAATAAAAAAACAACAGTTCATTTGATAAGTTAATTTATTCATTTTTATGCCACATTTACATGCATATTGAGTTTGTAGCTCCCTGTGTTTTTTGACGTTGTGCTTTGCTAATGTCACATCTTTGAGCTCCTATTTCGATCATCAAAAGCCCTGGAATTAAACTGAATTACACATTACATCGGATTGTAGTTGCACATGAATCATTGCGACATTGCATGAAAAATAAGGTTCCTGTATCCTGATGCAATTACCCAAATAAATTTATTGTGATTATAGCTTAACCATGTTAATCTAAAAGGAGTATTAAACAGACAAAGCAACACATATTCTCAGTTCATGCGATCTAATATGCTGTTTGTTGCTTTCTTAATGATGCCAGAAATATAATTCATTTACATCTCTTGGTAGTTCATGCATCTAAACAATCTGAACCTGATCTGCCGAGCCCATCAGCTTGTTCAAGAAGGATTCAAGTACATGTTTGATGAAAAGTTGGTCACCGTTTGGTCCGCCCCGAACTATTGCTATCGCTGTGGAAACATCGCAGCAGTTCTTGCATTTACCGATTCCAAGAGAAAGGAGGCCAAGTTATTTCAAGCTGTTCCAGAGGAGGATCGTGTAGTACCACCTCGAAATGCAACGCCTTATTTTCTTTAAAGCTGGTAGATGGCATCAA
This sequence comes from Alatinidae sp. Z8VKAUB7J3, assembly GCA_010016025.2. NCBI lineage: Eukaryota > Metazoa > Cnidaria > Cubozoa > Carybdeida > Alatinidae > Alatinidae sp. Z8VKAUB7J3. The sequence goes on from JAAAKM020006971.1 coordinate 119,219,128, forward strand.
TTATTGCCCAGCTAGAGGATAGACAAATAAACATTTTTGATACACATGGACATGTTTGGATGGAACTTGATTTTCGGCACACGAGGTTTACATTATTTGGATATGCGGCTAACCAAGGAGTGAAGGTGAACTCTGTCGATGATGTAATGTGACAACACAATATTTGTTTGTTGTTTTTTTGTCGGGCAAGTTTGTATTTGTAGATTTTGGGGTAGAGGACATTTCGTTGCACTCTTATCAGAATGGTTTATGCACTACTCAGAGGTGAGACGCCCTCAAATGCATGTACGATTCCAATAACTGGCAATAGTGATCTCCTTTCGTTCTCACCGGTTTAGTATGATTATTTACATTCGATCATTTTAAACAGAAACAACCAACCGACATTTGGATATGACTAGAAACATGCGATCATTTTTAACAAACGTTTCAACAATCCAACTGAAAGTGTTGAATACTAAGTTATTGTAGTGCACTCCTTTTCTTTCTTGTAGCCTTTTATTTTTGGTGTAGTTCGAGGTATTAGTAGATCGTAGCATATTTGAGTTGGCTTTTCATTGTGAGGGGTCGTGGGGTCGTATCTGACTACTAGCTCCGTACGAACCATTATAAACCCCTTCCCATCTGTATAAGTACAGCATCTCTTACAGTAGGCGGTTTCTAATGCAGAATTTGCTGAAATAGCATGAACATTAAACGGATGTATTGAATTTGGTCAGCCCTTTTAAACCTAGCGTATTTATGATCTGTGTTGTTCTGTAACATGTCTTCGATTTGACCATTTTCTTTTTGTACGTAGAATATAATGGTTTTGTGGTGCTGTATCCTGATTCTAGGAACGGGATCGTAGATTCTGCAAACAGCAGAGCAAAGTGCATTTTGTATAATGTTCGTTGTAAATATGAAGGAATAGAACAACAATGCAATGTCTACTTTTTTGACTCCTCCATATAATTGTGTATTTGAATTTAATGTCATTTTGTGTATTTGACTTCCAATGCCATGTATTTTTGTAGTTTGTTTGTTGTATTATAATTGTGTATTTGAATTTGATGTCATGTTTTTTGTAGTTGGTTTGTTGTATTGTAATTGTGTATTTGAATTTGATGTCATGTTTTTTGTAGTTGGTTTGTTGTATTGTAATTGTCATTTTGTGTATTTGAATTTAATGTCATGTATTTTTGTAGTTGGTTTGTTGTATTGTAATTGTCATTTTGTGTATTTGAATTTGATGTCATGTACTGTAATTGTCATTTTGTGTATTTGAATTTAATGTCATGTATTTTTGTAGTTGGTTTCTGGAGCCAACTATTTTATATACAGTGCCACAAACTTGGCTTACCTGTTTTCCATCTAGAATATGAGTTTTGTTGTTCATGACAGCTTGCACTGATGCAGTATCTTTAAATGTGACAAAACCAAATCCCCTGTGAATGTGGTAAAGGCAGGATTAACATATAAAGACATTTAAGAAAGCAGTGGTGAAGTGTTTAAGGCACTGCCAATCATACCTGAGACTATTTGATTCAATATTAATGGGTTACCCAATTGAAAATGTTTGTAATCCATCTCAAACGTTTAAGCATGGGGGCTTTCTGCCTATCCTTATTAGATCCCATTTAGTGACAAGTGATAACTACCTGAATGTTAGACAGTATACACATAAACAAAGAGATTAAACACTGTCAAAGTAAAATAGAGCATTGGCAATTTATAAAACAGTTTCTACTATTAACTATACAAGTTTGATTTTGAATAGGGATCATTCCAAATGTCATTCAATAAGTTGTGATTTGAACATTGGTTTTGACTTCTAATGAGTGTTTGGATGGTATGACTGACTTAGTAAGTATATACCAAAGATTCGTCTAAGAAGAACTTCTTTCAAGCTGTCACATAATTTTTTCAAACAATAAATATTTTGGCACTCTCCAAACACCTAATATTTTCAAACAGGGCTGTACATAAAAAATTATCCTTGAACAATGATTCACAAAGGGACCAAAGTTCCAAAAGCCAGTCCAGTGTTGATGACTTTATTTTGATAATAGATGATCCCATGTTTTTTCGAAAAAAAGGACAAAGCCGGGGGAAACAATATTCCTCTAACAGAACCATGTAAATACAAAATGTATACACTTTTGTATCACATAGTTTTCAATGCAATTTTAACACATACATGTACCCTCAGAAAACCAAATTTTACTGTGATCATTCTTACCTTGATCTCTTTGTGACATTATCAAGCATGAGCACACAATCTACCACTTCTCCATAACTTAAAAAGTACCTCTTCAGGGATTCTATACCAACAAATGAAATCAAACAAAAATATATTACAACAAACTGTAGAAACATAATTGTATAGGTAAAAAATAACGTGCTTTATGCTGCTGGGGAATCAGCCCTGGTAAATGAGGTCAGTCTTCTAATCATATTACTAACACTGCAGCTTGCAGTAACACTTGAAAGTGCTGGTCTCAGCATCCTAGTTTCTTATCTATGAACTGAGAAATATCAATTTTCACAACAGATTATGGGTTCAGATTGCCCTAGATAGCCACATGGGTCATTCCATGTCAAAGTAGGCCACTTTTGAACAATTTGTAACCCACTCTCACCAAATTCCTTGAAACTTGTTAGGTACCAAGGTGGTGAGAAAAATTCCAAATTTCAACTTCTTGTGATAAGCTGTTGCTTAGATATTGAGCATTGAAAATTGGACCCTAACACCTAACACCTAATTTTGAAGTTAAGCCATTTTTAAATTGGCGGGTATCAATTATTTAACAATACCTTGGGTTTAGATGTGTAATATGCCTGAAAATTGGCATCTAACTAAACTTAGGGATGGCAAAGCTAAAAATTATGGTTAAAATTGAATACATACTGCTTCTGATCCATTATTTGGAAAAGAAAATAATGGATAATAAAATTTGACACCCTTGAAATAGCCAGCAAACAAACCTCATTATCTCAAGTTCAACTTGGTTTCTTAATATCTCTTTGGGATATGGTAACTTAAATACTACTTAAATACTACCCACTTTCGAAACAAAAATGAGACAGAATGGCAAAAGTACCAAAAATGGGATAAGAGTTGGGATGCTCAACAAGTATCTGTTCTACTTCAAAAGGTTCTTAACTTGGAAAGCTGAGACTCCACCACTGGAAATTTGCTTCCTCCAGCGATATAAAACACTGAATTATGAGTGTGCATTACATAGATAGTCTGCACTCTATTATTATCCCTGGTATCAAATATCAAAGGATTTCAAAGACATGGGTTACATGGGTGGTATACTTTCACAAGGAATGACCCATATTTGTACTCTCTTGATTGTTTTCTGTCCCAAGATATATACTAAACTGAGAAGCTGCCATGGTTTCTAGTACCCTAACTGGCATCAACGCAAAACATAACTTAAATGATGTATTCAAACTATATCAACATGGACATGGTATTCACATATCGTTTTTTGCAAAGATGATAGGGAAATTGAAAATGTTTCACCATTTCTTTAGTCATCACATTCCTCTCAATGTGGTTGAAGATTAGTATATCTGTTTCATGTGAGTTGATAAAAAAAGGATTGCTATCTAGTCCACCATGCTACCTACAGCCAGAAAATTTAATGTTCTAATCTCAGTTTTGGAATTTTATTATTTGTCTCACCACTTTTCAAAAATAAATGTTTCAAATCCCATCTTTCCTGATGCTTAAGCTAAATTGTCCATGTTTGAGAACAGTTTCATGTTTGCTGATGTTACAAACTTCCATGGTTTGTTTATTATTTTCTTCCCTATAAACACTAGGGGAAGATAGATACAATGGCATATTAATTACAATGGAAAGTAAGAGAAATGCTGAGGTGGATACCAACAACCGCAGCATTTCTCTTAGCTTTTTAACTTCAATTATTATTAAAAAAATTGAATGTACTAAATTGAAACTAAGCATTACCTTGATTTGTAGTATGATGCAATCCACCAACAAATATTTTCCTGTGATGCAAATGAGACCACATTATTAACTACGGTAATGTTGTCATTTGGTCTTAAGTAACTTTATGAAACTAATTTTACAATTTTAGAGAAGTTAAAACTCTTATTTAAGGAGCTTGAAACTGAGTACAAACATTAGGAGGAAAAATTGACTCTGATGCAAAGTTGTGACTGATCGTTACAACAGCAATCAAGTGGGAAATGTTAAAAAAATTGTATTCCTAGGTTCTATTATGCCACAGACCTCACACAATGTCAAGAGTCACACGGATTTACTATCAACATTTGGAGCTGAAAAGACCTCACACATGTTCGGAAGACTACACTGTACTATACTCTAACAGTTTCAATTTGTATTTATGAATGTAAACCTGGGATTTAAAAAGAAAGATATGCAAAGGCTTGCTTTGCTTTAAAAACAACTACCTGTCATATATGGTTGGTAAGATAGAACAAGATCTGGTCACCTGTGAAAAGCTCTAAGGACTCAAGACCAACATTTTGAGTACTTGAGGAAGAGGCTAATTTAGTTTAGGCACATAAATTGAAGCGGATAGCATGTCTATACGTAATTTAAAGATGAACTTCCTGGCAAGCAAATGCATGGAGGAACATCAAAATGATGGACTGATCTGATCTGAGAAAATACCAACATGCCAAATTGAACGCTGGAGAGACTAATTGTTGGTGAGATAAAGACGATGCATGTGCTTTGTGATGCAGAAGTATGCAAGGATCTTTATATTTATAGTCTATATAATCTTCACCAGCATCCACTATTGAATAAGTGGGCATAAGTATTCTGCAG
>JAAAKM020006971.1:119224040-119237408 GCA_010016025.2 Alatinidae sp. Z8VKAUB7J3
CAGTAGAAAACATTGAGAGTTGTACTGCATTCCATGTCATCCGGCTCTATTTTCGTGTTTGTGCACCCCTGCCGCCCCTCTTTTTACCCTGCCAAATACTAAAAGGTTCTCTGTCTCCATCATGCTTCCATTTCTGAATGTACATTGTGCCAACGTCTCACACACATTGTTTTTGTCTGGTACCTGGTGGGTTCCGCAAGCTGCGTAGTAAACCAACGACAATGACCTTTCCTAGTAACCAAAACTACAATGATTCCACACAATCAAGCGTGTACACGTTCTGAATTACAAACAGAAGAGATTCTTCTTCTTATCTATCAAATAAAATCGTATGTATTGGATGTGTAGACGTACAAGATCCGGCAACAACTCAATTCAGGAGTTGGTTTCAATTCTTGTGTGGTTTCAATGAATGCGAATCTTTACTCAGATTATGTATTGTCAATGTATCAGACGCTATGCTACTTAACCTTTGTTACTGCTTCTAACTTCAGTAAGAAATGTTCAACCTTAAGGGTAATAAAGATTGTCAGGAAAACATCAAATACAAATTACAGCCTTGAAATGATTAACTTAGTCACTTCAGATTTACTTTCTCAGGCTCCAAAAACATATCAAATGAAGAAATAACGACCAAAGCGGGCACTTACCCATCATCCATAGGTAAAGACTGTCCTCCCATCGGCTGCATTTTGTTAGATACTCGTGTGGGACTAAAAGAAGTAAGATTTTAAATGCGTTCTATTAAGTTTTCAGGCGTAATCCAAGGGTCCGCACATGGAGGAAGCAAGACTTGAACGCGAAAGGAACGAAATGGCGGGGAATGGAGGCCTTTGTAAGTCATGATGGCTACAGCGCATGCTCCATATTTACAGGGAGCCGATATCTCGTAATGTTAGACATCGACCAATTTCTCCAAATATTTCGCCCACTTGGGCTAGTTTAAAGAAAGAGTTTTTTCCCAAAATTGCAAAAAATTTCTTCTTTCTCAAAAGAGGTCTTCACTTGTTAGCATTCCTAAAAACGGTAGGCAACTGTAGTGAACACCTCTGCCGAGTGATACTAAGAGTAATCTATCACTAGTGACTGGAGTAAGTAATACGTTGACACAATAGCCAATCATACATATGATGGCGCCAGTTTCGGTGCAGGCACAAATTTTCAATTTATTGGAGTACATCAAAGTGACAGTCTAAGTCCTATATTAGCTACACTTTTAATGTCCCAAGCACTTATACCTTGCAAAGAAGGAACAGTATTTGTTAGATCGCATTCACAGTGGCCTACTACTACTGCTACTACTACTGCTACTACTACTGCTACTACTGCTACTACTGCTGCTGCTAGCACTGCTCCTGCTACTACTACTTAGTAACTACTACAACAGCAGTAACAACAACAAAAGTGACAGTTCTGCTGGTATAGTTGTATATCAACAATTTGCCCACGACATTGACGTAATATGAAGATAGTGAATGCAGAAAAAATGTTCCCTTAGTTATCATGTGGAGAAATCTGAATGCAAACAAAGATATAACATGAGAAATATAAACGTAGAAACAAACAAAACGAGATAAGGAAGTGTGAACTGCTTGGTAGTCTAGATGCAGAAGTAGACACGTAGCTGAATGGGGAACACAAAGGCAATGCCCACCAGTGAGTTGCCCAATCTTTAATTGCCCTCCTCCTAAAACTCAAAACATGCGGACGTCTCCTCTCTGGGCCCTACCCAAAACGAAAGTTTAAGCATTAAAATGTTCCTCTCAGTGGCTCTTAGGGAGTCAAACCGGGCGAGTCCCCGAGGATCCGTGCCCTTGAAAGACTCCACTCTAATTACTACGTAAAAAAGTTATATATCTTGTTTCAGTGAAACAGCAAATTAAGCATAAACTGGACATCACGGAGGCTCAGTATTCTCTAAAGTCACCGCTGAATCTACACCATTTTCTGTGCCGTAGCAGTCTTAAAATATTTTTCATTTTTAAGGGGGTAGGGGGGTGAGAAGCTAGTAATTTGATTCAGAGACGGATTAAGCGGGTTGGAGGCCCCCCCTCTAACTCCTTTTATTGCAAACACCATAAAATATGAAACAATGATATTGTTTAATATTCTTTGATATTCCATGATATAACATGATATAATATATATTATATTATTGGGCTATTTTAGATAGGAGATACTGAATGGTGGCAATTCTTCCAATTCTTTAATATCCAATTCATAAGCACGAAATGAAATTATGTTCAGTTTAAGGAATTGATTTACACAGAGGAGTAATTCACTTATGATTTCTTTATTTTTCATGAAAATCTATATTATAACTAACGAGTAGGCATGCAAAATCCCAGGGAATGGATTGACTAGTAACCATTAGAATCCAGATGCTTTTAGTGATATTCGTGCAGCAAAGTCGCTGATGTTGACACTGAAGTCGAACTTGCACACTATATCTGACTCAATGCTCGTGATAAACCAGGTTTACAAGTCGTTTCTGGTTCATTCGTAATCGGTTTTCAGTTAATTTGAGTTTTGAGAAGAAGCGCTCGCTGCTACAGTTTGATACCATCAAAAACAAGGTATATCCGTAGAGCTATTTAAATGTCTGACTAAGTGTGGGACACACCCTTATCTATGATACGCTTATACGGAAAAGGTTCGGCGCTAATACATTTTAGCTCCTCGTCTATTAAAATTTTGGCCAAATGTTACAGGCTGACACAACTAATCAACAAATGTAATGTCCAAGTCATCTGGATAAGTCCTCACTATTACTGTACTGCAGTCTTAGTCACATCTTGAGACAGTTCTGCCAGATGTCTAAATAAGCTAAATTGAGTGGCATAGTTCTCCAGATATAAGGAGGAATCGATACCCTTGACATCCCGTCCCCTTCTAATGTCGACCTGGACGAACTGACCCGCGTGCAAGACGCGCTCGAGGAGGTGCAAAAGAATGATGCGGTCGAGGCGAACGAGGCCGCACCGGCGCGGGAAGCGTGGGAGGCCGAACACAAGGCCCGCCTGGCCGAAGCCGTCGCGGCGGCGGATCGGCGCCACGAGGACGCGCGAACGGCATGGCAGCAGAACGCCGCGCGCGAGCTGGATGAAGCGAAGACCCGGTACGAGAATGCGGAAGCCTCCCTCGAAGCGCTCCAAACCCGCGTCGAATCGCTGCAGAACACCGAGATCGCGCTGCAGAGCGCGCGCAGCGAAATCGTCGAATTGCGGGCGAAGCATCAGCGTCTTGAGGAAGCGCGATCGAAATGGGAGCGCCAGTTCGACGGCGCGTTGGCGGCGGCGAAGCAACGGTACGAAGCGGCCGAAGCGTCGGTACAGATGCTCAATCGCCGCATCGAGGAATTTAAGGACACCCAGGCCGCGCTCTCGAGAGAAGTGGAAGCGACGCGCGTGTCAGAGCGTACCGAAATGTCCGTGGCCGCGGGTGCCGCGAAAAAGCCGCGTTTGGCCACGGTCGCGCGGGCGGGATGGGCTGCGGCGATGTGGATCGGCCGGCGCGTTTTCGGGCCGGTGGGGCGCTTCGTGTGGCGCCATTGTTTCCGCAGCGCGAAGGTGCCCCTGGTCGCCGCAGGCCTCGCCGGTGTCGCGATCGGCGTGGTGTATTATCCGGTTTACGCGCCCGCCATCGTGAACGCCACGAAACCCGTGCTTGCCGAACTCAAGCGGGACTCCCTGCCGACGCTGATTTCCACTGCGTTCTGGATCGCGCGGCTAACCAGCGAAGCACCGGAAGTCGCCGTGGCGCGTGCCACCGTCAATGTAGATGTTGCGAATGTCCGCGAAGGGCCGTCGACGGCGACCAGGACCATCGCCACGGTGCCGCGCCATACCGAGCTCATCGTAATCGAGCGGCGCGGCAATTGGGTGCTCGTCGAGCTTGCGGTCGAAGGCGTCCAGACCGGCTGGATCTACAACACGCTGTTGACGGAGAGCTGAGCCGCTATATCCAAGGAAGCCTCCGCGTATCCGGCAATAGGCGCTCGTGAGGCCAGGCCTACGCTTCGAAAACCGTTTCAAATTGACCGAAAATGATGCGCTTGCCGTCGAACGGCATCTGCATGTTTTCCGGATTCATGCGCTCGTCGGCCATGATTTTGGCCCAGCCTTCCTCATGCGCCTGCTTCGACGGCCATACGATCCAGGAGAACACGACCGTTTCGTCCGCTTGCTTTTTCACGGCCATGGGAAAGGAGGTCACCTCGCCGTCCGGCACCTCGACGCCCCAATTTTCGACGACCTGCAGCGCGCCATACTCCTTGAACAACACCGCAGCATACCGGGCGTGCTCGATGAATTGCTCCTTGTTGGCGTGGGGCACGGCGGCGACGAATCCGTCGACATAGGTCATTTCGTTTCTCCTTTTAGGCGCCGTCGAAGGCGGCTTTCAGTTGGGCGATGTCGATTTTCTGCATCTGATGCAGGGCGGTTCTGGTCCGGCCCGCAGCGGCCCCGTCCTCGGCGGCCAGCATGCGGGGCAGGGCTTCCGGAACGACTTGCCAGGACACGCCGAACCTGTCCTTCAGCCACCCGCACATGCTCGGCGCGCCGCCATCGGCGGTCAGGGCGGCCCAAAGCCGGTCGGTCTCTTCCTGGTCCTTCGTCAGGACGGAGATCGACACCGCTTCGGAATGCGGAAACTGCGGGCCGCCATTGAGGATCATCATCGGTGCGCCGGCGAGGGTGAACTCGACCACCAGGGGCGGGGCCGCCGGGTCCGGTTGCACCACATGCTCGACGGTGCTGTCCGGCAGCAGCGAGACGTAAAAATCAGCGGCGTCGTGGCCGTCGCCGTTGAACCACAGGCAGGTCCGCACCTTGGCGGCGAAGGTCAGGCCGGCCGCCTGCCCCTCTTGCGACGCGATGTTTTGCGCCAGACCGTTCAACTGTTCGGCCGCTGCCGCCCAGCCCTTCTCGAAACCCATGTCGAGATGGTTCTGCCGCTCCTCGGCGGAGGTATGCCGCGCGCCCCACACCATCTTCGTCTCACCGTCGCCATGGTCCGATAAGCGGACATAGCCGGTCATGAAGGCGTTGGGGCGCGGGATGAAGCCCTCCGAATAGGCATCGGTGAAGGTCAGCCGTTCCTGCGCGACCACTTCGAGCAGGCAACCGACGACATCGTGCTGCTCGCCCTCGTTTGGGCCTTTCATCACGCAGTTCATCCGCCCGCCGGGCGTGAGGTTGATCTCGGCCTCCGTTACCCGCCACGGGGCGGGACAGTACCATTGCTTCAGAAGGTCCGGTTCTGTCCAGCAGCGCCAGACAACGGCGCGCGGCGCGCCGATCACGCGCTCGATCTCCAGTGTGAAATCCTGTGCTTCGGCATCGGCTTTTGCCATGCTCTTTCACTCCCTCTCGATGGGCGCTTTTCCCGCGCCGCTAGTTCGGTGCCGCCCGGCCGAATATCAGTTCGATATAACGGTGCAGATGATCGACGCTGCCGGCTGCGACTTCGGCGTTGCCTGCCGCTTTCGCCAAGATAAAGGCGCCCTGCAGGACAGCCTGCGTATGCAGGGCCAGGCTTCTTGCCGACCATTCCGTTTCGATCCCGCCCTGTGCCATCGCCGCCGCGATGTCCGCTTCGAGCGTCTGCGCGTGGCCGAAGATCGAAGCGCGGCAAGCGTCGCGGATCGGGGGGGCGGTGCCGTAGATCTCTTGCACCATGGTGCCGACGAGGCAGGTGAACTCGGGCAGGTCACCCTGCAAGATCGACTTGCGGAAATCGATGTAGCCCAGCACCCGATCAAGCGGATCCGGATGCCGGTGATAGGGCGCTTCGGCAAAGAACGCGCCCGTCGTCTCCGTCCAGTAATCTGCCGCTGCGACGCCGAGATCCTCCTTACTGCTGAAGTGGTAGAAGAAGGCGCCCTTGGTGACCTCGGCCTTGCGGCAGATCTGATCGACCGAGGTCGCGCAGAAACCCCGTTCGCGGATCATCGCCACCGCAGTTTCCATCAGTTTATCCCGTGCCGTGGGTTTCAGTTCGCGTGCCACCATGTTCGTCTCCTGATGTAACATACCGACCGGTTGGTATGTTACAAGTAAAATGTTTCGATTACGGGATGGGGGACATCGGATTTGCCGTCGGGGAGAGAGGTTTCCGGGGCCGGAATCCGGATCGCTACAGGTCCACATCCCCCTTGCGCATGCGCTGAACGATGGTGCGGCGCAGGATTTCGTTCGTGCCGTCGGCGACGTTGACGATACGCAGGGAATGCCAGGCGTCGTGCAAGCCGAGCTCGTTGGTGAAGCCCATCGCGCCATGGGTCTGCATCGCACGGTCGACGGCGCGGAAGCCCGCCTGTACCGCGTAGGCCTTGGTCATCGACAGTTCCTTCACCGCCCGCTCGCCGCGGTCCAGCAGGGTTGCCGCGTTGAGACCCATCAGGTGCGAGGCGTGCAGTTCCATGGCGGAATCCGCCAAGGGGAAGGAAACGCCCTGGTAATCGCCGATCGGCCGGTCGAAGGCTTCGCGCGTGTTGGCGTAATCGAGCGCCATTTCCAGCGCCCACCGGCCATAGCCGATGGCCCGCGCAGAGTTGTAGATACGGCCGAGCGAGACGCCGTAGAGCGCGGCGCCGAAACCCTCATGCAGCTCGCCGACGAGCTGCCAGGGCTCGACCTTGATGTCGTCAAAGCTCAGCTCCGCCTCATCGCCGCCGATATGGCCGAACAGCTTGATGATGCGCTGGATCTCGAAGCCCGGCGCGTCGGTCGGCACCAGAAAGGCGGAAATGCCGCCGCGCCGTTTCGCCGCCCGCTCCGGGTCGGTGATGGCGAAGATGATGCAGTAGTCGGCGACCGGTGAATTGGAGGTCCAGATCTTGCGGCCGGTGATGCGCCAGCCGTCCCCGTCCGGTTCCGCCCGCGTCTTCAGCGCCGCCGCGTCGGAGCCCGCACCCGGTTCGGACAGGCCGAAGCACATGGATTTCTCGCCGGCCATCAGCGGTGCCAGTATCTCCTCGCGCGCCCGCGGCGTCACCTTCTCCAGCAGGCGGCTGGGGCCGAACGCCCAGTGGCTGACTGCGTACAGCATCAGCCAGTTCTGCGGGCCGCAATGGTGGAACAGGCTCTGCCAGCCGACGAAATAGGCCAGATGCCCCAGCCCGCCGCCGCCGAGTTCTTCCGGTACGCACATGGAATAATACCCGGCCTGCGCCGCCGCGCGCCGAACCTCGCCGATCAACCCGTTCAGCGCGTCGGAAAAGCGGCCGTCTTCCCGGTACAGGCGGCGCGGGTCTTCGAAGAAGTCGCGATGCGCCTCGTGGCGCGGGATCACCTCCGCGTCGGCGAAGGCGCGCAGCCCGTCGGCGACGGCGGTGATCTCCTCGGGGATGTCGAAGGCGATAGCGGGCATGGTCGGTCTTTCGCTGGCTCAAAGGACCCATAGCCATAGCATCCGATCTCCCGCGTGGGGAGACTTCCACGATACAAGACACCCATGCCATCCTGTCGCCCCGGACCGTGATCCGGGGCCCAGATTCTATGCAACGCTCACCGTATCTCTGGATCCTGGCTCTGCGACGCAATGCGTCTTGGCCGGGACGACACGGAATCGTTTCTTAATCTGCTACTTTTTCAGCGCCTCCAGAACGTCATCGACATCCGGGCGCGACGAATAATCGAAGCCGGAGAACCGGTGGGTGATGACGCCCTTGGCATCGGTCACGAAAATGATCGGGTGGGCGATGCCCGAATGAAAGCTCGATTCGTTGTTCAGGACGTCGAACGCCTCGATGATCTCCGTGTTGGAATCGGACAGCAGGGTGAACGCGACCTTGCGGCGCTTCGCGAAATGGGCGAGCGAACCGACATCGTCACTGCTGATTGTGGCGATGGTGTAACCGAGATCGGTGAAGTCTTTTTCACTGCCGCTCCAGGCGACCGCCTGGGCTTTGCAGTAGGGTCACCAATCGAGGGATCGGGTGAACAGCAGAATCAGCCCGGAACGCCCAGGCAGCGATTTCAGCGTGTGCTCATCGCCGTTCTGGTCGTCCGCGGACATGTTCAGCGGGATGGTTTCGCCGACCTTGAGACCCTGGTCGAGGTCGTCATCCGCCTGCGCCGCGAATGCCATCAAGGCGAGCGCGACGAACAACGCCAGTCCCGCCGATACCCATCGGCCGGTATCCGTTTTTATGGCCGTCTTGGCCGTTCGTTTCATCATGGTTCCCCCTGTTACGCGAACGCTAGAGAAGATTTGTATCCGGATCCCAAATTTAAAGGGCTGCCGGCCTATAATTCACAAGAATGTGTCTACTGGGGTACCGTGCTCCCGGTCGCTGGCTGCGGAGGAAGAAAGATGCCGAAATTCGAAAAACGATCCATCGGGCGAACCGGCCTGTCCGTCACGAGTTTGGGTTTCGGCGGTGTCGGGTTGGGCCAACGGGTCGGCGCGATTAGCGAGGCGCAGGCCGACGCAACCCTGAACGCTGCGCTCGAGGCCGGGGTCGGCTATTTCGATACCTCGCCCTGGTACGGCCATTGCCTGAGCGAGCACCGCACCGGGCACGTGCTGCGCACGCGACCGCGCGATAGCTACGTGCTGTCGACCAAGGTCGGGCGGCTGTTTTTCCGGCCGGACGATCCGGACAGCTTCAAGACCAAGGTGTGGGTCGACGGGCTGCCCTTCGACTACCGTTTCGACTACACGGCCGAGGGGATCAGGCGTTCCTACGAGGACAGCTTGCTGCGGCTCGGCGTGAACCGGATCGACATGCTGTTCGTGCACGACCTCGACGACCGGCTCGACAAGGGCGACGCGAACGGCATCGAGATCGGCGGTGTTGACGGCGCGATCGAACAGCTCGACGAGGGCGGCGGGTGGCGGGAACTCGCGGACATGCGCGCGCGCGGCGAGATTCAGGCAATCGGGTTCGGGATCAATTACACGGGCCTGATACCGCGCTTTCTCGAGCGCTTCGACCCCGACATGTTCCTGGTCGCCATGCCCTACACCCTGATGGATCAGGATGCGCTGGATGCGGAACTGCCGCTCTGCGCCGAAAAGGGAATCAGCGCTGTAATCGGCTCGGTGTTTTCCTCCGGCATCACCGCGACGGGCGGGGGCAGCGACGCGGTCTACGGCTACAGGCCGCCGCCGGACGACGTGGTGACGAAGCTGAACGGAATCGAGGCGGTTTGCGCCCGCCACGCGGTGCCGATGCGGGCCGCCGCGCTGCAATTTCCGCTGTTCCATCCTGTCGTCGCATCGATCATCCCGGGCGCTATGGCCCCGGACCATGTGTCGGAGAACGCCGGTTTGATGGGGCACGCGATCCCGGCCGATTTCTGGGTGGAGTTGAAAGCCAAAAGGCTGATGCACCCCGACGCGCCGACGGGTTAAAATGGCGGTTGGTGCGAGATGCGATAAAAGCGTCGTTACCGAATTTGAGGTCAATGCGTTTAAACAAAACAAACAGCATGACCATTAACAAGGCACTTCAAAAGTTTATGTTCCTTATTCTATCAGTACAGTACCCGCGCAACGTCGGGTGTTCCTACTAGTTATTGTATAAGACCTAGATAACAGAACAGATGATTGAAAAGTAAGTGTACACGATCACTGGCCGCACGAAGAAAGATGACATTTCGTACCATGCCCCAACGGTAACCATGCGAAATAATTTTTAACTGGATCCTCTTTCAATATCCGCGAAATCTAATTCAGAACACGAATTCTTTTTCGAATTCTCGAAACGTGAATTCTTTTTCGAATTCTCGAAACGTGAATTCTTTTTCGGAAGGCAATTTCTTTTCCTACAAACAATGAAAACTATTGGGTTTTGTGGAAACTACCTCTAGAGGTATTGAGTGAAAAAGAAATCTGTTCTCTTTAAGGTATACGAAAAACAACTTGTAGTATAACTATAAATTTAGGTTGTATTTTGTCTGAGCTAAGTAATGTAATGGAAGTTATACAACTTATTATGATAGCCCAATGGAAGTGAATACACTAAAAACATAGCCCGTTTATGCCACATAGATACTATATGTGTAACTTGATGTACACAAACATTTCTTGCAGGTGTTTTGGCTGTTTGTCATGATGGATACACTATTCACTTATTTTCATTGTCGTCAATTTTGAACGAAGCTTCGAAAGGAAATACAATGCTACAACGGCCGATGCGTACTATCTTCAGTAAGTTACTACTGGATTCACTTGTTTTCGTTGGATCAGAAATTTTAGTGGGATCTTCTGCCTCAAACCGTACTCTAACGTATTGGGGAGGAGTAAAAGCAAGTACCTAAAGCCTTTTTGTGGCATATGGCAAGAAAATATTGGAAGCAGTGGAAACTCTCCATCGCCGTGATAGTAATCCCGGAGTTAATTCATGGGCAAAATCAGTACGTTTGACCTTCCCTATGTTGAGTGCTGTGGTGCGTGCCGTATTAGGGATAAATGCATCAGTCATGAATGCCATCAGGGAACGGTGTCTGTATTCAAAGATGACGTACGCAGACTCAGGCAGGCCTTTATTATGGCCGTCGCTGCTTGCACAAGTGAGCACTTGATAAGCCCCTCAAACTATATTTTGTTGGATGGTGAAGGTATGATCTGGCATGGTATGAGAAGAGTAGACACTGTCAAAGAGTGATTTCGTACTGCAAGCAAGCGGAGGCAAACTTGTGATCCCCGTTACCAGAATTTAGTTGGATTGGTGATACGTCTCCTCATTGACACGCGACGCCGAATATGCACGGTAACGTAGATATGACGGTTCACTGAACGGGATTGCAAAATAGCCTGAGGGTAGACATGATACCACTAACAGAGTACCCGTATAGGATATTATAGACGATGTTTTCATTATGATTGCAAAGGCCAACGTTACCTGTAGAATCGGACAATGGCCCTTTACAGGCAGGTGTATTGAATTCCTGGGTATTCTGTGCTTAATAACTCAGTTTTTGAGTTTCTTCGAATACGCAAGTAACAGATACTCCACTTTTCTACCAACAATAATGACATCAGATCCACAAATAAGTAGGCCTATCGCTGGTGCTCGTCAGAAGAAAGGAACACTCACTTTCTTTCTACCTGTTAGCTGTCAAATAGTAACTAAAATTCAAGTAGAAGTCAAGATTGACAACTGCCTTCTTAGCTGTCATACCACACTTCTTGTCGGTACTGCTGGATGACAAAGGATTGTTTATTCATAATAATTCTGGCATTATTTGAACGCTATAGTATGCCTAAGTCAATTTTTTTGCTAGTAGTATAGTGTTTAGAATCTTTTGAATTACAGATGAAAATAATAACTAAATAATCATTTGGAAACAATTCATTTACTACCTCTTAGAAGTGTTAGTAGACTTTTGTAAGTAACTCGTCGATTTCATTTTGCCTCCCAGAATATGTAACTTTTTGTCTAATTAAACCCTATCTTTATAGGATAAGAAAAACTGTATACTTGTGCATGCAGTAAGAGCTTCTCACACCCTCCTATTATACTCTCAAAATGTTGGCAGCCATTCCCCCTTGTATTCCCCACAAATCTTCGTAACGGTCCGACTGCTTAACAGGGGGTTACACTGAGAGATTGAAAACCTTGTAATTCCTTCGGAAATCTGTTGAACCAGTTCTCAAATTGTAATATAAATGAAAATGTGTGATAGGCACTTAGAGCCAGCATCGTGATAACTCCTGCAATATCTACACTTGAAGCAGACCGTATTTGAGAGTGTTTTGAAGATTTGATAGCAACGTATGTAGCTTCAGCATTATTCGATAGGATGAGATAGGTTGAAGTTTATCGTGCCATCTTTGCTCTTGCTAGAGTTATTATACACTATCTAATGGTGGTTTAGTTAATGTGATATTTCAGTAATCACGTTATTTTGCTAAGATTCCTTCCTTTCTAGCGGCAGTGGACAAATATTCGCACCGTCGCCAGATCTTTAAATTACGATCTAGCTCACTCTATTCCAAGGTTTTTTTCCGATCCATATAAACCAACCCCTTGTTTATTCAGTGCTGAGAGAGGTAATAATTGTGTAGTATGCATTATGGGAGTGCTGTTGAGCTTCGAATTCTGCCAGATCAATTATTTACATCGACACCTGTTAAAGGTGCTTTCTCGATACCTACTACACCATTTCTCGCTCGCCATGTCAAGAAGGCCTATACATTTAGAACACAATGTTTCCGCACTAGTAAACACTCCAAATGTAAGAACTAATCCTTTAGGGCTGCGGTCCGCAAATTTGAGCCCACGGATCTCGTAGGGGTCCACAAATGACATATTAGGGTTCCATAATCTATCAAGTTCCAGAACGAATATGTTATAAAGTTCGGTTATATGGGGCATCTGTTGTTATCTTGTAGCACATTATTGACGTCACAGTTTGTTGCTGTCGTAAGAGGCATTTTTGTTTGTATTTAACTAGTTCCTTTTAAGTAAGTCTTTTACGTAAGAACGTGTTCATAAGAGATTGACTTATTCCAAGCAGTTGTATCCATTATGGGGTCCGTGAATGGTGTGTTAGGGGCCCATAACCTATTAAGTATCAGAACGAATAAATGTTAAACTTTGGTTATTTAGCTAATCGTTTCCCGAGGTAGAAGTGCCAAAAGAAATAGAAGTGTAATTCTTACTGATAAGATTCCGAAACTCCGAACAATTATATCACCCGCTCATGTGCATATTGCATGGCGCTCAGATTTGCTTTATAATCCTTAAGTAATATTTGTATGACGAGAGCGAGTCCATGGGTAGAGAAAGGCTTGCGGACCACTAGTCCATAGATTTATGTAGCTAATATGTTGGTGTCTCGATTGTGAGGTGTTCCTTTCTGTCATGTGGCAATGTGCTTTTGTTTAGACACGCGTCGAGGAATGGTCAGACTTGTTTGTTGTAACCGCTAGTAACTTCTCCCTCATCACACTATAATTAAGAAATACCGGTTCTCCTCACACTAGAAAAATAGATTTAGTCTAAAATTAGTATATATTTCTATCTTATATCTTTTTGATATATTGCTAATAAATTTATATTCAATTGTATTAAATGACTTTTTTTGTAACGGTTGTTAAATTCACTAGCGAAGACTTCAGTGGTTTTATATCGAGGTAAGTTATGAACTGAAAGATGTAAAAATAGTATCTAACATATTTATGAGTTTTGCGTTGAACTAGAAGCCCTGGCATTGTAGCTTAGGCGTTGCACAGTAAGATGCTGCTGACCAATATCTTGACAGCAGTTAGCTATACAGGAAAGCTCAGTATACTAAAATTTGGCACGTTCTGTTTGCCTGGGAAATTAATCAGCGTATATATGTCTTATTTTCGTATTCAACTATTACTTGTTATCTAGAAAATTGTATGCCGTGGGGTAGGCCCTACTAC
>JAAAKM020006971.1:119245237-119290430 GCA_010016025.2 Alatinidae sp. Z8VKAUB7J3
TCGGGGGGAGGGGGGCATAGCACCATCGCCACCTTGGTACATAGCCAATAAATTCGAGTTTACCCATTTAAAAAAAATTACCTATGAACTCAACTACCTCCCACAGATTTTAATGCTTAAATTACGTATTCGTGTTATCCATTAAGTATACCTTTAAAAGGTAGTGGCTGCAGAAGTAGTCATTCTTCTGTCTGGGAAGATAAGTGCATGCATATATGGGAAGTGAAACTCAGCAAAAATAATAGCAGCACTGCTAATATCATAGCAGTACCATTCCAAAATGACGTTCTCTGTCACATCCACTACGCATTAGGTCCGACTAACGGTTCAACGTGTTTTCGCATCTTATTTCTTTATTTCCTTTTGTTGACCGATCATTCTCTCTTCGCCTCTCATGACACCAGCTCGGATAGCCTGTTGCCAGCCGTCGAAATCAGCTGCGAGTCTTTCCAGTTTTCATGTGTTCGTCACGACAATCCCGTGTACTTCACAAAAGTAGAGTACAATAAGTTATACCATGGAATGCTTCAAGCAGCAACTTTGAGAAACACATGAACAGTGCTGTGGCAGCAGCTTACGTGATGCGGTAATGATCATGATGGTTAATATCCTACTACGGTGGCGTAGTAGAGTCGTTAGAGTAGCTATATGATAATCCAAGTGTTATGAGAAGCAGTGATTCAAACCCTGGTTGTGTTGTAACATCCTTGAGTAATATATTATCTTTGTTGTGCTTCACCATATTAAGGTGTAAATTGGGACGTGGCTATCATGGCAAAAACCTCATGTCGCTGCTTTGCGTCTACACTCCCTAGGGAGTGGATCAGCAAAAATTACTAATGGCAGGCCTCAGCTGTGGGGTAAAATGTCAGTTGCACCTATAACACAACGGGCTCTAATCAATGCAGTGGACGTTTACTGGTACTTTTTTCGATGAGCATATCTGTTATCCTTCACCATATCTAGTTATAAAATTGGGACGTGGCTATGATGGCAAAAAACCCTCATAAGCACCGTATGTGACTGCTGTGTGTACACTTCCAATGGAGTGGATCAGAAAAAATTATCAACGGCTGACCTGAGTTGCGGGGTAAAATGTCAGTTGCACCTATCACACAACGGGCTCTAATCAATGCAGTGGACGTTTACTGGTACTTTTTTCGCTGAGCATATTTGTTATCCTTCACCATATCTAGTTATAAAATTGGGACGTGGCTATGATGTACCGTACAATACTACTCCCCTTAAATTATAGAATAATTAAAACAATAGAAGTATTTACAAGCACGATATAAAATAGATTGTTAAAAAATTCTTGGATAAAACCGTTAAAGTTGTTGAAAACTACAATACAATAAAAATTCCCACTATAAAATTGCTACCTATTATACTAATTATAAGTTGTACTTAAAATCTATTGTTAAAATACCCGTGTCAGTAAACAGAGAAGATTAAAATGACAATAACAATTCTTTAAAAGGTATTCAGGGAAGCCAAATTCCAATTCTTATCTATAGAAACAGTTTCTAGAGATGAGTGAAATTTTGTTTACAATAAAATTACGCCGGCCTCATCTTGAGGATCCCACTGCCGATCTGGCTGCGTCGGGCCATTTTGGGGGGAAAGAAGGAGCGCCGTCATGAGGACACCGCCTTGTGGGGAGGGTGATAGCGCCATCTAGTTACTATCCAACATTAATGTAGGAGACCGAAGCCGCAAGGGTCACCCTGCATGACAAGTGCAGTCAGGCACACCCTCATTCCCCGAAGCAGCCGTCTTGAGGACCCGCACCAAGCCCACAGCGGTAAGACGCCAGCGTAAACCATTCTAAACATTGTTCCTTTATATTGTTGGTACTTCTCGTTCGTTTAGGCCTCTAGGCTTAAATGTGTCAAGCTTATATTGCCAGAATGCTTCTTTTTGCCGAAGACTAGTTTCTGTCTCAGCCTCATCAATAAGCTTAAACTCCCAGTAAGACACCCCGTGGTGGTCCGCTATTAGAAAGTGTTCGAATAATCCGCTTTGAGGCACGATATTTCTCACGCCTCCCCCTTCTTTCCAAAATTTGCGGAACTTCGATTTGTAATTGTTAAATTCCTCTTTTTCGAAATTGAGTGGTAGTGTTACCTACATATTCAACATTACATGCTTTGCACTGAAGGAGGTAGACAACGTACCTTGAATTGCAGTGTAGAGGACCACAACGGATATCAAAATGACGCTTGTTGTTATAATTAGAGAATGTGGTGCTGACAGTGACATAGTTACACACAACACAGTTTGTTCTTTTTCTGCACGAACCGCAGCCTCTTTCTACGGTGCTTGCAATCTGCGGCAGTCTAGCACGCACTAGTTTGTCTCGCAGAGATTTCGCTCTCCTGAAAGAAACTATAGGTCTATTCGAGAAGACCTTCCTTGGTTTAGGTACATAGATGATATATTTATGATTTGGAACCACGGGGAAGCCAAACTGCTCCAATTTATGTCCTCCGCCCTAGTATAAAATTTACTTATAATTATTCTACCACTACCATTGATTTTTTGGATGTTAAGTTAGAATTTAATGAAGGCACAACTGCTGGCGGATGGCCTTCATAATTTGCTCCACGCCCTTCGATCCTGTGCTCTTCTCATGCATGCGCTGCCTGCCTTCTCCTCGATCTCATCCCTCCACCTTCTCTTTGGTCTACCCCTCGCTCTGCTCCCCTATCTTGGTCTCCACTCTGTTATTTTCTAACTTAACATCCAAAAAATCAATGGTAGTGGTAGAATAATTATAAGTAAATTTTATACTATGTTTATCAATGCTAGCCACAATTACAGCTTAAGTGAAAGCGCCAGTATCATTTAAAGCATCAACTAAGAAAGTATAAGTTGATGGACATTCGCTCACTGCACTCATATATAGTGGACGTATTAACAGCTTATTCATCCAAATGTTGCCTCTGAATTGAATTTTAGTATATTTGAATCAGGTATGAGAGTATCGATGGCTTCTGCAGACCAATCAAGTTGCGTCAATGGATATTGCTGTGTGGACCTTGATACTCAACTTTACAAAAATCAGGAGCTTTCAATCCTTGACAACATTTGTTGTGATGTTATCCTAGGTATTGACTTCCGGGTAAATATAAAAGTGTCGCCTTTTAGTATAGGGGAGAGGCTCCACCAACCAACGTATGTGGAGTAGCAGCTGCCTTAGTAGATCCTCTGGAACTCTTTACCAATACCACGTAGACTAATAGCTACAAAGTACAAAAAGTACAGTGCCTTAGATAAAAAATTTATTGACAATGAAATAGGGCGGTTACTCCGCAAAGATATCATTGAAGTATCCAATTCACCGTGGCGTGCCAAGGTTGGGGTGGTGGGCGGATTCGATAACCATAGGAAGAGGTTGGTAGTTGATAATCTTCAAACCGTGAATAAATTAATCAACTTATATACCTACTCTTGGGTGCCTAATAGAAGTGGGATTGGAATAAACGGGAGGGTTGGAAATATTCCAAAAAGAACTGCCAGTTTGCACACAGGATTTAGCACAAGAATGTGATAAACCAAGGAGTGAAATTCTATTCTTAACTGAAGGAACTAATCCTTTGGAAAGAGATAGCAGTGATCGTGGTACAGAACATACTGCCAGTACAGATCTGACTATTGCAGATCCATCCATAACTATAGGGCCAGTTGTACCCGGAGATCATAGCGAATTAGGGAGCCTTCGGAGAGACTTCAATTGGAATAAAATTAATAAGGATCTACAGACTATAGCCGTCCGCCGAACGCTGGCTGTGAGTCTTTTTGTTCTCTCTCTGCGAGCACTAAGAATTACGAGTGGGAGAGTGATGTAAATGATATTTTAAGGCACTTTTTAATATTGGCTCTCTAGTTTGCGTTTCTAGGAGTTTACTGGTCCCCTGTTGTCTGCTGTTTTCTGGGCAATTTTTGCTCTGTAAATATTGCAGACAGGGAGAATCGCGGAGTGTTGTGTTAGCAAAGAAGTAAGTCATAAAAGCTTTAGCACGAGGAAAGGTTTTGTTATCATTATTCGGTCTATTTTACTGCAGTACCCACGTCCAATTTTCTGATAAAGTTTTGACATTTAAAAATCAAATTCATCCATATCTTAAACTGCCTTTAAAAAAATCTTATTAGTTTACATATAAGAAAATAATCAATAGCCTAAGAGCCTTTGAGTCAATTTATACACCAAGACCTTTGGGAGACAGATTACGGCAGTTTTAAAAGTAAACTTTGAATCATATAATTTCGAGCAACTTTGGTAACTGAACCTGCTGAATCAGGAAGTCCGACATTTCTTCAGAGACGAAACCCCTTCGCACGCTTACACTTAACTCAATATTTCCTTCCGCAAGAGTACTTTTGTGTTAACCTTAGCATGGTAAACCTTAATGAAGGGCACCCATTTACCTGCACTATGATTCTCTCATTCTAGTTCTAGCTCTTTTCAATTTTATTTTGTTTGCTGCTGCATTGAACAACTTCGGCCATTGAGACTAATAAACCAAGAGGTGAAATATTTTGTTTGCAACCATTCCCAACATGCACCTCTCCTCGTTCATTCTTGCATGCACAGCCGCATACTTTGTGTAATCGAGGAAAAATTTTTTAATATAAAAGGAACAAAATTAATCTACAAAATTGTTGTTATTTTAAAACTACGGCAGTTTTTAAACTACACTTAAAATCTTGCTACGTTGAACAACTGCGGCCATAGAAGATGCAGACGCAAGCGGTCCAACATTTTGTTTCTAACCTCTCCTAGCAGAAAATTCTGCCCTTCATTACTTTCATGCTCAAGTCATACTTTGTATTTGCGTGATAAAATATGACACTTTAAGAGCGGCAGAAATACATCTTTACAAGTTTTGTTGATTTTTAGGTGGCAGTAGTTTTTAAACTACACTTTGACTTAGCTACTTTGAACACTTACGTAACTGACGCTTGCTGAACCGGATAGTCCACAATCGTGCTTGTATCCGCCCCTTACAGTACATATAATATGCAGTTTAAACAAAAACCGTGGTGGCAGTATATGCTTGCTGATGTTATTGCTAAGCAGGTGCTGCTAACCTCCATAGCAGATGCCACTTTCTTAAGTAGCAAAGTTTTAGTCATATCCATACTTCAATGCAACTACATTTTTGTTATCATTTCATATGACAGTCAAAAGAAACTAAGGTACAGTTGCGCAAAAAAGACACAGGAGCATTTGTTATAATAGATATAAGAGACATGATTTTCTACATCGTTTTTCTTTATCTTGTATTGCTAAGGAAAATACTTGCTGTCCTTTGTAGTCTTTCAGATTCAAGACCTTTTGAGATTAATACTTAATATTAATAATGCGTTTTTGAAATGCTAATTTGACTATTTCTTAAAGGGATGTTATAGGAAAGTTTGTTATTCATCATAAAAGGAACAGTCTGGGGGAGAATAAAGAAGTGGATTGGTTAATTCCTTTCACTACACCACGGCTTTTCTTCTTGCTTACTTCTATGTGTTCAAATATTTGCTGCGTGTGCTAATGCACTTTTTGAGATATTCAATAATTTTGCGTTATAATCTACTTTGAGCGGCAGTGATAATTTTACATACATTTTTGCTTGTACGTTATTAATCATCGTTTATGCTATGCTTTTGTACGGTGTGGTTTGCAATGGAACACACTTTGCTGACAGTCAGTGACGGGAGCACAAATTTATTCCAGCAAACACTGACACTAAAGAATAACGGTGATTCATATACAAGGCGCAGCAACATATCGGATGATAATCAGCGTATTCGCTGACTGGATCTTGGCGAAACACGCTTTTATAAACCAAGTCACAATAAGTACAATGTTGGATTAAGAGGCTTATAATATTGTGCCAGTAGTAGCTTAAGTTGTAAAAAATGCATCAACAAGGGTCATAGAATCCCTGGTAAGCAAGTTACATGCACTACTATGGCAATATACTTCAATGAAAGCGAGTATTATCATTCATGACCCACTCTCGGCCGTAGAGAGTTTGATGCAAACCGCAAATAAAATCGGACGTTTAAACCAAGCCAAATAACTTCAGAAAGCTCTAAGAAGCTTGACTTTAAAATTAGTTTTTCAGAAAATATAAAGACGCTCCCCTGGAGAAGATAAAAATCCATCATAAGAACGAACGGAAAAGTGTTTTGCTGGTATACTCATCTTTCAATGGATTTGAAATCATGAGCACAGTTTCCTTTACCTTCACCGTCGAATATATACTTGCGATAAGATAGTGAAAGAAAATAGTATTCATGTCATTGACTTTTTTTGACCAATTACTCAAAATAAAGCCTTACCATGCAAACACTTATATTTTTAAAGACTCTAATTTATAAGAATGAGTCCGAGTGCGAAATTAGTGGCTACCATGAAACCTCTCCACCCTTTTCACTATTTAAGAAACTAGAATGAGCTAAAACCGTTTTTAGAAGTACAAAACTAACTCCTAGTTAGTTTCCTGAAAGCAGATGTTTCCATTCTACATATTGGAATATTCATACCTTGCATTTCCCGTAGATACAGTTGTTTCTAGATTTCTAGAATGCAGTCTTGAAAATCTCTTTGCAAAGGAACATGAATATTTTGATTTTAGTGTAAGCCGCTAAATATATTGATGGGTCCAGAAAATGTTGGCAACATGAACCGTACCATACCATAAATAAACTGACGACCAGGAAAACAGAAGCTTTTCTGTTGTAATTATTGAAACATAAGGATTGTAGCCCTGGAAAACTTAAATTGATCGGTTCATGGATGTTTTACTGTGGTACGAAACGTATATTATCTTTGGAACATACCTACTGGACTTGGTATATTTTGATGAGATCGAGCGAAAGATCTCTCATCATCACTGAATCGAAACGCTTGGTCAATTGCAATTAAAGACAAGTATGAAGGTCCTTTACAAGTATCCTCTGTATGCTTCTAAGTAATAATCTTTAAAACGTGTTTTTCTATCAAAATAGTTTATGAGTAATATAATTTTGTCCATATATTGCGACAACTTATTTCACAAGTTAGTATAATGTCTTGGTTGTTACTGCTCTCTGTTATTTTGCACTCCGACGAACAATATTGTTGTTCCTAACGGACTAAATGTGTGGCTGTTGATTTGAACAGTCTTGTACAGCAGCCGGAGATAGGAATCAATATTTTCATAGCAATTGTATTCTCGATGGCGTAGAGCAATAGTGTTCAAATGTTCTCATCGTACGGCTTTGATGGTTGCCGGCAAAACGCCCTCAATCACTTCCATGACAAAACCGTAAAGAGTGTAACGATAAGTAAATTACTGTCGCTTTTTTTGAGGTTTATCGTTACTTGTACCTTCATTATCAAATAGCACATTTTCGCGGAAGGAAATGTCTCTTCACAGTTGTTTTATATTCGAAGGTTGATTTTTTAGAAAAATATCGTGAAGATCAAGATTGTAGCGCATTTTCAAGTTGCTTACTTACGCATACGGCTCGCCTCACTTACAGTATATGTGTAAGAAATCTGAGGTGAAGGGGTTTACTAAAAATTACACCAAGGTGAGTCCCAGACACCAGGGCTAAACCCAGCACTTCTGGTTCAAAGTCAATACCTTATTCATAAGGCCATCTTATCATTAAAGGTTGCTATTGGAATAAATATTAAAAGTGACTACTGTTTGAGTGGTAGATATATATACATATACATAGCCAATAAGATAAACGAGGCACTTGGAGTTACAGTTTAAGTGGTGATTAATAACAAATTCTTGGTCTGTAACTGTACTCTTAAATATTTTCGTGGCAACAATATTGTGGCATGTAAGGCATTTAGACCCTCCACACTTTGTCGACCCCTTACCCCTGTCCAATGGGTAAAACTTGGCCCTTACAAGCTAGCTCCGTAAACTCCGTCCGCTGCGATATGCCACAAAGGGGGCCGGAGTAAAAACTTCTTGGACTTTTTGGTCATTGTATAAAATAGGGAGCTGTTGGCGTAAAATAGTCCCAACAGTCCGTAGGGTAGGTGTATATGTCATGACAAACGCTATGCCACTTTTATCCCTGGTTTTAGGCAGAAAGAGTTCGTCTCTTTCGATATTGTTAGCCCTTAATAGCTGCTCTTCCAAAAATTTAACGGGATACTCCCGGTCGCAACACCATTTCTTAAGTTTAAAGATGTTTTCATGCTCTTGCTCCTTAGTGGAGCAAAGACGTCTAATGCGCAAGGCTTGGCTATAAACCACGGATCTTTTCGTGAGTAGTGGATGACATGACAAATAGACCAAATACTGGTGGCAATCTGTAGGTTTACAGTACAAATCTGTAGTAAATTTATTACCATCTAACCGTATGGTCACGTCTAAAAATTTAACTTGATCGGAGGATGCCTCAAGAGTAAACTTAAGGTAAGAATGGAATGTATTAAGTCCCTCTAAAAAGGCACGGAGTTTACCCTCCCCGTGTGTCCAAATAAAGAATATATCATCTATATAGCGTAGCCAAACCCAAGGTGTACACATTTCTTTGTCCAAAAATTGCGTCTCAAAGCTATCCATAAATATGCAAGCATACAGAAGGGTCGCATTTAGTACCAATAGCCGTTCCCGAGATTTGACGTTTGGTACAAGATTTAAATTCAAAATAGTTATTAGAGAGGACAAAATCCACCATGGCCACTAAGTCCTCAGATGGTACAATTTTTTTATTACGATTCTCTAACCGCTCGTTAAGTCTCTTAGGTCCATCGTCGTGTGGAATACTAGGATACAGTGCTACTGTATCTGCAGTCACCAAGATCGCTCCATTAGGGGCCTCCCCTAATGCGTGAAGCTTTTGAAGAAAGTGGGTGGTATCCCTAATGTACGATTTGCTAGATTTCATTACTACTTGCAAATGGTAATCTAGAAACTCGAATACTTTCTCTGTAGGGGTTCCACAATTGGAAATAACTGGGCGACCAGGGACATCCGATAACCGTTTATGTATTTTTGGCAACACATACAATTTCCCTAAGTTGGCACTGTTGATCGAGTTAAATGTAAAATACTTGCATTCCTTTTCGTTGATAAGCTTCCTGTGTGCTGTGTGCTGTGTGAGAAGCATAGCATTACTTTTATGTACGAGATCTGCAATCCCCTTCTCGTTAATTTGAACATTTTCATATGTTGTACGATCATTAAGCTGTTTCTCCCCTTCTGCCAAGTAATCATTACGGCCCCATACTACCAAACTAGAGCCATTATCTGCTGGTTTAATAATAATGCTTCTTTTGTCTGCAAGGCCTCGCATGGCCTGCCATTCCTCTCTACTCAGGTTATAGGACTTAGGCTTTATATATATATATATATATATATATATATATATATATTTAATCTGCTAATCTGCAGACAGTACTGTTTCGCCCTTTATGGCATCATCAGTGCAACACAGAGTGAAGAGACAAAATATATACATAAATGAAATTCTCATGAGTAGAACATTACCACAATAGCTTGCTTTTGTCATCAAGGCAGCTGTGGGGACTCGAACTCATCACCCATTGATTTAAAACCCAAATCCTTAACCATCGGACCATCAAGTCCAATAAAAATGGTAATCAATCTTTTCGTGTTTTTTCATCCACTCAGTGGGTACGGGGTAACTATTAAATTGTAATTATTTATTGTGTTTTGGATTTGTCAGTGTCAGAGGCATTTATGTACTTAGTTTTGTCCCTTAATTTTTTAATGAACACTGACTCGTAAGATTTTTTGAGTTCATTATTTTGATTTTGAATTCGAAAACAATGGGAAAAACGATAAATTCTTCTCCATTGCACCCCTTAAAATGCATTTCTTCCGGATTTTGTGTTTTTGACGACTTATATGCTGCCTATAAGACCATCATAAGACCAGTATTGATGAATACTCGGAGCTTTGGAGACAGCAGAAGAAACAAAAGAGAAAGCTTTATGCCGCAGAAATGGGATGTTACGCCGATCGATGGAATCCAAAACGCCAAAACTCTGACTTTAAAAAATTTGGGTGTCACAACATCAAATCAACTTTAAAATCAGCGAGATGACCAAGGTGTGATTATGTAAGGATAATAGACAAAAAAATTGGGCGAGACAAGCGATGTAAGGAGAATTTGAAAGGCCAAATGGATAGAAAATGCCAAGCCAGACATGCAAATGAAATGATATACATTAACGCTGAATATGGAGGAGTTTATACAGTCCCCTGCTGAAGATAATGATACCATGTTTACTCGAAATAAGGGCGAATCTTACAGAAACGCCGGGCTTTTTATTCCTGTACCGGGATTACATGTTTAAGGACTCCAAGAATAGAATGTAAATTATATTCCGGCAAGATAAAACTTCGGCCCTAACAAATCAGTAAAGCACGTGCTAAAGTCGATCACGGTAAAAGGGTTTCAGATAACGACGAAACCCTTACCAAGGAAGGAATAATAAAGAAGCTCGGTGAAGGAAATATATTGGTCATAAAGGATATTAACAAAGAGGCCGATGTTTGTATATTGACTCTGATTTGTGATTGTAGTAGAGACAACAGAATTTAATGTTCCATAGCTGGTGGTTTATTGCAGACAGATCGCTCAGAGTTGCAGAAATGATCAGCGGAATCTTCAACCACATATGCAGATCCACCGTGACAGAGTCGGTAGGGCGTTGGATAGAAACGGTCGTAGGTTCAAACCGCCGTCCAACCGTAAAGTGTTGTGCCCTGTTGAAAGGCATCATAAATAGATCTCTTTTTAACAATAAACCCTCGTCAAAAAGAAGATTATGAAGAAAATAACTGAAGATTACATAGTAATTACATCTACGCCTCAAAGTTGAAAACTGATCAGGTCATATGACCAGGTTCTTTTTTTCTATTTAGCGGATTGCTCCCTGGCTTTATCCTGACTTTGTAAGACATACTTTTAGTAGCTGCTAAAAGGAAAATATTGACTCATGAAACAACTCAAGAAGAATGCTCACGGCCTTGGGGGAAAAGGGACTTCAAGTGCAATTTTTGAAGGGGCATTGCGTTTTGCTTTGGATTTGAACGCAAATACTGTGATACTCTATACAATAAGCGATTGCTGCCATGCCATTTTTATGACCAAAATGACTTGGCTCTCATGCCTTTATATTTGTTGCTTACTTAGCTTAACCGTGTTGCTGCAGTCATAATGTAGTTTAACAGGCACATTTTGAAACAAAACGGGAATTTACTTAGAAAAACATCAAAACCAGTGTTTACCTGAACACTGATGTAAGCAAAGTGCTGATAACGAACTGTTTTCTTAAATCACCGATCGCGCGACCTTATTAAGATGTGGTCTTTATAGCTGCGCGTGTACGTGTTGAGTTCTTATTTATTGCTAACTAAGTAATCAAATATAATTCTGTAGACGTTTGAAATAAGATTACGTAACAAAAGCCGAAAACTATAAACTGCAAATAGCTTTTACCAAACACAGCTCAACAGATACTTCAAAATGTGAATTTAGAGAAATAGGGACAAGAGTATTTTTACCAGGGAAAGTGACCTCCATGCCCTCCTCCCTCTTACGTCATGCTCTCATTTAATAACTTGCTGCGCATGATTTTGTCTAATTTTATTTCGGACACTTCCCTTACTTAGCCAAAGGAGTCTTTACTCCCATGCCATTGATGACGAAAGTCAGGGGTCACTTAGGACTTCAAAATACTAAAGTTTTCTAACTACTGAAACTGACCTTGTCAATGGCACACCGTGCTTCAACTTTCACTTAACGTGTAAAATATTTTGAAAGCATGTTCTGACTATTGACCTGACCCTTACATCCCTCATCAAACTTTAAGCTATTCTATTAATTTTGGACTCATTCTCAACAAAATGGTATGTGGGATGATATTTTTGAATATTCTTGATGGGCATCTAAACTGTATTTTCAAGAAAATGCTATATCTGACCGTAAAGCGGTATTTTGGATTATCTGAATGAATCTTCATAATCTTAAATCTAACGAAAGAAGCAAAAAAGAAAGGTAACTTTAACATGAAATTTTGTACACTTGGGAATTGTGTGAACAATGCTGACTGATTATTATTATTATTATCATTATTATTAATTGTCTTTTTCATTTCAGTCTGAAGATGTCAGTAAAATGACGAAAATATTTATATGAACAATGAAATGACTTTCCATTATGCTGTGTTGGCACTTAATTCACAAAAAGAATTGTAAGAGGTTTCATTTTTCGATTCACTGTGGAATCCGGTATACGAAAATTAACAGTAGGCCTACTTGGATCAACATGAAAAAAGAAGGGAAAGTTTGAACGTAGAAAGTTTGGATACTACGTGATCTCTACGGCTAAGTGCACAGACCTTCCACCCGGGCCCTTAGCTACGGAGGGAGGGGGGAGGGGGCATTCAGGGGCAATGCCCTCCCCAAATTAGAATGCCCCCTCCAGATTTTTTGCTATTCAAAAAAATTTTACATATGATATATCACGATAAGAACTCTTATGATGGCAGCACATGTTGGGTTCCGTGCAGTACTGTGTACTTTGCTTTCAGAAAATCGCCTATCCGAAACAAAGACGTGAAAGGGGATGTACTTTTTCTAGTTTTTGTCTTGTACATCATTGGGCTAGAGTTTGGTCGTACAGTTTAAGTGAGTTGAAACCGACTCTACTTTGACCTTTGACGTCAATGAAATAGCATATGAGAAACGTACGATAAACAGCTACATCAAAATAGCATGCAAAGAAAAATACATGCATTAACATATCTTTGTGCAAGCCAGAGAGGGAGCACTCGATTGCCCCTTCTTTTACAAGCACATCATTACTTTACTAGTATGCCTTACTCTACTTGACGCTATACTCTCTGAGACTCCCTGAGTTTCGTGAGAAGTCTCGACGTCTAATCGTTCAATTGTGACAAGTGCATAGCGAAGGGGTGGCCAATCTTTTTTGCGCATTGACCGCAACAAATTTTTCAACAAGGTTATCCTGACGGTCCTAAGTGTTTTGTTCAAAGGTTTGCCATTAGCGACAAAATTTAAACTCTTGGTAAACTTAGGTTTTTGGAGCCTAAAACTAAACTTTTTATTGAGCACAACTTCTTTCTTCTGGATAGGTTAAAAGTACTTCATGTTTTGTATTAAAAATAAGCAGCACATGTTTGGTTGCTTAAAAACTCTGCGAAATACACCAACTGAAAAATGTGAATTCTGGGGCCTTTTTTTAAAAAAAATACTGAAAGTATAAGCTGCTGAGTATCAAAATCGCTAATATCAGCATTCCAACAATCTCCTACGTTTTAGTACATGTAGAGCACTATCATGTATATCTGTCATCGAGGTAATATGAAATGTTTTAAAAGATTAAGGGAGCGTTGAATATGGACTCAAGTCAACAATCTTTCAGTACTTCAGAATTTTCATATCAAAATATCAATCTTCCTCAGAAGTATAGCAGACTATATATGTCCTGAAAGTAAATCTAAAGTAGAGTTGAAAAGTAGAAAAGTAAATGTGATAAAACTGTTAACAACACAATGATTTACAACGCCTTAAATAGGCAAAACTGAAAAAAGTAGCAAATGTAAACAAAAAAATATATGAGTAAGAAAGTTGATAATCAAACTCTTTGGAATTGTGATGAAATTGCTGTAGAACTTCTAGATTTATATTAGTAAGTATTAGTTCCTTTTAATAAAGAGAAGATGCGCCTTTTACATTTGAACTGTGAGCAATTTAAAAGGAAGTCAGAGGAAAACTGGTATTTCTCCATACAACATCAGAATTTAG
This sequence comes from Alatinidae sp. Z8VKAUB7J3, assembly GCA_010016025.2. NCBI lineage: Eukaryota > Metazoa > Cnidaria > Cubozoa > Carybdeida > Alatinidae > Alatinidae sp. Z8VKAUB7J3. The sequence goes on from JAAAKM020006971.1 coordinate 119,259,052, forward strand.
TTACGATTTTGCTCAAAGCAGCACTGAGAACTTTGATAAGTATTTCGCCTGGCGATCATAGTAGCAGCGCACTCAATCGTACACGGGTAACTTTGAGATAAATGGAAATCTTGCAATAATAGGGTAGGCTACAAGTTGTCCTGGCAATTAAAAAAGATGAAAAATGATGCAAGGGTTGTTCGACTTTTAAACTTTTCCTTAGTCCGGCCCAAGGGAAGTGAATTTTATAAATGTTAAGCGGGCCGCATAAAAAACGATCGTGGACCGCATACTCCGGCCGGGGGTTGGTCATCACTGGTAAAGGGTGTGCAAAATATGTTTATCATGCATCAAATTTGTCAAATAGTCGCTTCTGTGGCCGGTTGCTTTTGTAACGGCTAATCACTGTACAGCGTCTAGTGACTATTCCCTATGTGCATGCGAACTAGCAAAGGATGCCCTAGGAAGACATGGAATAAGACCATCTGGGAGGATTTGCATGCCTTGAACCTTACCATAGACTTGGTGGATGATACAGATGCATTGAGAGACAGGCTATGTAAAGCCACCAGAAGGTGTAATACCCTAGAATTGGTCCAACAGACATTACATGCATGATGAAGAAAAAAATATAACACATCATGAATGTATTACAAGTAAACAGAGACAGCATCTTTTAAAAATGCAGAAGACAATCCAAGGCATGCCTTTGCACCAATTATACATATGCGAAACAATCTTACAAGTCCTCTATTTCCTCCCCAGCAAAATGTCCTCTCTTAAATTTCCAAATTCCTCCTCTGGGGAATAATTTACTCCAGGTTGCCACTGCCATGTAAGCTTTTGGTACCATGAAGGTACAGACTGGCATTAATATCATTTAATGGTGTTATACATTAAGTATAGCCACCTCTCTAAAAAAAGGGGGGGGGAGACAAGGACTCCATTGTAAGCAAAGAAAAAATGGTGTGGAGTGAACGTTTATCAGAAGTTACAAAATCATTTTACTTTGCTGGTAATTAACCCTACCTTGGGATAGAAAATATAGGTTAAATTTCCTCTCATAACATCTACAAATGGTTTTAAGATACAGCTTGGTCAAAAGCTGGTCAGCTCAAGAGGCTATTATCACATTTCCCACTTGATGCTTTGCCACACAATAGAACCAATATATAAGCATGCTTCTGCAATTATTTTACACTTATATAATGAAACCCTTCCTAGGTATAACAACATGGAAGTGATCCTAGACCTTTGTTACTCTCTATAACCAGCAATGTGTTGCCAATTCTGCAGGTGATGTGTAACATTGTAAACTAAAGGAAATTGAAGCTGTCTTCCATCACTTTATCAAATATTCAACAAACGATATTCTAATTTCCTTTATGAAAAATGTGAACAAAAACAAGAGAACAAACAAAAACAAAATATACAAGCAATCCTGTTTGGGGAAATTGAATAAAATGAAGAGAAGATCAATGGACACTCTGGATTATAAGTGCACATATTTAATAATCCAGTGTCTAATGCCTTGATTTCAATTCAATGCTTATTGACATAAGCTAGTTGTCCATAATGAAATTGGATTTAGCACCTGCTCTCCATAAAAATACACAATCCACACAAATATCATGGTTGCATGGCAACAGATACCAAGGCCTATAGCGACTCATGCCTGTGGGGGGGAGGGGGGGGTGAAGGGGGTCATTAAATAGTTGATGAAAATTTAAAATTAGATTAACTGGTGATTACTCTTATTGTAGATCATGTATAAGAGGGCATCATTTAACTTATAAGAAAAAATCATTACATTAACAAACATCATTAAAAAATTTACTGATAATAAACATGCAATAAAAAAAATAGTATTACAGGGAGGGGACAAAACTCTGTAAGATGTGGGATAGCCCTTTGATGCACCCTGGTTACACACTTAAGAATGCTGCATGAAGAATAGATACCAAGTTTAAACAGAGCTTACTTCTAACTTTGAATGTAGGCCTACAGTTTTTACTCACTTGCTTTCAGCCAGTTATGCCTTTCAGGGGAGTGTGTGTGTGTGTGTGTGTGTGTGTGTGTGTGTGTGTGTGAATGAAAATTTTAAAATTAAATTAATTGTTTTGCCATTACTATCTCACTTTAATCAGCCCAGACTGTACAGTTGTTCAACCTGATTGGCTTTTTACCATAATTATTCAATTAACCGCACAACTGGTGTGCTTACCGGTATTAAATTTTTCAAACTTTTAGGGGTGCGCTTATTTGGGGGGTGCGCTTGCTTGAGGGAGTGTGCTTGTCACACATTTTACGGACAGGATTCTTCATCTAATTCTATCGAAACAGATAGTACACCAGAGAAAAGTTGGAAAATCAGTGTTTAATAAATGAAACAAAAAAACATATAAAACTAGACGTCAACATCATCATGATCTAGTTTTTCATTTGAATTACTATCATCATGATTAAGAAGCATGGCCTGGGGTGTGCTTATTACAAATTTTTGCTTGGAAGGGGTGCCCTTATTTGGGGATGTGCTTATTTGAAGGGGGTGTGGTAAATTGAATAATTATGGTACTTAGAAATCTAGTTTTGTGGTGAACAGAAACAGAAGTGTGTTAATGTAAAAAAACATGGAAACTTGTGCAGGATGTAGACTTATTCCTAAAATGAGATTGATGGGGAGCTTTAGCATAACACATACAAGCATGTCAATATTCATTTTTAAACAAAAAAGAAATATTATTGATTTCAATCTTGCTTACAATACCTTAGCATTATCATTACAAACTATTTTGCATAAAGTGTGAAATGACCAGAATGCCATTCCCATACAGTTCAATGAAATTACTAGTTGACATGAGGATTTGTCAGACAAAATCCTTTTGTTATTTCAGATTTGTACACTTTTACTGAAACTTTAATTTCTCGTAAGACATGATCATGTTTATTGACTATACGCCTACAATGCTTCTCAATTTAACTGAATGGGCTTACAACAGAAATTTCAACACACTGTAATACCAACACTGGTAACAAACCTTACACATAACTTGAGGTTATGTTGTGCTGGGCGTGATTGGAAAGGGAAAGATTAGGTTCTTACCACATTGGCAATCTATTATTTATGGCTGAGCCAATTCTATGGATGAGCCATGTAAGGTATTTACCACTTTTGGTGCATTGGTATCAGATTTTTAACCAATACCAAGGCTCAAGTGACCTTTATCATTTAACTTTACAATTATCAAAGTCTTACTCACAGGCAATTGTAAGAAACAGAAATAGGAATTCCCCTCATATGTAGATAAGATTGGGTGCCACTTTGTCTCAGATAGACATCAAAAAAGTAGTTAGTTAGTTTAAGGCATGCAGTAAACTTGGGTATCAAACTTACATAGATATTAAAATAGCTGCAGTCTTCAATAGTTATTCTTTGTTTGTAAATAAGTAACTATTCAGATATCGTCTGCAAAGATTACACAAAACCTTTGTACATGTAAAGCCACTGAATGCACAGTGAGTGCTGGTTTTCCCTCTACAATATACTACAAAGATACTACTTTTAAGTAGCCCCTTGGTGCTGGCATCTACCGTTTACATCTTCCACTCGCTTTTCCTCAGCCTTTTTGGACACTAGTCAATGCATAACCTAACACATAACCTGTTTTTCTAATCATATCAACTCTTTCAAAAGATGGATAGATCCTAGAAAAGTGCTACAGGAAAAGACACAGACTATCAATGGCCTTGCAACTAGGAGGATGGAGAAAGGATGTTGAGTAACTAATGGCTTTTGATTAGCTGGATTTGCTTTAAAAACACAGCATCATACTTCAAATGGCGCAGAACAGCAATCAAATAATGAGCATGAACTGATATTCTGAAGTATAACAACTTCATTGCAACTAAAACACGCTACCGCTAGCAAATATTCTATATACATAAATGGAGTGAAAAGTGACCAGAACTTATACCTGTTTGAAATTATCCAATCCATAATGAACTTCTTTTGCTGCTAAAACTTTTGCGGGACAATAGTGTGGGGTGGTAACCCCTAAAACAATACATTAGGGTGGGGTTACCCTTAATTATCGATATACATTCTTGTACTTCCTAATCCCACATTTTCAAACTAAAAATACATGAAAATTTTTAAACCCAAGATGACAAAAGTTGGTGGCCAATAAATTGAAGTTGCTGGATTGTAGTACCATGATAAATCAATACCATGTAATAGCCAGTATCAGTCATAAAATGACTGTCAGTACCTGTACTGACATTTAACCAATAACACAGCTGATAATGTTTTGATCATTTGAGCAATTCCATGAATACAGGGGAATTATAAAAATACATACATATATATATTTATTTTTTTTGCATCAGCAAACAAGTAGCTTAATGCTATCATATCTATGCTGTAATTAAAAACATTTCAAAATTTATGACAGGAATATTATTACTGGTATAAATCTGGCACCATGACATATGGTGTAAATTTCTCATTAAAATTTCATGAGAAACTTATTTTGTATCCTGAAATTGTAAGAAAGCGATTGTGCACCAGGGTTTAATTTCACAAAAATAGCATATATATAAATAAATAAAGTCACCTGAATAAATGTAACTCTTTTAAAGATATAACGTACCCATTTTGGTCACCTAAACCCCAGTTTGTTGTGTACAAGTACAAATAATGATGGAAACTGATAACAAGTAATTTTTTAGGTTGCGACACTATTCCTTTGATCAATCAATAGGAATAATTTATTTTTAAGAACATTTTAAAAACTGCCTTGGCAATTTTTTTCTGTCACTGTTGTAAATGTGCACAGCAGTTATGAAGGCACTCCCGAATGATGTTGCAAATTCTGAGGGCTGAATCAAATTAAAAATTGGCCGAAGTGTGCTCTGTTGCACTTTTAACAAAGAGTACTTTAATTCAGCTGGCCAAATTAGAGTAAAGTTATCACATAAATTTGCATAAATTGATGTAATCTATGATAACTCTGTGACAGTCGATTGATAATCAAATCTTATGCGACCAGTAGAGTGTACAGTTTTGATAAATATTTAGTTACTTCCTCTATGTGCATACAACTTAACTGTTACCTCAAAGGGTACTTCAAGTGTTCCTTTTATCGAAGATTTTCTTCATATTGATAAAGTTTGAGATATATGCCTAGATATTCGTGAGCACTGTTTTAACTTGAAACTCCAAAGTGCTTTGAGAGAATTGAGTCTTGTTTCATCAACTCAAATAAAATGGACCCCAGATGCTTATGTGCAAAAGCCAACTTGCTAGGAATAGTTCTACAATATTTTTGCCACCATCCCAATTTAGTTAAGTTTCCTGTTACCATGACCTTGTATCACAATCATTGCCAATAATTATGCTGTTTGTAGGATACAAAATCATTTTCAGACCCAACAGAATGTTATTTATTCATCAGAAAGGTATTGCAAATATTTAAGTACATGGGTGCAAAGGTATTCCATGCTTGTCGTTAACATTGTAATTCATAAGTCTATTGTATTTAATGATTATCATAACAATATTAATGTACATTATACGGGCTACATAAACTTCATTGGCTTTGCAGCATTTAACATTAATGTAACTTACATCCATCATGAGACTGTATTTTTGATTGCCTGAGCAAAGCAAGGTGCTTGTAAATTGATGATCCAAAATCTGCCATTAAATATGAAAGCTGCTGACTACAGTCCTTGTAGCAACCATTCTCAACCATAAAGCTATTTTTGATGTAAAGGTTGTTGTTGTAATTGTATCAATAAATGCTACTCTTAAAACGTTTTACTAAAAACTTTGAAATGGAACAAGAGATTTGTGACTTATTTAGCTCTTCAGATGAATAAGGTGTACCATTCTATGGTTTTACTGATCAGGAATTACAGTTGAGGTAAAATAATATGAAGGCAGTGATGTTCAAAGTTGACAAGGACATATCTGAGTTTGAAGAAACTGGGGATAACACAAGTTTTGACTCAGATAATGTACAACATGATCATGGTGTATGGAGTCAGACATGAGTCAGAAATTGATAACTTACGAAGAAAAAGAAATTGGCCAACCAAACATTTCGGATAAACTCTGTAGGGAAGTTGACTTTTTCAACCAGATTTTCCACCTCATTTATACCAACTAATTACAAATCAGACAAACAAGTACACAATTTATAAATATCAAACAAATTTCAAGGCAATGACAAGCACGGAAATTAAACTGTACATTGGAGATTCAGATCAAACGTTGGATGAGAGCTCATCCAAAAGTCAACAAGTTTACAATATATATCAGCAAAGCAGGGTTGCAAAAAGAAGTACCTCTCAGAAGAAAAAAGGTAGCAAACTTAATAAAAAAGATTGTGTCTATTATCTAGTATAATATAATATAATATATGACATAATACAATATAAAATAATTATAATATACAAATATATATATAAATGTCCTTCCCACCTACATCAAACTGGCTAAACATAATATTAGCTTATCCAAATAATCAGAATTTAACCCCAAAATGTTGTGTTAAGTATCTACAACAGGTGTTAGAAACGAAGGCATGCCAAGTATAACTACATATTATGGCTTTAATAACATACTTCCTCTTTAACAACTGCTTTCAAAACACTTCCTTTAATAAATCAATACACTTGTGACGATATGAAACCTTCAATGGTGATTATTGTGCAGTCCTTGTCATTGACACTTTTGATACATATAAGATAATACCCACAAATCAGTGTTATGGTTTTTGAATAACAACATTACGACATCTATTACTTAAGAGCAACATGTGGCCTTTTTATAGTGCCATCAACTATTTCAAGAGACAAGGAAGTTAATAAGTCATCTGTAGTGTGATGGCATCCGGCCAGCTTTTAGCACGTCACTGCTAATGATGCGTGTAACAACAGCAATTTGTAGAAGTACATCATAAGATAGGTTAGTTGATGTAATGTATTTTTGCCTCGTGATCTAACATGCTAATCATGTGTCCACCAGACATCAGGTGCCATCCACGCAAGTCACAAGATCCACGTAGGCCAGGCCCCTAGGGTAAAGAAACGAATTTATGATTGGCTAAAAACAACATTAGATCACCGTGAGCCACTCATGATCTAGTGTAAAATATCGTTGTAATTTTGAGCATAAAGGCAGATTATAATTTGAAGACGTCACTGTTATCGCTCTTTTCGTAAATTGTTTACTACACAAACCGGTGAAGCTTTCAAAAGCCGAACCATCAAACTTGTGTTGTGGATTTCATGAACCTGTGTCTCGTTTACACCCATTTTCTAGTAAAGAAGCGAAAAACGTTTAGAAATGATTCAGCAGATGAATTGGCAAGATGATGTTTAGAGTGATATTCTTGCAAAGATTGAGTATAACAAAGCAACCTTTTGAAAGAAAGCCATATTATAAGTTACCTTGAATATGTCCCGTGTGCCTTTCCCCACTTTCGAAACCCCTTTGGAGGACTTGATAAACTTCTGGTACATTTTATGATTTTGTAAAATTTATGACTTTTAACATAGGTCACATGATTTCTAACGTAGATCGTAGGACATTTAAAGTTATATTTAGACCTTTAACGTCAATTCTAGAAATGTTTATAGTATATAAAGTTAGTGATAATAAGATTTTAGAGAGATCTGTATTTTTTATCATAGAACTTCAACGTCAAAGATCCCTGGTTTTATACACATAGATTCCAAGCACAGGGTTTTTCTATTTATTTAAACAGGTCATCGGCTGACACCAGAATATTGTAATCCTGAACAAGTTAATGTATGCGAAAATTTAGAATCGTCGTTATACGACTATGTTACGAGTCCGAATTAGATGATTAAGCAATTAGATGTAATTGAATCTCTAGCATAAGGTCCCATGGTGTTGAAAACTTAAATTACTTTTTCTAATATAAAGTTCAACTTTAAGGAGCAATAGGCCCTACGTTTAGGCATAGATGGAAATCGAGGAAAAACGTTTCTTATGTAAAACCAAATTTTTTCAATCCCAGTATTAAATATTCCAACCTGTTACAAGAAACAAGTTATAAAATCTAATAAGCGCGTTATATCACTTATCGTTTATTCGATAATTTAACTGTATACGTGACTAAACCAGAAACGCTCGTTAGACTATAACGACCTTGGTTACGTGGTGGCAACGGCATTTTCAATACAGTGTTTCCTTATTGCTGCTGCAAAAATGTACGTACTATTGGAGGTATCACCCCAAGATATGTTAAAGATTTTTGATAAATAAAGTAAACTTACAATTATGTTTGGCCGAGGGAGTCCTTTTTAGGTGATAAGTCTAAATCTGTTGAAATAATTTCAGCATCTCGTAGAAAATACTGTACTGGGCATCTCGTTGCCACCGTGTAACCAAGGTCGTCCTAGCATGTGGTTTACTGGCGTATTGCAGCTTCATGAATATCAAATCCACAGTTGGTGTCAACAGTGTTAGTGCATTGCTTATCGGAAACTATCAAATGAAAATTTTTGTCCAAACATCTGCCTCTCTTGGATGCCCTTTCTCTAAATACTTTCCCGACAGGCCCGTCGCCAAGGGGAGCATGAGGTAGTCTGGACAACCTGAGTTTCCGTATTTTCCTACTCTCTTACAAATAGAAGTTTATTAATTATGGTATCTGTTTGTGAATCGTGTGGAAAAGCTAGATGATTCACACATTGGAAAGTTCCTTTTAAAGAGTCGTGCACGCACTAACCTCTGTTTGAAAAAGAGGAAATTTATCAGTACATGTAGAAATTCGTGTTTGCGTTTATGTATATCTTATTGTCATAAGGTTTTATTCGTTTGGTTTAACCTTATTTTAGTTAAGTTCCTCTTACAGGACTTTACATTGTAGATATTTCATTGTAAAGCAGAGCGTTATCGAGAATGGAATTGAGATCGTGAAGAGAAGGAAAATGAGACTGGATTGATTACACACAAAAAAATATTAAAACTTCGTCTTTTTTGAAGATTGTGTCTTTTCTTTAAGCGATTCGAAGAATCAGCGTTTTCTAACGTTAAAATATTTGACAACTGGCCCGCCAAACCTTCTCTTCTTGAGCGCATTGTCTATCTCAAGGCAACCGTTACGGAAGTTTTACTTAACATTGGTCATTTGTACCTTCAAGTATACATGCATTTCCGTCTCGTTCCACACTTTTTGCCGAAACATATTTTGTACCGTCATGTCTTCATCACCTTAGCAACAGCCACGCTAAAACGGAATACGATACGAGATATTGTTTTGAAATATGATAATTTTTTGTAGACAAAAGTTTGTGTCAGTGGAAACAATGTTATTGGATGTAAATTTTGTTAAAAGAAATGCAGTCTACCTCACCAATACAACACCTATGACATTCGTTCTTTACCTGCTTCGTCATGGATGTTCCTTGCGTTATACTGTGGTGAAAGAACCACCCCTACAGTACGGGACAAAATTTAGCAGCATGAATGCGTTCTTATCTGACATCCGTCTGCAACTCGTGTTGCTTAATTTTCATGGTTGTGAAAGGTGTTACAAAGATGAAAGGTGATTGAAGAGGTTCATTGACCTCCCTCTACCTTTCCTTTTTCGCATATGCCTCTATTCTAGATCAAAAACGCACACAATTATTCAACATTGCGTTGCTTTTCTGTTTTCCTATATTATTTCCATCTGTGTGGTTGCCTTCGGCTCGGACTTCGCTGCTCAGAGTATGCTACACGTTGATGACATTTTGCATTCTTTCTATTTGCAACTTCTTCACCTATGTTCTTGTACTGGGCACTTGCTAACATTTTAATATTTTCATGGCGTAATGATTCAAGTACATAAGCCGTTATTTCATAGACTGCGCTTCACTCGTTTTTCAATGCTGCAGTTGGCAATGGTTGTTTCCAGTCCTGAGAGAGTCTTACTACGCCTAGTATGAAGTCATTGAACTTAAACGTAGTCAATAGAACACAAGCAGAGATGATAGAAAACAACCTGTAGATAAAATTGTCTCTTCAGCTTCCCTTAAGAAGCAATGACATTACGTTCGTTGAGCAAACGACACCACTGCCTCAAACCAGACAGTACGACCCTGTTTTTGTCAACCACTGCTTCTAATGCTGAACAATTCCATTGCCTCTGATACTGTCATGTGAAATGGAATATTGAGTTTTAATTAAAAAGGATTGGAGTTTTGTAATTCAGTTTTTAATCGTAGCAAAAGCTCGTTAAGAGGATTTACGTCCAAACACTTTAGTTTTTATTTGTAAACAAATATTTGAATGTTTTGGAGGTTTGTAGTAAATATTTTCCAGTTCCTAATTATCACCTTCAATCGATTATAGTCTACTATGCAAAATGTGTTGAGGGTATTGGCAGCATTGTCTTTAGCAGCATTTAGAATGTTTAGGCTTCTAATCCTATAGCAAAACTTACGATATGTTTGCTAGTTGTCCCAGAAGGAAGGATGTAAACAGGCGCTCACTAGTTTAACATCACTGGAGTTAAAATTGCCGTACTTAGAGCAGAGAAGTATAAATTTCTGAAATGTTGTTATTTAGACATTTCATATGATAAAATTACAGGTATTTTAATTATTAATACGTTGGACTTACCGCACACCATCAAAATGTTCCTACTTGTTTGTTGGTCTTATGTACACTCTTGTTTCTTTGTCTTCTTTCGTTCTTTCGACAAACCTCTTCTTTCATTCCATATAAGTACTTAGACGTTCTTTTCCAATGTAATAGTTTACACTAACATATCGTTATTTCCTGATGAGTTTTACAGTTGGGATCGGAAAAGGATTTAATATAACATGAGGTGTAGGTAACAACAAAACGAAAACTTCATAGTTGCCTAAGAACTTCCGGGCAAGTTTTCTATAAACAGTTACACTTATAATTGCCTAAGAACTTCCGAGCAAGTTTTTCTATGAACAAATTACACTTATTATGGCCTAAGAAATTCCGGGCAATGCATCAATGAACAATAATATAAGTCAATGTTGTTATTTCTGCCGCCCATGCCATCATTCTGAATTTTTGCGATAGCTATTCTCTGGATCGGCTACTGCAAAGTGTCTTTGTGGTTCCCCATGTCTGCCTGTACGATTGGTGCATCTATCATTGTCCTTGTTCTGATTTTCACAATGGATATCCCTGGTATTTCGCGATATCTCTTGCTACAGTTATCTCTGCCTCCAAGTAAACTATCATTATTCTCAAGACGGTTTCTTGAACGGTTGATACTGCCACCATGTCGGCTACTCTCCCCTTTGCGGTGCCTGCCTGTTCGACGTCTGTTTCCATCGTCGCTCTCTCTTTTGTGGCATCTACTTCTTCCTTGGAAACTCTGATCGGCGGAGATAGTTTTTGACCCTTGTTGGTGATCACCTTGGAAGCGTTTTGCTTCATAGGTAGGCCTTGTTTTATGTGCGTCATTGGAATGTTCCTCATAAGTAGTCGAAGATATTTCCGACGAATTCAAGGCTTGTGTCATAAGTCCCTGAACTTTGACAAGCTGGTTATACTTTATTTTCAAAGCCTCAAGTAGAATTGAATCAAAGGTAAGGCCGTGTTCGAGGTATCTCTCGATCTCTATCAAGATTTCCGCAGCGTCATACACATGGTGAACAGTGTCAATCTGTGACAACAAAGAATTGCAGTACTTTAATACAAATACTCAGTGAAGCAAAACAAGAGATACGTCATGAGATGCTTAAAGTTAGATGTCAGATACAGATAAGGAGTGACAGCTAGTACCAGTCTCTTTTTGCAAGGGACAAAGTGTACAAAAATACGACAGGTGCAAATTTATTTTATTCTGAACTCGGATTCATTAAGAAATCTTGCATTTCGTCAGTCTACCACGTCTTGCATATACACGATGTGAAGCTTCCTAGTTAGGATGTTTGATTTATTAATATGTTCAAGTCTAAAAAGCGCGCTAATACTCAAAGAACTTTAGTTATAAATCAGAAGGCCCCAAGCCCGTATTTTAAGTGTTGCAGGTACTTGGGTTGTCCGTAGGTTAATCACACCTTGCATATCCGTCAAAGACAGATATTGGAGACGTTAGGTAATTTCTCTATTAATTTCGGTTTGAACCATTGGTGTTCAAAAGGAAATTTCTGTTAACTTCATGTATGCTAGAAGTCATGAATTGAGTTGGAGGTAGCTCGTAGATACTCTAAAGTTGTTGGCGAGGAAACACTTTGGGAAATTTTGCTAGTTTCTTGAAAATATTCTCAAAATAAACAAAGAATCTCAAGAGTGACAACAAAAATACGAAAATGAAAGAATCCGGTAAGGTGTATGGCAACAAAACGAACACTTTCGGACTGATTGGATGGGCATAGCAGTTTTGAAATATGATACGGTAAAACCACGATAGAATCTATAGCAAATGCAACGAGCAGAAGTAAAGTGACGATAAGGAAATATTCTAGATCCTCCACAGTCAGTGCGAAGAACTATTACACGCGCTCTCTCATGTGGTTCAATAACCATAGATTAGAAGAATCTATTTTTTTCGATTTATAAAGATTATATTAGGTTATCGTATATGTACTTACCACGCTACAGCCCAACTGGAGAGAACTTTCCAATTCCAGTACTTTGTATGAACGTCCTTTCTTGCGCCCTTAGGAAAGAGTTAGGAAATATCTTTAAATCCAAATCGAACAGTGAACTGTGGGGTTTACACTGTGCTAAAGTGGTAAGGTGTAGAAGTATGGATCACAGTCTTCAAACTTTGTCATAAGAAGCTCTGAAATCTTTGGAAAGGATGAGTTACCGTAGACAAAATGTAAAGTGTTTTCGAATTGGTTTAATAACCCTAGAATTTTCAATTCCACAGGTATTGGTAATGTTCTATAAAATCGCACTGGCAGAGCAGAGCTGTTAAGTATTCATTTCTTTGGGTCTATGAGACTATTAAGAAAGTCCCTAAATTTCAAAGGATCAATGCAGATGATAAAAATTCAATCATTCAAAGCTTTGGAACAATTAGATCAAAGTTGTCAATTCACTATTTTTGATGGTTCTTATATATAAGATTTGTATTTTCATCATTTGTACAATAAGGGCCAGTATGGAAAAAATTGAAGTAACAACAGTTAAGTCAGTAAAACAATTTTAGCAATGAATATTAGCTTTGTATGCTAAGAGTTACTTTGCATGTTTGTTCCTCAGCATAGGGGAACTACTTTTATGGTGAGGGAGACAGCAAGGTGTCATGGTTAAGAAATATTAACCATCAATAACTCATACCATTTTCCACTATTGATAATTTACATGTTAGCGCGTACGCTTAAATACGTTTCCGCAACTTCAAGTACACAACCCTTCATGCACAAAATATAAGATGATAACGTATAAATTTAGTTACTTATTATAAAAACCTTTCTTGAGCTGATAATATTCCAAAATTGCATAAAGCCTTTGCTATAGGAAGCATAGCGCAGAATGCCGTCCGAGAGATTTAAATCAACGCTCACCCGGGGCGTAACATTGGTATAGTATTCCTGGCAATTGCCGAGAATCACATAGGGTCCGTTCGGCGCCAGCACCGGGTCGACCACCGTATTGCGGTCAATAAAGTTGTCGACCAGCCGGAAATCCGGACTGAGCGTTTTCTTATCCCGGTTCCAGCGCAGCCCCAATGTAATATTCAGGTTATCGAACAGGCTATAGGTACCCTGGGTAAAGGCTGCGATACTGTCATTCTCCACCTCTGCCGCCAGTATCAGATCGCCGCTGGAAAGAGAACACCGAAAAAAGTCCTCCGCCTCTTCTTCAAAGTAGTAAACACCGGCCAGCCAGGTATAGTTTGAACCGGTACCGGAAATCTGAAATTCCTGCGACCTTTGTTCATGATTAAAATCGTTGTAACAGTGCACGACGGTGAGCGGTGAGCCGTCACCGTCCCGGTTGAGCTTAGCCTTGACGTCACGGATCGAGGTAATGGATTTTAATGCAATGCTGTCCGTTATCTGCCAGTCGATAGTTGTAGCAAACCCCTGGGTGTCGACTTTAGTGCCGTTGGGTCCGGTACGAAAGGATTGCCGTGCCGGGTTATCCGGAATCCAACGATCATCATAGAATATACCCGTACCGTAACCGGGGACATCGATATTGTCCGCATTCAGGTTGTGCGCCAGGGTCAGCTGCCCGTGCAGGCCGCAAAATTCAGTATCGACAGGGTTAACCACGACCCCGGGCGTATTGCCGTTGGCATCCGGCATAAAGGTCGGGTCGCTGCATTGTTTGCCGGTGTTAACCAGGGTAGAGGGTGCGGATGCCTCGTCCACATAGGCCACATCGGCAGCCAGATAAAAACTGAGGTCCTCACTGGGCGTATAAAGTGCCGTCGCCCGTAACGCCGCTTCGTTATCACTGCCGGGACGATCATCATTACGGCGAACCTCGGTACCTGTCAAGCGGTCCTCCGCAATCAAATCAACCCAGCCTTCGGCATGTTTGGTGCTGGCTGAAAATTTGGTCAGCAACTGATCGCTTACCGGGATATCGACGCTTGCCCGCAGGTTCAGGCGATTGTAGTTACCCACCGTTGCTTCGAAGGTGCCCTGCTTCTCCTCAGCCGGCCTTTTTGTGGTGATGTTGATGGCACCACCTATGGTATTACGACCGAACAGGGTTCCCTGCGGACCACGCAGGACTTCAATCCGTTCAACGTCAATGACATCCAGCACACCACCGACAGAACTGCCGACGTAGACGCCGTCTATGTAGGTACCGACACCCGGATCATCGGTAACCTGGTAGCTTGATTGACCGACACCGCGTATGTAAAGAACCGCCGCCGTTGAGGCACCGCTCAGCGTTGCGGTTTCATCAAACATCAAATTGGGGGTGAATTCCGCAATGCCGGCAATATTGTCGATGCCCTTGTTCTGCAATTGTATTTCACCAAAAGCGGTGACGGCGATGGGTGTTTCCTGCAGGTTTTCAGCCCGCTTTTGCGCGGTAACCACTATTTCCTCCAAGCCGTCGGCTTCAGCAATAGTGACAAACTGCGGTAAGAGCGCAACCCCGATAGACCAGGCCAATGCATTTGATTTTCTCAGCTGTCGTAATTTCATGGAATCCTCCCGTTTCTAGTGATGATTTCCCGACTGCCAGGCGCTACTATCCCTGCGCTGCCGCCAACATATCGGGAACTGTGGTAAATTTACTGCGGGGCCGGGCCGCTGACGCACCGAGCTCAGTTTCCCGGGCATCAATTTTTTTCCAGCCCGCGTAGTCTATGAGCCGGCAGCCCCCCCGGCTTAACTCTCCATGCAGCTGTTCGATATTCCGTTTTCCTTCAGTTAGAAGACTGCTCCGGTCCGCAAGAACAGCCATGACGGTCTCAACGCTATCACCCCGGTTAGAGCCAATGGTTCCGCTCGGCCCCCGCTTGATCCAGCCGGTTGCATAAACGCCTCGCATGAAGCCTTTTTCCGCTCGTACCCGCCCCTCCCTATTACTCAGGACACCTGTCCTTTCGTTGTAGCAAAGCCCCTGGATTTGTGCTGCCCGATAACCAATGCAACGGAATACCAGACCGCACTCCAGCGTCGTTTTTTCTACACCGGCGACAGCCCGTTGGCAGAAGACATCGCCCGCCAGGTTGTTTTTCCGGAGCGTAAGTGCTTCAACCCGGTTTGTGCCGTGCAGGGCAATGGGGCTTTGGAAAAAGTCAAAATGACAGGTTCGGACAGTCCGCCTTTCCGGCTGCCCGGTAAACTGATGCAATAGCTCCATATTATTGGAGGCGTTAATGCCCCCGGCTTGCAGCTCCTCCCTGCTGGCAGCGTTAAGCCTCAAATAATCGGGGGAAACAAGTGCCGTGCAGTCGGCCAGCTCACCAAATTCCCTAAGTTCCTTATCGGTAAACTTGGCCTGCACCGGCCCCCGCCTACCCACCACATGCACCCGTTTGACCTTACTTTCAGCCAAAGCCGCCAGCGCATAATCGGCAATATCAGTACCCCTCAATTCGGTTGCGGTTTTGCAGAGAATACGCGCCACATCGAGGGCCACGTTACCCTGGCCGATTACCACCGCACGCTCGCAGGAAAAATCAAAGTTAAGATGGCGGTATTCGGGGTGGCCGTTATACCAGGCAACAAACTCCCGCGCCGAATGGCTTCCCGGCAGGGATTCCCCCGGAATTCCCAGGTCACGTTCACACTCCGCGCCACAGGCAAAAATAACCGCGTGGTAATGCTGCCTCAGCGTTTCAACGGAAACATCCCTGCCGACGCAGACATTACCGATAAACCTGAAGCCCTCCATTTGGGCAATACGGTCAAAGACCTTAACCACCTGTTTCAGCTTGGGGTGATCCGGCGCCACCCCGAAGCGGACCAGGCCGAAGGGAACCGGCAGCTTTTCATAGACATCCACCGCCACCGAATACGCTGACCTGAGCAGCGCCTCGGCCGCATAAAACCCGCTGGGGCCGCTGCCGACAACGGCTACCTGCAGGGTTTTTCGGGTATTCATCGGCACTACAGTCCAAGCTCAGAGCGGCGCTGGGCCGCTGAAGCAAGCGGTTCCAGAGGCGCTGTCAATACCGGCAGTTCGCCGGATTTCCGTTTATTGGTTTCGATCCAATGCCCCATTTCCTCCGGCAGGTTAAACGTGTCGTAAATCGCGTTGACCGGGCAGGCGGGAATACACCCGCCGCAGTCAATGCAGACCTCCGGATCGATGTAGGTCATTTCCTCGTCAAAATGAAAACACTCCACCGGGCAAACGGAAACGCATTCGGTGTAACGGCAGCGTTGGCAGTTATCGGTCACGACGTGGGGCATAACATACTTTCCTCTAAACTGTTTTCCGGCCCTATTCGGACCCGGATGTTATTGGGCATGCAGGTGGAATACCTTACTGATGATTTTCCAACCCTCTTCAAACTTGATCAGGGTGAACATGTCGGTAAACCGGTGACCGGTCCAGTTTTCTATTTCGAGCCGGACGGTCGCAGCCGTTTTCTCCAGATTAATATCGACAATTTTTGCGTCCAGACCGGTCGCTGGACCGTTATCGTCATTCCA
Source organism: Alatinidae sp. Z8VKAUB7J3 (assembly GCA_010016025.2). Lineage (NCBI taxonomy): Eukaryota > Metazoa > Cnidaria > Cubozoa > Carybdeida > Alatinidae > Alatinidae sp. Z8VKAUB7J3. The sequence continues at coordinate 119,276,122 of JAAAKM020006971.1, forward strand.
GTCGTAAAGTAGTTGTATTGGTCCGGCAAACAGAACGTCGCCAATAAAACCGCAGATGGTCGCGCCTGGATGAAATCCCGGTTTCATATCGCTTCCCTTTCCCGATTTGGCACCGGCAATGTAGTGATCAATGGCGCGGGTAATGCCACTATGGTCGTCCTCATTCATCTCTTTCATCTCCACAGTTAATCCGCATGACAGTGTCAGGCGCCCGAACTCACGGGGGTAAGTTCGATCAGGGTATCGGAGAAGGTAGGTCCGGCGCCCAGGTCCGCATAATCGGATGACAGGACCGCCTGCACCGTCGCCTTACCCTGGCTGGTACTTCTCCAATAACCGACCGGCGCAATAACAACGCCGGGCATGGTTTCGTCGGACACCCGGGCAGCCGCCAGAAAACTGCCGGCGCGGCCGTTTACCTCCACCTGCTGCCCCGATGCGATATTTCGTTGAGTGGCATCCTGTGGATGAATCACCACCATCTGCTCACCGGCATGCTGAACCTGGGCCGGCATATTCCCATAGATGGAGTTCAGGAAAGCGTGGCTCTTCGGTGAGATCAGATTGAGCGGATACTGCCTGGCAAGCGCCGGATTGGTCCGGGCGGATTGCCTCGGCGGAATGTAGTGAGGAAGCGGGTCAACTTCTTCCCTGGTCTGTTGACCGTCATACCCCTGACGATACAGGGGCGTGACGAAGTTGCCCCCGGCCGCCAGGGAGGATTTGAATTCGCATTTACCTGACGGCGTGGGGAAATTGCCCTCCGCGTACGGCGCATATTCGTCGGGGCTACCGATATTCAAACGCACAAACCCCTTTTCTTTTAGGGCTTCCAGGGTAACGCCCTCGAGCACCGGGCTATCCCAGAGGATCGCATCCTGGATCATTTGCTGGTCGGTGCGATAAAAATCAGGATCTTCGAAGTTCATCGATTTCGCCAGACGACGGAATAGCTCCGAGTTGGAAACAGCTTCACCCAGGGGCTCCACCGCACGATTGTTATACGCCATGTTAAAGTGCCCCCAGGAGAACATGATGTCTTCCTGTTCCAGTTGGGTCGTTGCAGGCAGCACAATATCTGCAAAGCGCGCGGTATCCGTCAGGAATTGTTCACTGACAACGGTAAACAGATCCTCTCGCACTAAACCCTGAATAATCCTGGCCTGTTCCGGCGCCACAAGGACCGGGTTGGAGTTGTACACAAACAGCGACTTAACCGGTTGCCCTTCGAGTTCGCCGTTAAGCGACGCACCCAGTTTCCATTGATTCAAAAGCCGGGGACGCGGCCCGATCAAATCCGGACGCATCAGCCTGCCCCAATCAATAGGAAAGGGACCGATGGACAGTTGCAACAGACCGCCGCCCGGGTATCGCCAACCGCCTATCAAAGCGGGCAGACAAGTGATCGCTCGCACGGTTTGCCCACCGCCCGTATGCCGTTCCACCGCAACCCCGATGCGAATTACCGCAGGGGACGTTTTTGCATATTCTCTTGCGAGTGTTCGGATATCCTGCACCGCAATCCCGGTGATTGCCGCGACTTTTTCCGGGTCGTACTCCGCCACCCTCTCCCTTAGCTCATCGAAACCCAGTGTGTAATTCTCTATGTAATCATCATCGGTTAATCCTTCATTGATGATGACGTTCATCATTGCCAGTGCCAACGCGGCGTCGGTACCCGGACGAATGCGGATATGCCAGTCGGCCAAACCGGCGGTTCGGGTTTTGGTAGGATCGATGACGACGAGCTTGGCCCCATTCTTTTTTGCCTGCTGGATAAACGGCCAATGGTGAGAATTGGTACTCAGCGTATTGCAGGCCCAAAGGATAATGTATTTCGAGTGCACGAAGCTCTCCGGGTCGGTCCCTGAGGCCTCGCCGACGGTCATCTGATAACCGGTTATTGATGCGGAATCGCAAAAGGTTCTTTCCGATATGGTGGCACCGAGATGATTAAAAAACGGATCGCCCACGTTAAGGCCGTTAATGATGCCCTGGGTGCCCAGGTAGCTATAGGGCAGGATTGACTGAGCACCGTACTGCCGAATGATTGCTGTCCAGCGAGCGGAGATCTCAGAGAGCGCCGCTTCCCAGGATATCCGCTCAAACTGCCCGCTTCCCTTCGCGCCCGTGCGGCGTAAAGGGTGCAACACGCGCTCCTGACTATTGACCCGGTCCTGGTAGTTGTTGACCTTCACGCACAACCGCCCCCTGGTGAAGGGATGCGCCGGGTTGCCGACAACAGATACCGCCCTCCCATCCTCCACGGTCACCAACATCGAACAGGTATCCGGACAGTCATGCGGACAGGCGCCAATCACCGTTTTTTTCTCACCCACTGCAGTTAACCTTCAGTTAAATGATTTTCAAACAGTATGAAGCGCCGGGACGATTGTGTTTTGCACCTTCTTGCCCTCGATTTGCATAAAAGTGCTTTTTTCTTTTTAAACCGTCATCAATTAAAACTTTTTGGAATATCCGCACCGGTCCGATAACTTGTCACGGGAATAACGAGTCTGTAACATCCTGTTGTGACAATTCGCAGCTTCACGTTAGCAAGAAGCCGACCTGCTGCCTGACAGGGTAGAGTTATGATTCACGCAAACAGCGAAGTAAAATACACGACCGGCACCCGTATTTCCTCCAGCCACGGCAAGAACTGGGCGCATTTACACGCGGAAAGATGGCGCCACAAAGCCGGCCGGCTGCCCGATGTGGAACCGAAGGCAACTGAAATAGCAATCCTGCTGGACGGAAAACTTCGCGTGCACCGCCGGGGGGACGGTCGGGTTCAGGACACCATAGCGGTGCCGGGCACAGTCTGGCTTTGCCCCGCCGGTATTCGTGAACATGACGTGCAATTATTCGGCGACATGAAGTCCGCACCCGCGCGGCGTCGGCCGACGAGGCGGCCCGCCAGGTCGACCAGGCGGCGGCCGCCGCCGAGGCCGCCATCGGTGCCGCGGTCCCTTCGGCCCGGGAGGTGGGGGAATGCTGAGCATCGGGGGAGTCCGTTTCGCCCAGCCGACCGTGCTGGCCCCGATGGCCGGCATCACCGACCACTACTTCCGCAGCATCCTGCGTCAGGTCGGAGACGTCGGGCTGGTGACGATGGAGTTCATCAGCTCCGAGGCGGTGACGCGCGGCGTCGAGCGGGAGCTGAACAAGCTCGCGTTCGACGACTCGGAGCGACCGCTGTCGATTCAGATCTACGGCTCGGACGTCGATCGAATGGTGAGGACGGCCGCCATCGCCGAGGAGATCGGAGCCGATCTGGTCGACATCAACATGGGCTGTCCTGCCAACAAGGTGCTCAAGGGCTGCGCCGGAGCCGCCCTGATGGGGGATCTCGAGCTGGCGGGGAACATCATCCGGGCGGTGCGTCGGACGGTGTCCGTCCCGCTCACGGTCAAGTTCCGCCTCGGGCTCGACGACCGTCGCGCGAATTTCCTCGACCTGGGGCGCCTGTGCGAGGACTCGGGCGTGGACGCGGTCGCGCTGCACGCGCGTACGGCGAGACAGATGTTCACCGGTCGGGCCGACTGGGATCGGATCGCGATGCTCAAGGAGACGGTGTCGATCCCGGTGCTCGGCAACGGCGACGTCCAGGAGCCGGAGGACGCCCTGGAGATGATCCGTCAGACCGGATGTGACGGCGTGATGATCGGCCGCGGCGCCACGCGCAATCCTTGGATCTTCAGCCAGATCGCGACCCGGCTGGCGGGCGGCGACCCGGCGCAGCCGACCGCCGCGATGCGGCGCGAGCTGATCCTGCGTCACTTCCGCATGGTTCAGCAGCACGAGACCGAGAAGATGGCGCTGCACAAGCTGAGGACGTTCACCGGCTGGTACACCCGTGGGCTGGACAACGGCAAGCTGCTGCGACAGCGGATCGGGGAGCTGGGCACCTCCGACATGTTCATCGACGCGGTCGAGGAGTTCTTCGCGCGCCCTCCCGGCGAGGTGGCGCTCGCGAGTTGACGGCGACGGAATACGACGCCGCCTGGTCCGAGCTGGCCCGGGCGGCCGGTGAGAGAGCCCACCGGACGACGGCTCACAACCACGACACGGACCCCGAGAAGACGGCCTAGAGGATCCCCCATGGAGAGAATCTCGACGTTCGACGACTGGATCGACATGTTCGAGCTCTGGCAGCGCGACATCGGCCTCGACGACGAGGTCGGTCGCGACTACCTCTTCGAGACCAAGTTCTCCGAGCTGACGAGCGAGGACATCGTGTTCGGCGACTTCCGTGGCGAGCGCCGCTGGGAGACCGTCATGGAGATCCCCGATCAACGGATCCGGGACGCCCTGGAGCACCTGATCGTCTACCAGGGGGACACCGAGTTCGCGAGCGTCGAGCAGCAGCGAGCGCTGATCGAGACCGCCCCCACCGACTACGACCGTCAGGCGCTCATCCGGGTGATGCGCGAGGAGATGCGGCACGGCTGGCAGATGTGTTACTTGCTCGTGAAGCACTTCGGGCACTCCGGCCGGATCGAGGCGCGCAAGCAGCTCGAGCGTCGGGCGTTCGAGCAGGACCGCTTGCTCGGGAGCTTCAACGAGACCGTCGACCACTGGCTCGATTTCTTCACCTACACGCAGTTCATCGACCGCGACGGCAAGTACCAGCTCCAGATGTTGACCCACTCCGGCTTCGCCCCGCTGGCGCGCAGCACCCGGGCGATGCTCAAGGAGGAGTCGTTCCATCTCGGCACGGGCAACAACGGTCTGCAGCGGATCGTGAAGGCCGGCCGGATTCCGACCGAGCTGCTGCAGAAGTACTTCAACAAGTGGATCCCGACCGCGTTCGATCTGTTCGGCAAGGACCAGTCGGGCTCGGCCAACTGGGCCTACGTGTGGGGCCTCAAGGCGCGCTACGACGAGACCACGAACCCCGAGGAGGCCGACAAGGAGCGTCTCAACGAGCACGCGCGCGAGCTGTACCGGCGCGAGATCACCGAGCTCGTCGACCGCCTCAACGTCTACGTGCCCCCGGGCTCCACGCCGTTGTACGTGCCGGACATGCGCTTCAATCGCCGCATCGGCGACTTCGCCCATCAGCACTACTCGGTCCAGGGCGAGGAGCTCACGGCCGAGGAGTCGGCGCGCCACCGGGACGAGGTGCTGCCATCGGCCGCCGACGACGAGGTGCTCGCGGATCTGACCAGCGCGCCCGGCTGGATCGCCTCCAAGAGCGCCTGAACCCCGCCAGGTGCGGGGTTCGGGCCCCGCACCCCGTGCCTTGCGGGCGGTCGGTCGCGCCGATAGACTGGCCGCCGGTGGACCCGGTTCGGCCGCTCGGCCGAAATTCCCATATATCCGCTAATTACCGGCTCGCGGGCCGTTCGCCCCGGCGTTGCGACGGAGCGCCCGGGGGCGGAGCCGCGCCACCGCGTCCGGTCCTCGCTGACATCACGTTCGAGTCGAGACGAGTCTAGAGGGGAGCATGAGCGAACAGTTGCATTTCTCTCTCGAGGCACTCTTCCGGTGGATCCACGTCGTCGCCGGCGTGCTGTGGATCGGCCTGCTCTATTTCTTCAACTGGGTGAACGGCCCGTTCGCCAAGACTCTGGACGGCGACTCGAAGAAGAAGGTCGTCCCCGAGCTGCTGCCGCGCGCCCTGTTCTGGTTCCGTTGGGGTGCGGCCTACACTTGGGTCAGCGGCGTGCTGCTCCTCGGTCTGGTCTACTACATGGGCGGCCTGATGGGCGACGGCAACCCCGGTAGCGTGATGATGCGCACGTGGGGCGTGCTGATCGTGGGCGTGATCGTCTACGACGTGATGTGGAAGACCGCGTTCGCCAAGAACGAGACCGCGGCGGTGGCGGTCACCTACGTGCTGCTGCTCGGCCTGATCTTCTACATGAATACGTTCATGCCGGCGCGGGCGCTGTACATCCACGTCGCCGCGATGTTCGGAACCGCGATGGCGATGAACGTGTGGATGCGGATCTGGCCGGCCCAGCGCCAGATCATCACTGCCATCAAGGGCGGACAGGCCCCGGACGCCGCGCTCGTCGGTCTCGCCGGGCTGCGCTCCAAGCACAACACCTACATGTCCGTTCCGCTGCTGTTCATGATGGTGAGCAATCACTACCCGACCGTGGTCGCGATGCAGAGCGGCGGGGGAGCCGAGATCGGATGGATCGTCCTCGCCGCGCTGATCGCCGGCGGTTGGGCGGTCACCAAGATGATCTACGGCAAGGCCGCGCAGGTGCCCGGCTTCTAGCCCACGGCATCGAACGTCCCCGGCCGACCGGCCGGGGGCGACCCTCCTCGCCCCGCCCGAACACCCCTACCGGCGGGAGAGCGCGACGCGACCGACCGCGACGAGCGGCTCAACGACCGCCGACCGCGGCCTGCGGCGTCGCCGCGCACCCGACGATCACTCCGGAACCGGCCGTTGCCAGGCTCGCCAGCGCGCGCGAGGAGTCGACCGGGCCGGTCAGCGCCGTCCAGTCGGTCATCAGGAACCCCTCGGTGCTGGAGGCCCGCAGGCTGCCGTGAGTGCCGGCGAGCGGCTTGCCCAGCACCGACAGGCCGAGCTGGGTGAGTCCACGGTGGACGTAGCGGCCGTCGTCGAGACTGACCAGCACGGTCGCGGGGTTGCGCACCAGGGTGCGGAACGCGGCCACGAGCCGTCCGGCGACGTCGGGGTAGAGGTGGTCGACGGTGGCCTCGAACCAGTCCCCGCGTGTGGCGAAACCCTCGAGATCCGTTCTCCCTTCGCGCGTCAGGGTCTGCTGGAAGGACCCGAGCGCGAGAGGGTCGCCGTCGACGGCGACGTACCGGTAGCGGTCGCCGCGGACGTCGATGCGGGAGCGACCGCCGTCGCCCAGGGCGTGGATTCCGGCTCCGTCGTCGTAGGCCGCTACGTCGACACCGTCGACTCCGGCCAGGGTGCGGGCGAGGGACTCGGCGTCGGCCGGATCGGCGAAGAAGATGCCGGCACCGATGAAGCCCCAGGCCGGGTGGACCACGTCTCCGGGCCGGCGCAGACGGGAGCGGACCCGGAACCCGGCGTCGCGCAGGGTGCGCACGAACCGGACCGGGCGCATCGGCTGGACGTGGATGCCGTGGTCCGACACCAGGGACACCCGGAGCGTGCGGCCGTAGCGCTCGCGGTGCGCGCGCCGGACGTCGTCGAGCGCGGCGTCGAGGGCGCGCAGCACGGCGGCGTGGCCCTCGTGACCGCGGGTGTGTCCGACCGCGTCGGAGGTACTCAGGTAGACGGTCTCCAGGCTGCCGGGGGAGTCGAGCAGTCGTCGACGCAGGTTGTCGACCTCGCGCAGCGCCTGGCGCAGCGGGCGCAGGTAGATCTGGAGCTTGAACCCGAGGTTGTCCTGGTGGTAGTCGATCAGCTCCCGGAACGGTGGGAAGTACTCCTGGTAGTCCCACAGCCGGCCACCGCGGATACGGTTTCGGGTGATGTCGAAGTGGCGGTTCTCGTAACCGGACGGACGGGGGCTGCCGTAGCAGTGGAACATCTCCGACAGGCTCGGCTCGGAGGTGGAGGGGAAGGTCGCGAGCATCCGCACCGGCGGTTGGAACCCCTCGAACACACCCTCCGCCCGGAGGGACTCGATGGTGGGGAAGGCGATGCCGTCGACCACGACGAGCAGATGGTCGCGGACCGGAGCCGAGGCCCCGGCCGACGCCTGGTCGAACCCGATGCCCAGGCCGACCAGTAGCAACCCGATCCCGAGCGCGCGCTCCCGACGGAGGCTCCCCATCCCTCTCCCTCGACGTCGCGCGGTCCGCGGCCGTCCGCGCGGTGGCTGGATTCGAGACAACGATAGCTGTTCCGCGGTGTCGGATCGAGTGTCCAACCCGTTACCCCGTCGACCGTGCGGCGCCGGACCGGTCCGCGAGCGCACGGGGTGAGCTCGGGGGGCCGGAGGTGGACGTATGGCGGACGTGCGGCTGGGACGTCGCGGGGCGATCGGGCTCCTCGCGATCGTCGGGCTCGGTGGCTTCGGCTGCAGCTCGACCGGCGACAGCTCGACGCCGCTCGCCTTCCTGGAGGCGCCGGAGGGCCTGGTGAGCCTGAGCGCCGACGTGCAGCCGATCCTCGACGCCAACTGCATCTGCTGCCACTCCACGGCTGCCTCGTGCTGGGTGCCCGGACGCCCGGCCGCCTCGCTCAGCCTGGAGCCCGAGGACCTGTTCTCCTACGTCCCGGGCGCGCTCGACAACGGTGCGGTCGGCGTGCCGAGCTCGGTGGTGCCGACCCTGACCCGGATCGTCGCCGGCTCACCCGACGACAGCTACCTGGTGGCCAAGATCGAAGGGACGCAGACCGAGGTCGGTGGCGTCGGCCAGCGCATGCCGCTCGGCGGATCACCGCTGTCCGACGGTGAGATCGAGCTCATCCGGAGCTGGATCGAGCAGGGGGCCCTCGACAATTGAAACGAGCCGGAACCATCGCGATCACACTGCTCGGTGCCCTCGGGGCGACCGCGGCCCGGGCGGAGGGCCCCGACCTCTGGTTGGGCTCGGTCTACCGCTGGTACGGCGAGACCGACAGCACCGGCCAGGCAGTCCGCTTCTCGCCGCTCGACGGCTACCTGCGACTGAGCTGGGTCGACGTCCGCGACGTTCCGGTCGACCTCCAGCTCTACGCTCGCGGGCGGGTCGACCTGGCCTCCGCCGAGGACGTCGCCGGCAGCGGCCAGGACGACGACCTGGACGTGCTGTACGGCTACCTCCGCTGGCGACCGCGCGAGCTGCCGCTGGAGCTGACGGCCGGTCGTCAGTACCAGATCTCGAGCGTCGGCTACCACAACTTCGACGGTGCGACGGTCCGGCTGGACGGACCGCGCGGAACGCACTTCGAGCTGTTCGGCGGTCTGCCGCTCCGATTCCGCGACAACGGCAGCGTCACCAGCGACGGCAGCGTGTACGGCGCCAACGTCGGCTTCGTGCGGCCGTTCCGTACCCGGCTGCGCGCCTCCTACGTGCGCAAGCGACTGCCGAACGAGGATCTACTGTTCGGCGAGGATCCGTTCGCCTTCGTCGACCCGTCGCTCGCCGACGTGCTGATCCGCGGGGAGTCGACCGCCGAGGAGCGGTTCGGGCTCGACGCCTCGCACCGGTTCGCGCGTTGGCTCACGCTGTCCGGCAACGCCCGCTACAACCTCGGGCTCGAGCTGTGGAACGAGGCCCGGGCCCGGGCCGACGTGCGTCCCACCCGTCGCGACCGGCTGTCTTTCGAGACCTTCCGGTTCCATCCCGACTTTCCACTGTTCTCGATCTGGAACGTGTTCTCGGTGGAGCCCTACGTCGAGTACGCGGCGGAGTACGGTCGCTCGCCGCGCGTCGGCCGCGAGCTGTGGATCCGCCCTTAAGAGAGTCATAGTTACTCCCGCCGTTTACCCGCGCTTATTCTTTATAGACCCGGAATGGCTCTGCCAAATGATGGCACGTGTCGTAACAGTCAAAGAAGTGAACCCGTATATTAGTGGCGATGCCATCTTGATGACGGAGGATATGAGCAAATTATTTTCCGGTGATCTTTTCCCAGTATCATTTATCGATAGCTATTTCCGGTAAGTATTAACTACTTGAGACTAAAAATGTATTGTTTTAACTTTGAGTATTGCGTTGACTAACGTATGCTTTTCCCTAAACTTTTCGCCATACACTGATCACAGCAGTCGGGATGAAATGAGAAAGCTTTTAGCGAAGAATTTATAGAAAAGAAGAAGACCAAACAAGCCGTAGAAAGTAGTTAAAAAGAAAAGTTTAAATTGCTGTAACCAGTGCCTGGCGAAATGTTTTACCAAAGCGAATCCGTTACTAAATGTATTAGTAAAATTTTGTACCACCAACCAATGTTTTAATTTTCATTTTGACGAAGGGCCCTTGTTACCCATGTTGTAGAGCAAACAATTTTTTAAAAAATTAGTTTAGTAAATAGAAGGTATCAATTTATTTTGAATAAATTGGTCGAGGGTTATCAAAACTTAAAGAAAGATCGCCGGAGTATCTCAAAGATTACGTACGACAGCGTTATGTCCGGGGGCTAGGGCATCTAGCTCCCAATACTACTGAGCAAACGACATACAACGTGGAAGCAAAATTCTTTGGTTACAGGTGCAAAAATATTAAAAGGTTAATTAATCACTCTAAATTAAGTGCTCGAAATATGCTTACTATCAAAGTCTTGGTCCTTGTACGGCGCGTGTTTAGGTTATGTTAAATACGTTTTCGGGGGGAAATGAGTCAGCCCATCCAACCCCGGAAAATGTTGACCTGTACGTTATCCTTTTATTACTTTATCTTTTAACATATTGTGCATTGCCGGAGAAAGTACCGAGGCGTGCAATTTGCAAATTGTTGTCTGTACATGGATGTGGAGTCAATTTGTCCGTACAGTTTTGAAACCTCCGCTCCCTCTCCACCAGTATCCTCACTTTCGCAACTCAACCCGTTGTTGTGGATACTTTTACAACGCCCCACTATACGAGTTTTTAGTGCAGGAGGTTCCATGTTCAATCCCAGTTCGGCGGGATAGGCAATCTAGTTTATCGTTAATATGTGTACATCGTCATATCTTCACAGCATCTATTTTGTGTTTTTTAACTAATGTGCGAATCTTCTATTGCCTCCAACAGCCTTTTACGGAAATTTGAGATATTACTGCCTCTCGACGCCGATCGTAATTTGGTTCCCTGTCGACTACCAAATATTTCACCCACAGAAGTGGATCTAATCCTTGACAGCCCATATCTTCACCAGGCTACCGTTTGCCGGCGTTATGTCTTTCCCTACATACCACTGGGTTTCTGGTCTAGGGTGATCACAAGGCTCACCTTGTTCGCCGAAGCAGTGTTTGAAGAGAATTCGATCAAAGCGCAGAAGGTGAGTACTTGCATAAGCACATATATCACACTGCCTTGTCAAGCTTTCAGTCTGTTTTCTTCAGTGTTAATCGCCACTCATTGAATTACTTCTTGCACGACGTTTCATGCTACCCCACTCATAGTATGGAACTTCGGTTAATTCTTTGAGCAACTGTTACTACTCTTTAACGTTTCTGTCGTCATTAAGTCGAACCAACAAACGGTGTTATTTACGTAATGATTAGGATTACGTAGGAGTAACGTAAAAGCTTACGTACGCTTTATGTACATAACGCAGTTTTCGACGTAATCCAAAAGTGTGACCAAAAGACCCAATATTATACATCACACTGAAGAATTTAACATGTTTTTTCTTATTCACCCAAAACCCTTCGTTGTTATTAGTGCCTTGCGAAAGCCTTTAGCAATTTCAATATTCTACTCGACGTGATTTCCAAGTTTTGTTCCGCAAACCAATTAATAGAGACCTTTCATACCGGAGTGACACGTTGCAAGTAGCAAGCCACGTGGCATGTCACTCGGAGACGAACCCGTATAAATGTTTCGATCTTTTCACACCGAAGTGGCGTGATAGGCGGTGTATGCGACATGCCACTTCTTTGCCACTTGAGAAACTGACAAGAGCATTTTTCAAGGACACACCACTTCGAAAGCAGCGCTCGTCCAGGAGACTGCATCTTGTACATAATTAAGTCACGTATGTTTTCTCTTGTTTTAGCTGTCACGAGAGGCATACTGGCTGGGTGGAATCTACAAGTTCTGGACAGAAGAATACTTCTTTCTGGTGACAATGTCCAAGGCCAGACTCAATGCTGTTGACGTTTTTGTACCAACTACCAAAGGAGGTTTCATGTTGCTAGGATACATTGTAGATCATCTGGACACTCTGCTGGAAGAATGGTACCCAGGCCTAAGTAAGCTTCTTTCAGCATTTTGCTTTGATTTTACACTCATGTTAGGTGTTTTGATCATTTTGATCATTATTATCATAAACATAATCATCATCATTATCATAATAATAGTCGTCATCATCACCATCATTATTATCGTCATCATCATTATCATTGTCATTATTGTCGTCACCGTTATCCCAGCCATGCCACAGATCGCCTGCCATCGTTATTATCGTCGTCATCATTATCATCATTTCATCGTCATTTGAAAATATACCGGGACTAACTTCGTCATCATCATCATTATCGTCATCATCATCATCATCATTGCCGTTATCATCAATAACAACAACACTTTCAGCGAAACCCTTCCAATAAGTGCGTTCCTTGTTATCTGAGACGAGAGGCAAATAACTGCAAAAAAGTGTACGTGACTTTTCTCTTTAGTGATTTTTTTTTCTGACTTTTTGCCTTTTTTCTGACTTTTCTACTTTTTTTTCTGACTTTTTTTTCTGACTTTTCGACAGCTTTTCTGTCTATCCGACTTTTTTTCTGACTTTTTTCCTTGACTTTTTCCAAATAGCGTACGTGACTTTTTTCAGTTGTTTGCCCCTCTATCTGTGGTCGTATTTATTTTCTTGTATTGCTGTGTTGATTTAAGACGTTAAATTTGTCTTGCCTCTTTAGATCATCCTGTGTATTCGGACATAACCGAACAATATGTTCAGAGGTTAATTCCATGTCCATCATGTCAGAGCGAAATAAAGAGGCATCAGTTCTCTTTAGCCGATTGCATTAACGAGTCTTACGAAAGTGATCTGACTTGGTGCCCAGTGGAAGAAGCTGTTGTTGTACTTGCAACCTTGGCACCCGATGTTCTGATGGGTGATCTTAGAAAGGAGTTGGTTATACCAGAAGATGAGATTGAAGTGCAAGAGGACGAGTCAAACTTGCTTGGAGGAGGTTCGTTTGGGAAAGTTTACAAAGCAAGATATGAAAATCACAATGTCGCTGTGAAGGTATGTTTTCATGCTTCTGTATTATCGTCGTCAACGCCGCGCAAATGGACTATAAGGAAGATGTGCTAAGAAAATTTTGCGGGAGGGAGGGATCGAAACTATTTCGATATATTTACGTTTGTTTTATCGAAGGACAACTATATCGAGACTTCAATTGCGGCAAAGCTAGAAAGGAGGGGTTTGAGGTTCGTTGCGTCCAAATGTTTATTATAGCGAGGTTCATAACACCGGCAGACTACTGTAATAAATTTTCGACATTATGAACTGTCAAAATCACCAACTATTTTTCAACATGCCACTTAACGGCCGGATTTGTTTGTCGAAAGCCTGCTGTATCCGGATGTACTTCGGGGGAGGAGTGGAATTCTTAACAGCAAAAGGGCTGTCTAGGCCAAAGGGAAAGTAAAAATAGATTTTCGAAAACTCATAAATGGAGCGAGTGAGGTTGAGGGAAAGTAGGTACCGTAAAATAGGGAATTTTTGGAATCTGTGCTTTGTTTGTCGAGAAGAAAAAATGCAAAATATTTAACGTGATCATTTGGTCTCGTTCTATGAAGTTTTCAGATTTTTGAAATGTCTTGCAATTATTTTTAGCGTAAATCAGTTTTCTTCATATTTTATGCCAACACAGGGATTGGAGTGGTCGAGGGACGAGGGACGATGCCTTTTCAAACATAATTTTCAGTCTTTGCGTAATAAGTTGATGTTTTCTACCCTTAGTGTCGAACGTCGTCACAGACAAACAATGATTTTTATGCTAACTTCCCTTTTCGCGACTTTTGATTTCAAAGAGACATTAAATGATCTAATTGTTACCTTCCACATAGGTCTACTCAGCGATGTCGTATATTGATCAGCACCGACAACTTCGACAAGAGGTCAACATTCTCCGTCGCATGCGGCATCCCAGTTTGATTTCAATGGTCGGCGTTTGTTTGAGACCGAGGACGCTTGTTATGGAACTTGCTCCCATGGGTGCGTTAAGTACCATTTTGAAATCAGGAAAAGCACTCAGCAGAGCAATGCAACACAGGATTGCCTATCAAGTAAGTTCTGAGCTTGTTACTACGTTATGAAGAACTTTCTTTAACCAAGACGCGTTTTGGATAGAAAAGCAATAGCAAGTCAGTTTTTTTAAAAGTTAAGATTGTTCACGGTGTTGATTACCGCATTATCTTACAAGGCTTAAGATGTCTCCATAGGCAGCAGTTGTTTATATTTATTTGTATACCAATATGAATCCAATCCGTAGTTATCATGTCAAAAGCTACACTTAAACTTACTTGTAACCCTCTGTATCTAAGATCCTCTTTACATGGGTATTGATCAAATGGATCCATACCAGAGCTAGTTTAGATAAGACTTATGTTTACACCGCCGCTTCTTGGCTTTTTGGCAAGGAATGGATGTAGTATCTGTACTCATTGGTGAGGTTTCAAAAATATCCCGGTATCTGTTCTCGTTAATGACAGATTCGTTCCATGGTCCGTGAGAAGCGATCCTACCGGGCGATCGAGCCTGTCTCGGCT
>JAAAKM020006971.1:119310751-119318251 GCA_010016025.2 Alatinidae sp. Z8VKAUB7J3
CTTCCACTGTTGGTATGACCCCTATGTCTTGTACCAAACGTCTCTTCCACTGTTGTCGCAACTGATTTGTTTCTAAAGAGATACAGTAAATACACCAATCAATACATATCTACAATACATAATAGCTAATATAGCATATGTAAAAGATGTAATGTTATACTTGATAACAAATAACACAAAGTTATTACCTCTTGAATCCTGGTTGTCCAGAACCACACCAGAGCCCATGGCCCACTTGTGCCCTACCAACATACTATCCTAGTCAAAGCCTCAAATGCTGCTATATATGTACACATCCAGAACGTGCTGGAATTAGAGGTCATGATGTCGATACGTGCTGAACGTTAGCATCATAGGCACGTTCGCATCCTATACTTAGCGTATCAACTTTATCTAGCATTCAAATAATAGCTTAGCAATAATAAAGTTAAATCAAAGCAATATTAATAGTTTCCAAAAGCTCGAACGTCTATGTACATTTGAAGTGGAGGCAAAATTACATCCTCCTTCCTGCCCTATTTGGTTTTTTATTTATTCCTTGTTCTCTCATTATCCTTCTAGTTATTCTTCTTCCTTATTTCCTTTCTATAATCCGTGTTGCAGTGCTTGCAAGCCCTCTTACCTTCGCTCCTGCTATGCCCCTTTCTGGCTTCTGACTCATTGCGTTCTTCTTTCTATGCTTCTTGCTTTCCTTATTCTCTCCCCCCCCCCTTCCAAGAAGTTCCGATGTCCTTTAAATCCTTTCTTAAGACCTGTTACCACCCTATTCGGGGACACCCTGCTCCTCTTGAAGAAACAATTGAAAAACATCTGGCTGACTTCCAAAAGAAAAGAAGGAAAACTCTCTTGGCTGGTGGAAATGGTGGTCCATATACAGAAAAAATGATAAAATTGATTGAAAAACACAATGTTCCAGTATATCAAGATCTTAGAACTTGGGTTGCAGCTGCCTCTGCATTATCTCACTGGGGCAAAATCTCTAAAAAATAGAGAACATTTAATTCCCATATCTCTTGGCAAATTATTATGTCACTAGTTACCACATCTACTTCTGATGGCATTTGTACTGTCAAAATCAACAGACCTGACAAACTCAATGCTATGAATACTGATGTTGCAAAAGAACTAATCAAAACTTTTGAAGAACTAAACCACAATGATGATGTCAAAGTTATCATTTTGACTGGTGAAGGTGAAAAAGCATTTTCTGCTGGTGCAGACATTGAATACATGTCAAAAATCTCTGCAGATGAATCAGTAGAATATGCAAAGACTGGTCAACTTGTTACTGCAACAGTTGAATTAGTTAAACAACCAACAATTGCAGCCGTCAATGGTTTTGCATTGGGTGGAGGTTGTGAACTTGCAATGTCTTGTGATATTAGAATAGCAGCTGATACTGCTAAACTAGGTCAACCAGAAGTAACAATTGGTGTCCCTCCTGGATGGGGTGGAACACAAAGATTGATGAGAATTGTGGGAATAGCAAAAGCAAAAGAACTTGTTTACACAGGTAAAATGATCAAAGCTGAAGAAGCAAAAGAGATTGGTCTTGTAAACCATGTCGTTCCTCTTGCATCATTACAAGAAGAAGCTTTGAAAATGGCACAACAGATTGCTGGAAACTCTACAATGGGTGTACAGATGTCTAAAGTTGCAATCAACAAGGGAAGAAATGCAGACCTTGATACTGGTCTTGGATTAGAAATCCTTGCTTGGAGAAACTGCTTTACACATCCAGACAGACAAGAGAGAATGACTGCATTTGTTAACAAGTCAAAGAAATAGCTATTTCCTATTTCCTTCTTATTTTATTATTTTTTGAGTTGTGTTAACTCTATGATGCTGTAACTAGTCCTACTCTCCAAGGGTGGAATGAGCAATAGTACTTGTAAACACCTTCTTCTTCAAATGTGTACTCAAATCTGTCTCCTGTGTTTAGTGGTGGGCTGTTAAACAATTGAATGACTTCTCCATCAACATCTATGCTTTGGATATTGTGTGGCACTGAATCGTCATTTACCCATGTTACTGTAGTTCCTACTGGAATCTCTAGATTAAGTGGTGAGTAAAATCCTGCACCTGTAACATCATAGTTTCCATTTGGAATGACAACTTGTGCATCAGTAATTTGTGGTGCTGGTTCCTTTATGTTGTCTACTACAATTACTTCATTTTCAATCAAGAATTTTATCATGTTGAGAAATTCTCCTTCTGAGACAATTCCTTCACCATACCATAATGCCGTATTTTTTACCCATTCTGGTACTGCTTGTGCACTTGCTACATTAATTGAAAGAGAAACTATTGAAACTGCAAAAACCATAACCACTATTGCCATTGTTTTTGAACTACGTTTCATACAACATTGTTAGAAATTCTGGGATTTATAAGATTTGAGTGCAGTGCAGTGCAATGTGTACTCGATTATTAAATCTGATAATCACTAATGATAATTATGCAAGAATTAGTTCAAACAAGAAAAATAATGGATGATGAAAGAAAGCAAATAATTTTAGAAGTCTTAGCAGACAAATATTGCAAACAAATCCTCCATGATACACTAGAAAAACCAAAATCCGCAATGGAGTTGTCTAGTGATAAAAAAATCCCTATTAGTACAGTATACCGAAGATTACAAACCCTATATGATGCAAAATTACTTGCAATCTCCGGTTCAATAAATGAAGATGGAAAGAAATACTTTCTTTACAAGAGTAAGGTAAAGTCAATTTCTCTTCAGTGCAATTTAGAAGAGACTTCCATCGAAATTGTTCCTAACTCGTCTAGTATGAGTTAGTTACATTTTATACTTGAGGCCCTGAGATATGTTGAAAGAGAAATTGGGTGCAAATCGACAGGTCCACAATCAAAAAAAGGAATCTACCCGTAGTATTACCTATAGACTTCCAGAGAAATTGGTCAACGAATTAGAAACTGAAGCTACTATGAAAAGCATCTCTCAAAATGTTCTTGTAAAACAAATCTTAGAAAAATATGTTCAATGGGATAGATTTTCAAATAAAATTGGAATGATTCCTGTTCCAAAAGCTATTGTAGAAACTTTGGGTAGTGAATTAGATGGTAGAGATATAGATGAAATTATCACACTAATCTTTCCAATGATTAAAGACACTGTTTTGTTTATCAAAGGTGGATATGATTTGAAACGATGTATTGAAACTCTTGAAGACTACATGAGAGCATCTGGAATGAACTCTGATCATAGAATAGATGGTGATATGCACATCTTTTTGATTCAACATGATCTTGGAATGAAATGGTCTGTATTTACAGAACAAATGTTAACACAGGTCTTTCGTAGTTTCATGCCAGAAAAAGAACTAAAGTTCCAGACTACCGAATCTACGGTAATCCTTAATGTTCAACTAGGTTCTGATTTCAATGAACACGATTATCATAGTTGAAATTCAGTAAATCCTTTGAAATATCAAATCTTCTCATACAAGTACACAAGCTATGACAGTTCAACAAAAAGCAACTGTAAGGGATGTCATGAGAAACTCTGTTGTAACTATTGATTCTTCAATACCTGCAACTGATGCTGCAAAGATGATGGAGGATTCCAATGTTGGTGCAATTGTTGTTTTTGAAAATACTTCTCCTATTGGAATTGTAACTACTAGAGATTTTGCAATTAAAATCGCTGCCCATTCTTATCCTCTTGATACTCCTGTAAGAAGAATAATGTCCTCTCCAATGATCTCAATTGATTCAAATTCTGATCTGTGGACTGCCTCTGATTTGATGTCTACTAGAAATGTCCGGAAATTACCTGTAATTGATGATGATAGTGTTATTGGTTTAATCACCTCTGATGATCTAGCCAAACATTTTGCTAGCATCTAAGATTCTCTAATTCATGGCCAATTTCTTGAATTACTAGTGTGTAGGGTTGGAAAAGCTTATTATATTTTGAGCCGACTTTTTTGTTCATTATGGCAACTGAACAAACACAAAAGATGATCACAGTTACTGAAAAAGCAGCTGAGAAAATCAAAGAGTTCATGAAAGAAGAAGCAGAATCTCCTGAATACCTTAGAGTATACGTTCAGGGTGGAGGCTGTTCTGGTTTGTCTTACGGAATGGGCTTTGAAAAAGCACCAGAAGAAGATGACATCGTCATGGAAGAAAATGGTGTAAAACTTGTAGTTGACAGTTACAGCGTTGACCACTTACAAGGTGCAAACGTTGACTATATTGAAAGCCTAATGGGTTCTGGATTTAAGATTAACAATCCAAATGTTACAAAATCCTGTTCATGTGGTCATTCATTTAGTACTGAATAAACACACCATATCATTTTTCATTTTTCATTATACAATGCATAGACTGCAGGCTGATTTTTTGAAAAATTCTAGTTTTTTAATGCAAATTTTTGCGATACCCTCATATATCGAATACAGAGACTCAAAACATGATAATTAAGGAGATGAATAATTTATGCCTCAATCAGGAATTGTCAAATATCATGTTAAACTTTCCTATGAAGTTGATGGGCTCGTTGAAAGAGCAGATATAATCGGAGCCATCTTCGGCCAAACAGAAGGACTGTTAGGCCCTGAGATGAATCTGAATGAACTGCAACGAGTTTCAAAAGTAGGTCGCATCGAAGTAAGTGCTAGAACTACTGCAAATACTACATCTGGTGATGCATTAATTCCAATGAGTACTGATATTGATACTTGTGCATTAATTGCAGCAGGAATTGAAAGCATTGACAAAGTTGGTCCATTTGATTGTAAATTTACCTTAGAAGCAATTGATGATGTACGTGCTGCAAAGAAAGATGACATTGTAAAACGTGCAAAAGAAATCAAGCAAAAATGGGCAACTAAAACTGTTAGTGAAGGAGAAAGTATGCTAAATGATGTACATCAAGGTGATTCTAAAAAATTAACCACATATGGTCCATCCAAACTTACTTGCAGTTCTGGTCTAGCTGATTCTAACTGGGTAATTCTAGTTGAAGGAAGAGCTGATGTGATTAATCTTCTCAGAGCTGGATATGACAATGCACTTGCAATTGAAGGCGCAAAAATTGATGAATCTATCAAAGAATTGTGCAATTCAAAAGAAACTGTTGTTGCATTCTTAGATGGCGATAGAGCAGGTGGATTTATTCTAAAAGAACTAAAATCAGTTGTTCCAATTGATTATGAACTAAGAGCAGATAATGATGTTGAAGTTGAAGAATTAACTCCACAAAGAATTGATGAAATTCTTAGTCCAGTTGCTGAAGAAATCAAAGGCGGTAAACCTGCACCAACACTACAAAATGCAGATGATAAACCTCTTGCAGAGATGGCAGCAAAAGTTTTTCCAACTCTAAATGAAACTCTCGAAGCAGTTGCATTAGATGGTGATAACAATGAAATCTTTAAGGTTCCAATAAGTGAAGTTGTTAGCAAACTGTCAACACAATCTGGAATCAAATATCTTCTACTAGATGGAATCATCACTCAGAGACTTTTAGAGGGTGCCAAAAACGCAGGAATTGAATGTGTAGTTGGCCACAGAGTAGCAAAACTATCAAACTCTGATGGAATGACTCTCAAAACATTCGGTGACCTGGGCGTAGCATAGGATCTTAGATGCCTGAACTAAAAATTCAGCACATCCTAACTTTATCTTATCTTCTATCAAAAGGTGCTAAACACAACTATGTTTCAATAACAACCTCTTCATTGGGAAAGAGCATAAAAAAATCCCAACAAGCTGCATCAAAACACCTGTTGGAACTAGAACAAAATCAATTCATTGATAGAATCATGAGTGGCCGAAATGTATCAGTAAAGATTACTCCAAAGGGATTTTCTGAAATGGTAAAACTTTCTACAACTCTTCAAAAGAGTTTGAACTCATTTCCATCTCATGTTGAGCTAAAGGGAACTTTGGTATCTGGAATGGGAGAAGGGGCATATTACATGGGACTAAAAGGATACACCAAACAATTCAAATCAAAAATTGGCTATGTTCCATTTCCTGGAACTCTTAACGTACGATTAGACAAAAAAATCCACCAAGAAGCAGTCAAACAATTTGAAACTTTAGATGGGATCAAAATTAAGAGCTTTTCAGATGGAAAACGAACTTATGGTTGGGTCAAATGCTTTCCTGCAAAACTAAACAATTCAATTAATTGTGATATGATTCTGCTTGAGCGCACTCATCATGATAATTCTGTTGTTGAATTAATTTCAAAAACCTGTATGAGAAAGACTGGAAAACTGAAAGATGGCTCTAAAATAACCATCAAGATACCCATCTCATCTTAACCAAAAATTGATTAACAGTAAATTTTCTAGAGTTAATGTTTGATTAAACAAATTACGGTAGCTATCATCACTCCAACCCATGACAAAAAGTCTTTTGATCTTGGATTGGAATTGGCAAAGAAACTAGGGTGCTCTCTTTCTGTGATAGAGTGTTTTTATCAAAAACCCCCAACATTTCATTTCTTTGAGACAAAAACTGACAAAATTGCCTTGCAAAAAAGAAAAGAACAAATCAAAAGTGAACTCTCTAAATGGGAAAAGGCTGCAGCAAAACAAAATGTTCCAATCAAGACTAAATTTGCATTAACTGATTCCATAGCACATTGGGTAATTGACTATGTGACTGAGAATAAAGTTGATTTGCTCATAGTTGACTATCCAAAACTATCTATGACTGAATCTACGCTTTATGATGACATTATCAATACCATTCATCATAAAGCAAAGTGTCATGTTTTGACAACAAAACAATAGTTCTGAAAAACTCAATTTTTTCATAGATTATTTATTTATGACAATTTTTGTATGAATGTATGAAAATTGCTACTAAACTGATTTTAACTTATTTTCTAATAAGTGCGCTTGTTGTTGTTTTAGGTATAACTTCTCTTTACCAGTTTTCACAGTTGTCAGAACCAATTTCTAATGAAATTCCATTACAAATAAGTGAACTTAATACAAAATCAGATCTTGATGCACATGCTCAATTAATTCGATATTATGATGAGGTACTAACACAGTCCGCCAGAAATTATGCTTTTACTTTGGATACAAAATGGAACCAAAGATATTTTGATACAGTACCATTACTTGATGATGTCATAAATCATTCAATTGAATATGGAGACGAAAAAGAAAAACAATTTTTTCAAAATGTTAATTTAGCCAATACTGCATTAATTGAAATGGAAACCAAAGCCATTCTTTTTGCTGATGAAGGTAATCCTGAACAAGCAATTGCAATACTAGAAAGTAATGAATATTGGACTCAGGAAGTTGAACGCTTTTCCCACGTGATGCACATTGTCTCCGTGGTCCAGGCGAAATTGAACGATGAAAACCATCCACTCGATGCGCTGCTCTCCGTTTTTCCCGCCGGTACCTTATCCGGTGCACCGAAAATCCGCGCCATGCAAATCATCAATGACTTTGAGCCTGAATCCCGCGGCATTTTCGGCGGGGCCATTGGTTTCCTTGATTT
>JAAAKM020006971.1:119323251-119339555 GCA_010016025.2 Alatinidae sp. Z8VKAUB7J3
ACTACAGCTAGATATTGATCTTGGGTGTTGCATGTGCAGGATAGGTGGGAGGCTTAGAACCAGGCTCGTCAGGGTCTGGGGAGCCATCGTTGAGATACCACTCTTGTAGCATCGAAGATCTAACCGCGGTCCGTGATCCGGATCCGGAACAGTGTCTGGTGGGTAGTTTGACTGGGGCGGTCGCCTCCCAAAGTGTAACGGAGGCGCCCAAAGGTTCCCTCAGGTGGTTTGGAAATCCACCGAAGAGTGTAAAGGCAGAAGGGAGCTTGACTGTGAGAGAGACATCTCGAGCAGGGAGGAAACTCGGGCTTAGTGATCCGGCGGTGCCGAATGGAAGGGCCGTCGCTCAACGGATAAAAGGTACTCCGGGGATAACAGGCTGATCTTGCCCAAGAGTTCACATCGACGGCAAGGTTTGGCACCTCGATGTCGGCTCATCGCATCCTGGAGCTGAAGCAGGTTCCAAGGGTTTGGCTGTTCGCCAATTAAAGCGGTACGCGAGCTGGGTTCAGAACGTCGTGAGACAGTTTGGTCCCTATCTGCTGTGGGCGTAGGATACTTGAGAAGAGCTGCTTCTAGTACGAGAGGACCGAAGTGGACGAACCAATGGTGTTCCGGTTGTCCTGCCAAGGGCATTGCCGGGTAGCTATGTTCGGAAAGGATAAGCGTTGAAAGCATCTAAACGCCAAGCCTCCTTCAAGATAAAGTATCCCTATGAGACAACCTGAAGACGACAGGGTTGATAGGCTGGGTGTGTAAGTACAGTAATGTATTGAGCTAACCAGTACTAATCTGTCCATCGGCTTAATCTTTTTTTTTAATCATTGAAAAATGATTGAGTGCTTTCTCAAGCGTTGTTTTAAGTCAGTTTCAGTTGGTGACTTTTCAAATTTTCTTGGTGACTGTAGAGAAGAGGAAACACCTGATCCCATCCCGAACTCAGAAGTTAAGCTCTTCATCGCCGATGGTACTGTGCACTAGAGTACGGGAGAGTAGGTCGTCGCCAAGTTTTCATTTCGCCATCCTGAGAGAGATCTTAGGATGGCTTTTTTTTTGTGTGTGGAAGATAAAAAACATGTCAATTTACGAAACACCAAGATATGGTGCCCCTACAAATAGAGTCTCTTATTCGCATCGTCTACCTGAGCCCAACTCATTAGAAGAGCTTATTGGACTCGAAGACTGCGCCTTTAAAGAACTCTCTAAGCGTCAAAAAGAGCAAGTTGTTGGAAATTTAACTCGCGCATTAGAAGAAAACAAATTTCCCTTCACGGATTTAAAAACTCACGATCAGTTTCCCCGAATATAAGCCCAGGGCTTACATTTGAGATTCTGTTTGTTGGATCCGAAATTGGTAGTGCGGAAGGTAGTGATACTGATTGAACATGGGCAGAGTATATTTAAAGTCTCCGTATTTACTTATGTTCCTTAGTGAGATTTTACGCATTAAATGTTGTTGTTAGTCTCTCTGATTGGACACCAAATGGTTAATTTTGGGGAATACACAAGTCACCTGTTAACAGAAAGACCGTCACCCGTTAACCCGAAGTCGCAAATATAAGCCCCCTGTGTTTAGGCCCACCAAAATATGCTGACGAACCTCTATAAGCCAAGGGCTTATATTCGGAATTTTACGGTAGGTATCCTCTCGGGCAAATCCGCATACGAATTCGGATATTTTGAACCCGCTCTCCAGCGTGAACATTGAATGAATCCGGTAACTGTTTGGATTCAGGTGAATGGTAGAATCCGTATATTTTTTTTTGTACAACGATGCAATAAGTCAAGTTCGTAGCTCCAGGATTTATTAACATATCGTAAACAGATATTGTCCCCTTGCTTTGCTAGTTAAAGTCGACGTTGAATTAGAGTAAATTTCAGAGGAGAGACTATAACGCTTGAGTAAGTCCGGATCCGTATGAACGGGTGAATTCCAAACAAATATGCTGCATGTGGACGCGGACATTTTCAAATCCGAATAAACATATCTGCGGACTCGAGAATATTCATATATGTGTATGACCGGGTTCTGAGGAAAGCATGTTCTCCCGCTTTACGGAGATCGCTTCTACATTTTCGAATAGAAGCCGAGACTTCAATGAAATAATTTCGCAGGAAGCGTGGCTTCTATTCGAGAGCAGTCTCCGTTTGAAGGCAGCTTCTACATGCCTCTTTTAAACCTTTTCCATTAAATTTCTAATGAAACAAGGGGGTATCATAGATATCTCTGATTTATAATACCTTCCGTCGGCTTCGAAACTTTTCCGTTTTAGGAATCGAATATCAGATGTTCTTTGATCGGGTATCTGCGCGTTTTACATGTATGTTTATTGTAATAGGTTGAACGGAGACTGCGAGAGATATTTTTATGAAGTAATCATGAGTGGAAAAAGACTCGACAAGCCCTTTTTCCATATACTTGATTTATGGTAGGGGCAAGGGTTCATGATAGCATTTCAGGTCCGGTCTCCTCCTTGAAATTTGCGATGTTTTTTTCAGACTGTTACGTAACGGTAATGGGTGGTGTTATGCTATCTGTTACGGTGTGTTGGAGATGGATGGGTGGGGCTGAAAAATGTCGTTGGTGTGGCATTTGATCACTTTTACTTTTCATACCGTAATTTTTCGATTTACCACACCCTCTTCGAATAAGGGCATCCCCGAATAAGCGCACCCCTTCCAAGCAAAAATTTGTAATAAGCGCAAACCCTCGATTAAGCGCACCCCGGGTAATTCTTCTTGATCGTAATGTTGGTAACTCAGATGAAAAACTAGATCATGGTGATGTTGAAATCTAGTTTCATAAGGGTTTTGTGTTTCACTTGTTAAACACTGATTTTCCGACTTTTCTCTGGTGCACTATATGTTTCGATACAATTTAAATAAGGTTATATTAGATAAATTAAGATTAGATAAGGACTCATATCTTTAACATCGATAAGCGCATTCCCTCCATCAAGCGCACTCCGCCCAATAAGCGCATCCCCTAAAAATTTGATAAGTGCAGACTGCAGTTAATCGAATAATTATGGTATGTGTATTTTGTGACAGGTTTACGACTCTGACAAAGCCATGATTGGAATTCCTCGAATGAGGAGTTTGAATCATCTCTTTTTAACTCAATTTTTATGAAAGTTCGTAAAATCTAAAATTACTATTTTCCCTCCTATTCTTCACTCGTCTACGGACGATGCTCTAACCGTTGTTCTTGTCTTTCTTTTTCTTGTTTCCTGTTGTAGATAAAGACCGTCCCGAGTGGAACAAGTTGTCAGGTAATTGCACAAGTATTTGCAGGAGATAGATACTACAAAACATTGTGTTTAATATCAAGACACGTAGTGATTTCTATAGAAAACGCCAGAAAGAAAACTTTATGGACGACAAAGTTTCGTCATCCGAAAGACCTCGTCAGGTCAAGAAGCTTGAGAGGCTTTTGAAGAAACGACTTTATTCTATTTGCAGTCGGCGATTTGCAGTCGGCGATTTGCAGTCGGCGATTTGCAGTCGGCGATTTGCAGTCGGCGATTTGCAGTCGGCGATTTGCAGTCGGCGATTTGCCGGTTGAACTGAAGAAGTTATTGTCGCCGACAAATTTGAATTTTTTGGCGTTTTCTCTAGAGTTATTTAGGGATTATAATTCCATCGTGCTTTAAGAATACATTTTTGACGCAAATAGTTTTTATATGCTAACAGGTCTTGGTGCTCTCTCAAGTTGTAAAAGCTAAAACCAAACCGAGGCTGACCTTCCATGAGGTTTTAAAGAACGGATCGAGGATAAAAGTGCGCCATCATCGAGACTTGCCCTGTTTGTGAGAGGTTTGCTTCATCCCCTCTAATTACCTCGCATGAAATAGCGAAAGAGCGATGAATATTAAGAATGTCATTGTGTACATGACCAGACGTTGTTTTTTGCATAAGAAACCTAAGCAACGGCTCGAGCCTCAAGTTTCTTTAAAAAAAATCCAATTTCAGCCTCAAATGTTTCTTATTTTATCCATTTTCAGCCCTCGAAGATTTAAAAAAGTACTTCCTTAAAAATAATGTAAGACCATCATATGCACTCACAAAATACCATTTTAACTTATAATAAGTAACAGATGGTATGTATGATCAAATGCAAAGGTATACTTACTGTGTAACAATAGATCGTTCCATAAGGTACTGCCTCCGTCAGAGATATAGTCATCTACACGTGTTTTATGCTGCGTATTTTAGCATTTAAGTATAAAATATAAAAGCCAAATTTTACAACATCAAAGTCGAGAGAATACTGCGTAATGATAATCGTCCACGGAGAACCTTGTCACTTTATATTTAATTCGAATCGATTCATTGCGTGATAGCTTTCCCAGAATTACTGTAAAATTTACGACGTTTATTACATACGCACTGTTACAGGAAATTATTATTTCCACCCATACATTTCACGAATGTTTCTTAACTTCGGGATTAGTTCAGCCAGCCTAAGTTTCTTAAGAGTTTCTTAAATTTTCCCAAATCTGAGCCTAAGGTTTCTTTTTAGACTGGTTTCTTATTTTGAAAAACGTGCATCAGTCCTTGACCCCCCCTCCCCCCTCTCTCTTTATAAGTAAGCAGTGTTTGAGCCGCCGTGGGCCAGTGGATAGTTCACTTGCCTTCTATGCTAGAGGGTACGGGTTCGATTCCCCGAAGGACCATTGGTGACGACAGGGAGGGCATCCGTTGTTAAAGCGCTCTGTGCTTTAGCAAAAGTCCTATATATATATGGGAACCGCCCTAGCCCCTGTTGAAAGAGGAGTACACGGCGTAAAAGCCGATAAAAAAAGTGTTGTCGATCAAAGACGTTCTGTTTAAGAAGAAAATTAAAATATATCTGTATAGGAAAGGCTTAATTTTTGTAACGGCCAGCCACGAACCATGTCTCGCGCTCATTATATCATAAAACGGGTGTATTGGATTGAATTGGACATTTAACTTGATATGGGCGAGATGAACTGTCACTTAAACCGCGAGTTTTGGTGGTTGCCGGGTTGCGAAATCCACACCAAAAACCGCAGACTTGATATTTCTGAGAACAGGGTAGAGGAAATCGCCATGGCTTAAGGTTAGAAGAAATTAACAGGTGTACTTGATAACGCCTTCTTAATCTTTGAGATAATAAATCGAAACTTAACCTCTTCTGATAGTTTCGTAAGCCCTCTATTGATATGAAGGAAAGCGGTATTCCCTTTCAGCCTTTCTTCAATTCGCAAAACCTTAAGTTTAAACTATATATCCCGGCATGGTAAGTGATAGCTCGCCATGGGAAAACGGCAGACTTTGGTTGCACATGTACACTTTTTTTATAAGCAACTCGATATTCAGGGTCGGGGCTAAGTTTACTGAAGGTGTGGTACACTTTCAGAGCTAAGGTTGCTAACGGTATGATATAATTTCAGGGCTAAAGTTTCTTAACAGATTGCTAAGGTTATTTTTTCTGTAATACCGAATCATTAAATAATCAAAACATTTCGAACACGTCCACACATTGCCCCAGAAATTACTAAAAAAAGTTAGATATATACAATATGTAGTTTTTCTTCTGTCTACTTACAGTGAGTTGAAAGAGGCAAACCGCAAGTTTGGGTTGACAGTGGGGATGTCAGGAAAGGACTGAAATGTAGTTAGGGTAGACACTGAGTACTATATATAATGTTGATGAGGCTGTTGATAATGATTATGGTGATGATGATGATGATGATGATGATGATGATCGTGATGATCGTGATGATAATGATTATGATGATGATGGTGATGATAATGATTATGATGATGATGGTGATTACAATGACGATAATGATGATGGTGATGATAATTATTATGACGATGATGGAGATGATGATGAAGATGGTGATGATGATGATGATGTTGAAGATGGTGATGAAGATGGTGATGATGATGATGATGATGATGATGATGATGATAATGCTAATTATGATAAAAATCGTACTGACTTTAATAATTATCACGACAATGATGACGACGACAAGAGTACTGATGATAATAATAGTAATGATGATGATGATGATGATGATGATGATGATGATGATGATGATGATGATGGGGAAGGTGGTGGTGGTGGTGGTGATGATGATGATGATGATGACGACTACGACTACGACTACGACGACGACGACGACGACGACGACGACGACGACGACGACGATAAAGACTAATTTTTGGTTCGATTTCATCCGTATTTGATAGTAATATTGACTCATATTTTTCTGATATAGTGACCTTTTTTAAATTCTCCGGAATGCCGATGAACACTAAAGATGCTGTGGACGATGGCTGGAAAATGATCAGTGATTGTGGGGGTACGTATTAACTAATTGTACAGTTGTGAATTGGTTCCGAATTACTGATAGTTACCAACAGTACATATTCTTCTGAGATTAGAGTTTGACCACAGAGGAGGAGTGGAGTGGTTTGACTTGATCTTGTTGTAACCAAATCTCTCATGCAATCTTCTGTCCCGTACATTCAATCGAAAATTCGTCCGAATATTGGTTGCATTCTCGTTTATGAAACTTGAAGGTTGATTAATTGTAACAACCTCGGAGATAGCTGTGCTTCTATTGGATACCTCATTGATGTTACCTTTATGTTCACTGGGTCGAGCGGTAAGTCACTTCAACAGAAGTTTGAGAATGAAGAATTATAAGAATTTTTGAAAATTATAGGGCATTATTGAATTATTGGGAATTATGGAATTTTTAAGAGTTATTACGAATTACTGGGAGTTATTGAGAATCATTGAAAATTATTGAGATTTATTTAGAGTTAAAAAAATTATTGGGAATTATGAGAATTATTAGGAATTATTGAATTTTTAAGAGTTATTAAGAGTTATTAAGAATTATTGAGAGTAATTAAGAGTTATAGAGAATTATTTGGAATTATGACAATTATTGGGAATTATGGAGTTTTAAGATTTATTAAGAATTATTGAGAGTTATTCAGAATTATTGAGAGTTATTAGGAACTATCAAGAGTTATCTGGAATTATGGCAGTTAATTGACAATTATGAGAATTATCAGAATTATTTGGGAATTATGGTACTTTTGTTTGAGAATTATTTCAGTGATTTTCCCCGTCGCAAAGGGTTTTTCCCTCCATCCCTGTCCGTAACCCCCTTTACGTATTAAAATTGTGGTGCTTTAATTCACAACTGCAGTCAACCCCACTAACGTATTTAGCGCAATGATTGATTCTTAGTAAAACATTAAACCTGTAGGACCTTTGATGACAAGCATTGTGCTTGTCGCAGTTATGGCAAGAAAGATATCGTTTCCCCTGCCGTATTTCAAGAGAAGTTGTAGAGAATTGTGGGATAGGAAACCGTATGTTTTCATATATGGTAAAGGTTTGTTTTTAGTAAGGAAAATTTGATGCCATACTTTTAAGGTAGATAAGATTCAAGGCGCGTGTTTTACTCTTCAAAATATCAGAATATAAGAATCTCAGAAATACAGAATAACATTGAATATAATCAGAACCGAATCGAACAAAATTAAGAATTGAGGAGGAGCAGAATTTATTCCTACTCATACTGATTGTAGAAACCATTCAATACAAGGATTAGGATTTATCTCAGAACCAGCGTCTTAATATTTGTATCAAGAATTGTATCGTTATGAAATTGAAGCAAAATATACAGTCCACATAGAACAAGAGTACTAACGTCAGAATGACCGAAATGGCATGTGTAAAAGAGTATACCCAACTGTATTTTGAAGGAGCCAATCAGAAATTGGACTGCCTGAATGGCTTGTGTTTTTGCTCTAAGCTCCAAACAAAAGTCCCATGTATGTGGGCACCGCCCTAGCCCCTGCAAAGGGGAGTGCAAGGCGTAAAACCGCATCATCATTCAATAGCGATGCTCGTCAGTGACTGAGTATGAACCACAGCCAAACACAAATAAACGAAAACGTACTAGATTTCTCTGTACAGTTACAGAGTGAGGAATTTCTGATCACACAACAAAGTAAGCAAACTGTACACTAAATTAGTGTAAATGCGACGTACAAAGTAACTCAATTACAATGTTGTAATGCAGCGTTTATGCCAGAATGCCACAGGCTATTGTTTGCCTCACAGTCATGGGCACAAACAAAAACAAACACGATGTTGCATAAAGAAATAACTACAAACAGTGATTGCAACAGACGATAATTGAGAGTCTGGGGCATGGTGTGAGGCTCCGAGTAAACTTCCAACTTGCGTAAGTTGAAGTGTTACTCGACCATCTCACACAGGCAAGTGAATAAAGGTAAAATGTCTGTCAATGAGGGAAGCAGTGGAAGTAAGTCATCTCAACAATTTCATTGCAATTGTTATTTTGTCATGAGCAAGGATACTATGCTAGAGACTATGTGAAGAGGAGGCTCATGATAGTCAAATTGAAGGTGTCAAGTACGGGCAGTCAAGGTACAAGACAACAATGTAATGTCTGCAAACAGTGCTGAGAAAGATTACAATGAGCCTGAACAACGTGAGGCAAAGGCACTGTTAGGAGGTGTTAATTGTAATTTTGACAACTGTCAGATACTTGATACTGGTAGTGGGGCAATGTAGCAGATGACTTCTGATCAACCAAAGAATATACTGAATTTAAAAGGCCATGTGAGGTTAATATAGGTGACAATAGAGTCAAACTTGTATTCAGTACGCGTGTGTATTGTGTGATAGCTGATTTGAATGGCAAGCATCAAGCTACTGTGTTAAGAGATGTTTAACATTTACCTGAACTGGGTAAGAACTTGCTTTCTGTCAGAGTTATGGTAAATTAGCAGCCTGTGTTAACTTTAAAGGCGAGCAGTGTCAGATCATTAGGAATTCAAAGTTGATAACTTTAGAGGAAAGATGTAGCAAGTTACTTACTTACAATTCAACAGTCCTTTTTGATTATCGTACAGGTCCGGAAGCATCTTCCATGACAGTGGGCTTCCCTCCAGTTGTCTGGCTGGCCACACCCATGGCAGATTTTACACTAGATTTCCAGATGGTTCTGCCCATGGGGTCGCTTGAACCGAGGCCCCAGTCGGAGATGTCATCCTTGCGAACATCACTCCATGTTTTTCTAGGTCATCCCGGTCACCAATGTCCATCCACAGACAAGTCTACTGCTTGCTTGATTGCGCCGCTAGATCACCAGGCATGGCTGTACCAGTGAAGACACCTTTGTCTCAGAGTGTACATAATGTCAGCTACTCCTAGCTTGAACAGCAGCTGGTTTGAAGGTGTTGTCTGCACCTGGTCATACCTGATGTTACAGAATCGCCTAATCATTGCCCTGTCATTACACTGAATGGGTAAAAAGTCACTTTTGGTCATAGGCCATGTTTCACTCTGGTACAATATAACGCTATGTATGCACTTATTGTGTACCTTACACCGTGTCCTCAGTGTCAGATGATTTGATGACAAGATTGGGAGAAGCTCTTTGAACTTGTTCCATGCAGACTTTATACAAGTGATTGATGCAAGTGGACAGCCACCAGCTGCAGAGAGTGTGTCACTGAGGTAGCAGAAAGACGACACCACTTCAAGCACAACAGTGCCAAATGAAACTGATTGCTGGGTTCTACCATCCACAGGTAATGCCTCACCTCACCTCACCTTTTGATAAAGAAGTTGGGGTCCACATTTATCCTCTTTGGTCCACTACACCCTTGTGCACCCAGAGCACAAAATGTTGTTGTTCCCAACACCAGAAAAGCACACCACATAGGGATATCTGCCCAATTTTTTTAATATGTCCAGACCAGGGCCGCAAATTATGACCTTGGTCTTGCAGACATTGACTTTGAGTCCCATCTGACACACTTCTCTGGAGTCTCAGCTACAATAATGAGGTCATCAGCGTACAGGTTCTTCAATGGCACACCCATACAGAACTCTCTTGATAGAGCCTTAAGTACTACTATAAAAAGAAGGGGACTCAGTACTGAGCCATGATGCACCCCAACATTCACTTCAAACTCAGCACTATAACCATTGCTGACACAGATCCGGTTCCTTGCATTGTTATACATCCCCTGTACTAGCTAGACAATTCCCCAATGCCAGGCTTGTGCATTGCTGACCATATAACCTTGCGCAGAATGAGGTCAATGGCTTTTTGGAGGTCTACAAAAGCCATTTTAGATGTTTTTGCCAGCTGCCAAATACTTGTCTTCCAGTTGCCTAATAACAAAAATGGCTTCAAAGGCACACCCCTTCCTAGGGCAAAACCAAACTGGCATTTATCTATATGAACTTCTGATGACTATAAAATAACCTTCCCAGAATTTTCAACACATGTTCAGTCAACTTCAGTCCTCTGTGGTTGGCACGGTCCAAGGCATCTCCCTCCCCCTTGTATAGGCACATGATGGCGCCTATTTATTCATATACTCTAAAGTTTGTCCCATCTGAGAATGCAGAGGCTAGTAATTCATTGTGGCATTGTAGGTATGGTCATTTAAGCATGCAAAATACGAAGAAGCTTGTAAAATGATTTAATTATGGATATGTCTGTTGACACTTGGCAAACAGGAGGTGACACGTCCCAAGGATGTATATTAGACAAACAACATAAAACCAGTTATCCTCAAGGCCCATCATATAGACCTAAAGATGTGCTTCAAATCATTCACAGTGACATGTGTGGACCAACGGATGAAAATTCTATTGGAGGTTTGAGATACCTGGTCATGTTTGTAGATGATCTATCTAGATATGTTTCTGTATAATTCATCAAATACAAGAATGAGGTCATAAGTAAGTTCAAGGCCTTTTTACTTTTGGTACAAAATTTGGATGGTAAGAGAATGAGGGTATTGAGAACTGATAATGCAGGTGAATATTGTTCTAGAGAATTTGAGATTTTGCTGAAAGAGCATGGAATTCAACACCAAACTGCAGTCATATACAATCCTGCTCAAGATGGCATCTAAGAACAAATGAATAGGGCACTAGTCAAGGCAGGCAGGTCTATGACGTGTCATGCTTGATTTTGTTTATCTTTTTTTTATCGGTTTTTATATACATCTTGTACTCCCCTTTAACTGGGGCTAGGGTGGTGCCCATATATATGGGACTTTTGCCATGGTTTCAGCCTCCCTCCATGATTTGTGGGGGACCTAATATTTTGAAATGTCTTATTTTATGGGGGACCTATGATTTTGGGAAAAAAGTGGGGGGACCTAAACTTCTGGGAGTGCCTAAATAATATCACCCAATTCTTGGGGAACCTGACACAAAGACTTGATAATTTCCACAAGCACAGTGTTTTGTTGAGAAGTCCACTTCAATTGATCTTTCATTGTTGTGTGGGGCCTTCTGCAACAAACAGAATATCAACACATTTCTCAATGTTGCACAACCAACAATTCAAGCACACTTTTGTGACTGATTGGGTCACTGAGGAACACGATTCCTTTTTCACTGCATGGACTGTCACAATCAAATACAGTACAAAGTTAGGATGCACTGAAGGGGAATTCATCTCTGAATTTGACAGATGTGGCCTGTATTCAATCGAAGTTGGGGACAATTCAAATGCCAGCCTGATCCAATGCATAGCATCCTGCAGCACATATTCAGTAATTATATACATGATAAACTTCCAAACTTATGTGAAATGTTGCTCATTCTAATGTCAACCTCACCAAGCTCGAGTCCACTGGAGAGATCTTGCAGCAAGCTGACCAAAATTTGTTATAAGGATAGAAACAAAATACAAACAAAGAAACTTGAGACTTCGTTTTTGCTGGCCATGCACAAAAGTAAGGATTTGAACAAGGAAGAGCTCTTTATGAAAGTGCAGGAACTTTTGGAAAAATGATTTTCTTGTCACAATTTCGTGATGTTGCTTCATGGGCATTTTGTCATGGAAAACTGACTTCAAAAGGATTGTTAAGTTGTGCCAGTTATTATATTTTTGTGCAGTCACATCTGAATCAGTTTTGTCAATTTTTCTTTAACAAAAAATTTAATTTGACCTGACAACAGCTTGGAATTGTGGCTTAAAAGGAACTTCAATTCTTCTGCAACTTAAATGTGTAGGAACCTGAAAAAGTGGGGGAGTAGTGTTTAATGTGACCAGTAAAGAGTCCAGGGGCGAGAACAATGTTAAATGCACCCAAGACAATGTCAGGGAGAAACTTTTAAGGGCACTGCCTTGCAGTTTACAGCTTTGTTGCAAGCTGAAGTTCACAATAATGAAATGGGCACCAAACAAGACTCTTCTCTGATTTGAGTTCCTGTGGGTATATGAATGTTGGAATTTTGTGCTCAAAACCATTTCAGAATGAGCAGATGCTAGATGTGCAGAATTTCTTGAACCTATTTTAATGTTTTGAATGAAGAAAATTACTCTTACCTCTTGGTTGAGATAAACATGACCATCCATTTGAGAAAGCAAATCCATTGAATTCAGGTTGGCTGTATCATCATTGGATGTGAACTATTTTGGTTGTTTTCAAGATGTGATGATGATGCAAAGACTTTACCGAGTACCAATTTGTCATCAATTTGCCAATTTTTATTCTTGTTATCAATTAACATAATTTAGATTCAACTGTTCCACTAGTTTTGGTCATTCTCGTCTCATTAAGTGAACCCAGACTTTTGCTTTTTTGGGTCCCCCCTGATTTACGGGAGGACCTAAAATTTTATGGTGCACCAAATAATGAGGGGACCTGAGAAAATTTTACCCATGGAGGACCTAGAATTTATGGGGGGACTTGAAAAGCTGGATGAAACCATGTTTGCTGAGGCATAGAGCACTTTAAGAACAGATGCCCTTCCTGTCGTCACCAATGGCCCTTTGGGGGATCTAGAGTGGAGATCTTGTTACAAGAAGATCAACTTCTGGATATGTTCTTCTATTTGCTGGATCCACTGTCAGCTTGTCTACCAAGAGACAAGACACTGTAGCAAAACCTTTTACAGAAGCAGAGTATCTTCCGTTAAGCCAAGCAATCCAGGAGGGTATATGGTTAAGGTATTTATTTTCTGATTTAGAATTTTCACAGAAAGATGCTACAATTATATTCTGGGGCAACCAGAGAGCTATTTAATTGTCAAAGAACCCACATTTTCCTAATTGCACAAGACATGTCAATGTGTCTATTTTTATTAGGGAGTATGTTATGTCAGATGTGATTCACGTTTTTTATTGTTCCATGAATGTTATGTTGGCAGACGTTATGATGAAAGGATTACCAAAGTCATCATTTTGTCAATTTTGAGATATTTGGGTATTTAGTTACGTACCGTAATTAGTTAAGTTGATAAGTTGGAAATTTACACCAAGAAGTGGGGGTGTAAATTGTGACATAATGCTTCTATGATTACTGCATTTAGGACTCTCTTAGTGTAATCGAAGATTAGCTTTTACCATTATTCATGCTTGTGAACTTCATAACCATTCAATTTTGTTTTACTTCTTCTTCCTCTTTGATATTCATAGATGGTTTATTTCTCTACACCCTAAATTGATTTAAACCGATATATTTTAATAAAAATCAAGCTCCTGTCACCACAAAATATCATTAGCTCTTGATAGACAATTTATATAAATTTAATGGAGGCTGCAGGGAAATGGTAAGAAAAGCCTTAACAAGAACAAGCTACCTGAAAAAACAGCAACTTCGGTGGTTAAAGTTTGGAAATGGCAGGTTTTCTGTTGGTTTCTTAAAAGTAGTACCGTATATAGTAAATTGTTGTCAGGGCTACACAATAATAACAGTACATACAAGTGAAAATGACAAGAAAGTTTTTGAAGGGATTCTGGCCATGACCTTCCTCTATCACCTGTTTTGACTTGCCCCTGTTGTTGTGTTTGACCAACCATATAATTTTACTTCTACATTGTAGTCTTTCACTGCTAGAACCTGAACACTGCAAATTGAACAATCAAGGTAGTTACGTCAAATCCTGTTTTTTATAGGCATGGATCATTATTCAATTTCGTAACTACTGCATTATGTTGGACCCTACAAATCCCACATGTAAAGTGTATTTTCATGTAAATGCAAAGAAAATAATTAACAATGGAAACAATGAGTGTCTTTCTGCTGTGTCACTGTTCTGCAGTTTCACTTTCCAAATAAAACGTAAAGTTAGAGACTTGTGAAAGGACAAAAATCATGGTCATGAAACAGGAAAGATGACTATTAATAAAGGAAGCAATTATATATAGCTCAGAGTCCATTGTTTTTGTGTAGGTATAGCAATTTAAAAATTAGTTTTCCGTTTAAGACTAGCCAACGACCACACAAAAATTTCATTTTATGGTAGATTTACTAAATCTTAATTTATTGGGGACAGGGACATAGGAGTACAAGAGAACACTTTACAGGACCAGCACTTGCCGCGTTCATCTCCCTTATACTCCTGGTTCCCGAACCCATAACTCAGGGTTATTCCATAAATTTCTCATTACTCCTTCCCTTGTTTCCCTTTTTACAGAGCAATATTGCATGAAATTAGCAACGTCACATGTGAGTCGACGCATCGGTTCTCGCTGGAAAAGTCTTGCAAGAGAAATTAATTTAGTACTTAACCAGTACGGTACAAAAGTTCACGAGGACATTGATGTCTTGATTGATTACATCGAGGGGAGTAGAGAGTTAGGATTCAAAGTTTCTAGAGTGTTTCAGATCTGGAAAGAACTGGAAAAAGAACCAACTTGTGCCAAGATTTTAGAAGCGTTGCAGAAAATAGGAAAAAGGGGCTTGATGGAAATTCTTCAAAAAGGTAAGACTTTTCCTTTTTTTAAGTTGCTTAATTTTATGAACTAATATTACATTTACATTTATGTTTTATACCCATCATTTTTATATGGAGCAATCCTTATTCTCAAGGTGCACAGTTGTTTTTATACAAGAAAAATGAAATTGGGTTGAGCCTATCTGTTTCTTAATATTCATATTTTTAACCTGAAATGTTTCTTAAATGCGGTTACAGAATAACTCAATTTTAATTTCCCGTAGAAAACACGTTTCTTAAAATTCGCTTTTGAAAACATTTCAGTATTTGTTTCTACTTTCTCAAGTAAGAATGTAAATAAAGATATGGAATTGTTCGCGATCAAATCATTTTATTTAGTCTCTAGAATTGAAATACTCTATTGTGGATGACTTTGATAAAAGTGATCATACAGCAATATCGAACAAGTAAAGAACTTTGGCCACTTTTGGTTCAACCAAAACAGCAGTTATCCCCGGGGGTAAGGAGACAAAGTTTAACATTTCAAACACAATATCAGATTCACCTACAGAGCTGAATTGCCTAAGTTGCGAACAAATTGTGTTTATCAGAGGTTCAGCCGGTCCATGTTTCTTAAACGTTTCTTAGTTTCTACCAGATTCGAGCTTCATGATTCTGAAATAGATGTTCTTTCATACAAACGTACGTATACATTTTCAGATTTATCCCACACAGTTTTGAGTCTAGAAGTGTATACTGTTAATGTTAAAATAGCACAAGGTCATCATTTACAATAGGAATGTAGATAATCGGTTTTCTAACGATATTGTCACTGTTTAGAAGAACGCGAAGTTTCAACTGCGTCTGCTCTTCTCGTCTGGTGATGTGTCAACTTGTACCACTTGTGCTTAATGCTGACTGCCCACTGGATGCCCGTTTCCTAATAAAATGTAAAGATCGAATATCAGCCAATTACAGATACAAAAATTAGCAGTATCTGTCCCTGCCGGGAACAAATTTGTTCCAAAGCGAAGAATGGCACATTCAGCGTCTCTTGCAGATGCGTTTGAACATACTAAGCACTCGCTACACGTGCGGTCGTGTTAGTATCAGTGGTCTTGATTTAAGTTTGACCGATTTGCCTCTTAGCGTTCTTTGATGCGATGTCTTATGTTCTGATTTTTAAGTCATACATGAAATATTGTTCTAAGTAATGCCGTCCACAGTGTAACAATCAAGAGCATATTTGCTGTAACTGGGAAAACAAAGCTACTGAAACCCGCAAGTAAAAAGATTCGAGACACCTTATACTTTTAAGTTCCAAGTTGTATAATCAAAACTGACTCAGGATGATAATGCCCTCCGGCTAGGATAAACTATAATTCATATGAAATTGTCACGGATATCAAACACTCTCGTCATTTATAAAGTGCTGTTTTCATCAAAGCTACAAATGCACCAACCTAGAGAGTGCTTCGAGACTGTAATTTTTTGACAGTTTTACAGCTCTATAAATCATTATAGGAGTCCATGGTGCACTAGTTTTATGTTCTATTCTATTCTACTTCTTATTCGAGCGCGT
>JAAAKM020006971.1:119360763-119393616 GCA_010016025.2 Alatinidae sp. Z8VKAUB7J3
CAAATAGTTTAATGTTTTGTATTCAGTCTTACGTCTCATGACCCAAAATTGAATAAGCTAGCTGTCCGTTCTAGCTGTGAATAATGTTTTGTTTAACATTTTTGGGTAAACTAGTTTTGAATGGTTGATGCTCATTACAATCCCAGTCTCATATATTTGACTCGAGCAATGCACAGAAACTTTATAAACACATGACTACGGTATCATCTGAGTGGCAACATTCCTTAATCTCACATTTGCTATACAAAACTCTAAGTTGGGTGAAACACCCTTGCTATCTGAAAGTCCTTTTTGTGAGAAACGCTACTACAACTGTATACACCAGAACATTATTGTACTTTGTAGGAAACTTAGACACAAAATGGCAAAAAGGACTTTCATACAGCCATTATATAAAAAAATCCACGTACAGTCCATTTACCAAAAAAGACACTAACCATCAGACTGAGTTGTAAATCTTTGAAGCAGATAGTAGTGCCAGCGTGGTTGGAACCCCGTATCAATCTCTCAATCAAAGACCCCTGATGTGACGTTGGCCCGATATTGAAACTACCCTAACTAAACACTAAAACCACCAAACAGGCTAACTAACAAACAAAGGGCAGACTCTAGCGCAAAAGTAGGACGGTCTCTCACGGACCATAGAAAGAATCTGTCATCAATGAGACCAGATACTACATCCATTCCTTGCCAAAGGGCGGCGAAGTGGTCCTCATAGCACCATAGTTCTTAACCACATATACCATGTGGGGTACATTACATTAAAGTAGGGGCACGGGATACGATGTCAAATTCAATGCTGTATAGGCCTACTACTTACTAAAAAAAATTAAATAACTTTTATCCTGGATAAAACATTAATTCATAGACTAAAAGAGCCAGCAGCAATGTCTAATTGCTGGTGCATTGTGCAAGTATTGTTGTACCTAAAGATTAACTTTTGCATGAAGTATTTTTGTGTAGGAATATTCAATGCATTGTATTCATTACACTTTATTTACATCAATTGTTTCAATTCATTTACCGCAATAAATCACTTTACACAAGG
This sequence comes from Alatinidae sp. Z8VKAUB7J3, assembly GCA_010016025.2. Lineage (NCBI taxonomy): Eukaryota > Metazoa > Cnidaria > Cubozoa > Carybdeida > Alatinidae > Alatinidae sp. Z8VKAUB7J3. Next base: position 119,361,812 of record JAAAKM020006971.1, read on the forward strand.
GAAAACTCCGTGAAGGCTCAAAGGTTGGAAGACATAAAGTTTAAGCTTCATAGCAAAATGTCGATATCTTCTCGCAGCTACAAATTTTTGCTTTTCCAGTATATATAAAAAAGTCTCCTTTAAAATATCCTGATGTATTCCATATTTGCCCAAAGGCCCTTTTTTGGTTGTAGGGAACTGAATGACATCTTAAAAATGGCCATTCGTCATAGATATATAAGGAAATAGTGGCGATAGTCAGACAACCTTACACCACAGGCAGGCTTTACCCTGAGTAGAAAACACGAAGGTACATAATACAAAACAAAACTCTTGTTTCATGTCATGAGCCTAAGACACTACTATTATCCAAGGAGTTTTGTACACCCCCCGGCCTGATCATGTAATCGCACAATGTTCAGCAATATGTCTTAGTGACAGTTAGGGCTTCTTTACAGTACATGATTATACAGCGTCAATATATATTTATAAAGTACGATTATACTATTATGCATGATTATACTAGCACTCCTCTAACGACATTAGTAAAAATGAAATTAAACAAATAAAACAAGGTTTTCTATCCAGTTAACACAGCTAGTACAAACACGTACCCTTTGCGTTGGAAAATTTTGTGATAAACTGTTGTTTTGACATAGTTGTCAAGTTTGCAATTAAATTTTACGACGTTAAAATCGTTCAGAATGCAATACTACTGTTCATATTCAAGTCGATATTTACCAAACTGCACCACAGAAATTGGGTATTCTTACACTGATCAAATACCGCTACACCTAAAGAACTATAGTTAATTCAGGAAATAGTTACGAACATCACGCAATTAAAAGATTACGTGGTTTTAGTATTGGTAGGTAACTAAATGCTAACATAAACTAGTTTGCATACTCTGATGTCGCTGTGTAACACGTTAATAAATGTAAACATTCTAGCTCATAACGTCTGTTTCACTTGCATCTATCATATCCCGACAATTCAAGGTTCTCTACGTTAGCGTGATTTTACAACTGAAAACGAAAGGCACTTGTAGGATAATTACCGTGTTCTTCAATATACAATGATAAAGGCGCATAGATGATTCAGAATGGCGTCTAACAGGCTTCGAACGTCTCTCCATACTACTCAGTTAACATCTCAGTGCATCGATGGAAATGCTTCATTAAGTGTCCTGTGATTTGTAGTCAAATCGAGAGCCAGTAAAATTCCCCGGTAAAACTGGATATCGTAAAGGAAAAGGCATCCTGGATAAAGATAACTATGAGGTAGAACCTCAACGTATTATCCTGCATGGCAAGCGAAGAAAACATTCACAACTAGCTAACGCCTTTACTGTTGGCATGTCTGCTATTTGCATGGCTCTGCAATGATTACGGTCTGAGATTGTCTACTTATGCTCAACAATCCAACTTTGACGGGTCATTGATGTCAGTGTCATTGAAAATGATACCTCTGTACATACTGCTCGAGCTTAGACGGATCAGTCGCAACTAAAGAAACACGTAAAACTATCAAGGTGAAACCTTCAACTATTCCACATTATGCCTCATTAAAGGTTTATTCGGCAATATACATAACACTGTTTCTATTTAGTGCCCCGTCATACAATCTTACTGATCTTGTAAGAAAGAAATAACTTAATCCTTAGTCTACGAGATGAAGAAGCACCTTGCTTGCTGTGTTGATCCATTTCAAGTCTCAGAGCACAGTAATGGCTTTCGCAGTTTTCTCACCTTAATTCGTTGACCGTATCTCGAAATCAAAGCTGTAACATGGAACCATAGAAAATATGCACAAACCCAGCCTTGCAACATGAGATTTCGCCACGGGCGATTTAAGGCCAGGGTCCAAGGGGTCCATGCCGTTGCCACCAACCGAAACGGGACTTCCCATTATTAAGAGGTTTGTAGTTTGAACTCGTCACGAGTGGCATCAGAAAGGGAGCAATGTTGTCTTAAGGTAATTAGCAGCACGAATTAATTACAATTTCGAGCTTCGTAATTGAACGTTTATTGCCTGTTATTGATCAGTTTATTGCTTCTTTTCACCAACACCTGCAAGCATGCAAATATTTGCCTTTCCAATTTAGCTGTTGTGTCATTGGGGAAGAAATTAGTTGATGAATTGTGTCAGCCTGTAACCTTTGCCAATATCTTCACAGACGGGGAGCCAGAAGGTATTAGCTCTTAGCTTTGTCTATGCAGACTTATTATCGATGAGGATTTGCACCACACTTTCCCAAACATTCAGATACTTGTACGGATATACCTTACATGGTATCAAACTGCAGCGGCGAGCTCTTCCTCTCAAAAACTCAAATTAATTGAGAACCGATTACTAACATCCGTGAAGCTGAAACGACTTGCAAATATGGCTGTCATCGAGTCAGCATCGAGTCAGATATGGTGCTTGGGTTAGACTTTAGCAACAACATCAGCGACTCTGCTGCACAAACATCAAGAAAAGTATCTGGATTCTAATGGTTATAGCGCAATCTATTCTCTGGAATTAAACTTGTCTACCTGTTAGTTACAATATACATTTTCATGAAAAAATTAAGAAATCGTAACTGATATATTCCTCGGTATTAATAAATTCCATAAGTTCAACTTCGGTTCATTTCATTTCGTGCATGGATTTCATACTGTAGAATTGGAAGAATTGCCACCGTTCAGCATTTCCCACCTAAATTTGCTTTATAAATATATAGCTTAATATTCAATGTTGAAAGCAATAAGAGGGGTTGGAAAGGGCTCCCTGTTTCACAAGTGGGCCCTAGGCCTGCCACCGACTTTATCAGACCCTAGCTTTCACGACCAAGAAAAGCCTTGATATGGGATAGAGAAGATTTTCATGGTTCATACAACTCTGGCCTCGTTTTTCTATGGTCTGTACACTGATCTCTAAAAAAAAGCCTTTTTTAGAGATCAATATGTCTGTAACGCAGGCTAGGCAATCTCTCAGGCACAGACCTTTGATATTAACCCTACCTTACATGGGCTTTTTGCTCTTCTCATGCATTTGGGAGAGGGGGCTAGTAGGCCCATGGCACTTTGACACACTTTAAGTTTATATCGGCTGATGCTATTACAAAGATTTTGGGCATGTTTATAGTTTAACTATTTTGAAACAAATTTCAAAAAGAATATTAATTTGTGTGTATGACATCATCTATGACTATGAAATGTTGCGCAATATTCACAAATTTCACAAATTTTGTAAAAAGGCCTTAAAACATACTTTTTGAATTACATTATGATTTTCTAAGGGCTTTTAATATCTCTAGGATATTTCTGCATGTATACTTGTATGTATATTTAGGCAAGATATAGATTTGAGAAAATTATTTTACAAAATGTATGAGTTTTGAAACTACCGAAATGGTTTCTTACTTATAATCCACCGGCTTTTATTTATTTTCAGCATAATGACTAAAAATATCCTCCAAACATCCAAAATATAACTCTTAATTCACTGTTGGTACAAAATTTATCTGAAGATGTGATTTTCTTATAATTATTTTGCATATATTGTTATATAAGGTTCTCTCGCGAACTTCACCTTATTACACAACACGTTTTTTCTTTTTTTTGCGAAATTTCAACAAATTGTGCATTTGTCACTTATCAAATTTGAGAATATGAAATCGTCGGTACAAATTCAGTATAGAAAATCTAAGTTTAAAGATATAATAATTATGTTTTTCAAAAAAAAGTAACAAAACCGAAACGTAATGAGCTAAAAAGTGTAGCCGCGGGCCTACTAGTCCCCCTCCCCTCCCCCCGCACGTAAGGTAGGGTTAAAAGTACTGAAAATAAAGAGTAAAATCACCGATCAGGGTAGTTTATATAGTAATAAATAAAGAGTAGAAGAAATGTCGAGGAGCGGCATCCCTGGATCCAGTGGCTGTGCTCGACTTCTGCTGGAGAACTTTCCTTTGATGTCGCAAGAGTCTGGATACGAGACTCAGAGTTACGTCTCTTGTTTTTGGAGCAACCTGTTGACACATTTCCGATAACACGTAAATACGTACTTGGATAAAGCCTTGATATGGGATAGAGAAGATTTTCATGGCTCATAGAACCCTGGCTTTATTACCAAGAACGCATCTTCATTAGAATCTTTCCGAAAAGAACGTCGTTTTCTTACACAATTAGGGAATTCTTCAGTGCCTCATTGCCGTTCTCAGATCTTGTTTTCTCGGAAATGCCCCTTTTCTATGAATTGGAGATGCGCGAAGTAAAGGGGTCTGAGCTGCAGATTACAGCCTTTTCAACTCTCAGACTTCAACTAAGAAGGTAACTAGCAAGCAGAGAAAACTTATTTTCCGCGATGTGAGTATATATTTTTCAACCATTAAACTACTCAAAACAATCTGACTCTATTTATACAATAATTTAATTTATTATACAAGATCGTTTATGGCCTTAAACAGGTAGGCCTGCAAAATATTGTCAATGTTCCTAGCTAGCTATAACAAGAAGTCATGATATGTTTGCACACCATGTTTGATAGGACTTTGTACTTAATTTTTATATCTCCATTTTAGTAGGCCATTGCACCGTTACTAATACTCAAAAGTAATACGAGTTTAAGTGACAGAGAGGGGACCATATTACATGTTATCAGAAGGATATATTTCAGTGAGATAAATATGCCAATGTATCAGTTTTCTTGTTTTAAATGGTGATCGTACGTAGGTCATAATGGATTTATTGACGCGTAACTTGTTAAGAAATAGCAGTACTGTGAGGAAGCTCCAGATTTACGAGAAGCCAGGCCAACGCTAGTCACAGAGCGGAGCCTTGTCATTTATTTGCTTAAGTTACTACATTATGTTTATAGAATAATCGAGCTGTGTCAATGGTGATATTGTAAATTTGGCAAGCAAAGTGCGCCTAAAAATCATTGTAGCGACAAGATGGTCAATTTTCTTAGGTTTACATTTAACCATACTGTACTTTAAATGGGGGAGAGAGGAGACTTAGGAATGTATAATTGATAATACTGTTGCTTGATCACACTGGTACATATTAAGCCAAAACCTAGTAAACTACAGCGTTTTAAAAACAAACCTTTACCTCCCTATTTATTACTAACGATCCATAGTAGTAAAGAAAGCTTGCCAAACCTTCAAAAGCTACCCTTTTAAACAGAATAGGGTCACAACTGGCCAATAGTAATACTTTAGAGTAAGTAATAAACAAAACAGCACAAAAATCTTATTTTTTTAAAACCTGCATACAGATATTAAAAGTGTGGCAATATGTGCATCATTATTATGAGTGATATAGTATCTAACATTGTAGGGATTGAGAGAGAAAAGCTTCTATTTCTTATCTTAACAGCTGTCATTTCATTTGATAAAGGCTGTTAAATAAAGTTGCATATCAAAACACTAGCTTTGTACAGACATCACAGGCTTATTCCATGTCATGATCACTTTAGATTGGCAACTTTTATCACAGCTTTTTCAAATGAAACAATTTTCACAAAAGTATAAATGCCAAAATGCCTCAGAAAACACAATACAAAGTATCCAAGGATGCATTAAAATGATAATGGCAAATTTGTTTTCTCGTGCACCTTAAAGTGGTCAAACTCGAGGCTCTCTCACAGGTAGAAGTGCTACTTAATCAGTAATAAGACTTTCATCGATATATATTGCTATACAAATATGTATTATCAATGTTTCTGGAAACTTATTTTTTATTTAATTGTCATGATGCCTTAAAAGTGTGGATGAAAACAAAATTCTGAAGGCCATTGAATGTTAGATTCCTCTGGAGTGATGACCTACTCACTGCAGGTGAACCCAAAATGCAACTGCACATTGTCATCAGCAGCAGCAACAGCAGCATTGTCATCATCATCATCATCATCATCATCATCATCATCATCATCAACAACATCATTAAGATGATGGACCAGGAAGCTGTTGATATAGTTAAGAGTATCAAAGTAGCAGGACTGTTCATTATTCTCACTGAGATGACAAAAGCAACGAAATCGTAACTACAAATAAAGGCACCGAAAATATCAACCATCCAGAAAAAGACCAAATAATCAAGATCAAATGTTTGCCTTAGATAATCAAAGTAAGGGAGAGTGCAAACTGGGCAGGAACAATGTTTAAGGTACATAATTCAACTTAAAGTCAGTGAAACTCTGTCAGCAAGATATACTGAAGGAAAATCTTTTTAAAGCATAATGTTAATTTTTCTGAATAGGCCTATATACCTTGATAGCATGATATTGATAAAACACTCTACCATTTCTCTCCCTGCTGGTTTTAATCTTAAAATTTACCTTATTTAAACCAAATTTCCCCCCCTTGAATCTTGGGGTTTTTTTCTTCTCTTACACGTGGTTAAGAGTGGGTTATTTGCCAATGCATGATTTTTTTGTGATTCTTTTTTCCCGGGTGCCTGTTTTGCCTACATCTGATAAAGTACACTTGTAATGTGCATATGAGCCAAAAGTTACTCAACCATCTCATATATGTAAGGAAAGGATGATCAATGGAGTTGACAGAGGAATTTATTGTAGAGTTATATATATAATAGGAATTTTCAATATCAGTAACGTGTATTTTATGTTTAAAGACATGATGGTGATATTGATGATGATGATGATGATGATGATGATGATGGTGGTGGTGGTAATGATGATAATGGTCAGTGGTGATGATGATGATTTTCAACACTACCTAAACAAGGATGCATAAAATTCAAAGTGCTAGCTTGAAATATTGAGATACAGCCACCAATTTGACATCTTAAGAATTCTTGTCAATGTTCAACTTTTTCATCTAGAATTTATAGTCCGACCAAACTTTAGAAGTAGAGGACTATTTTAGAAGTAGAGGACGATTTGGATGGAGACTCAAGACACTTTTTTTGAAGAAGTACTTATCATACAATACAAAATCAATGGAAATAATGAAGGCTTTATGCTAGAGCACACCAAGGACCCACTCCTATGGTTTGCAGAAATGGTTGATGTTGCTGTTGTGACCCTAAAATATAATATGAGGAGGTTCAAAATGCCACTTTTGCTTTATTAGGGGTGAAGTTGGAGGATTGAAGATTGTTACAGAAGAGCTATTTGATCAGGAGTTTCTACCTGCAGCCGTAGGAAAGAACAAAGCGAAGAAGAAGAAGAAAAAGCATAGCAAAAAACAAAAGGGAGCTTCTGAAAGTTCTAGTGTCATTAACTCAAATGAAGATAAAAAAGAGACAAATGACACTCACACAAATAATGTTGCAAATACTTTTCAGGTTAGTGCTGATTGAAAATCTTTAACTGCTAAATATAAGTCGCTGCCAAATATGTTGTGTAATAAGGGAATGTAGGTAAAAACTTCTATGGAAAACATTCCTATTGCAAAAATATCATTAACCATACCAATCAATTACTAACTGAACTACTGATCAACCTCTTTTAGAATAGAATTAGTAAGCTATATAATCAAAACAAGATCAACAGCAAGTACAACGCTAATGATACATCTGTATACTAAGGGCAAAAACCCACCTGACTGTCCCCTGTGCCCCTAAACTTTTCGTATTTTAGTGCTAATATTCACAGATATTCCATTTTTTTATATCTGATATGTTCACTCTTTGCTGCACCAGTTTGGTCCTATCCTATTTCAATACAAGTAGCTTACAATGATAAGGCAGGCTTCTGTATCTAGTTTTTAACTAGCAACAATAGTGTTGCAAATTTTCTTACAGATTTTTTTTCTTAGGACTTTTTGCCCAGGGGCAACTTTTTCATTTTTCCTTGGGATATTTTTCATGGGAGAATTTTTCTACAGGGGTATTGCATTAATGATTTTCCCTGGGGCTTTTTCTGGTAAAGATTATTTCTTTAGGGGTATTACATATTATCATAATTAGGATAATGATATGAAGTCATGACTTTGCTTATTTTAAAATTAGCACTTATGAGAAATGCACTTGTGATAATACAATGAAAATGAATTTGGTACTCACTTATTTCATTTAGGTCGATTCTGATATTTACAAGCAGTTTTGGCTCCATACAGACCAAGAGATGCTATACACTATCTATGTCAAAAATATTTCTTTAGAGAACTTGCATGACCTAGTTTAAGCTACCTAGCCAGACAAATGTAATCACATTAAGAAATCAGCAATGTAAAACTATAATCATTAAAGACTGAACCTTTGAAGTCAACTGGCTGGTTGTCTGTGTTTTTGTCTTTGTTTTGTATGCATAGCAAGTGAGACAAGACTTTCAACTTTTCTGCCATTGTGAAAAGATAATAGGCGGGGGGTTGGAATAAGAATGTCCGGGGTGGAAAACTTTTGAAAAATTAATTAACCGGGGGGGAGGTCTATTAGGCACCCAAGAGTATGTCGCAAATAATGAAGCCCTTGGACGTGGAGAGAAACAAGAGCACTTGATAAAGTAGCAGCTATGCGTAGCTTAAAGCTAGCTTGATATGTGCTGGGGATGTATAAACAACTGCATGTAAAGACAGCCATAGCCTGAATTCCAAACGATGTCAAGAGGAAACACGGGCGGTCAAAAATCACCTGGAGGACATTTTCAAAGGATCTAAAAAGCTACCGAAGACCGTGCTGAGTGGAGAATGTTTGCTGCCCTATTTCCATTAATGGATAGGAGATAAGGTAATTGAATCTCTCTCTTGACGCTACATATACTAGCTTTAAAGCTCCATTAGCATCCGATGCCAAAGAGAGGTCTTGAACAGTAATAGGAATGAATAGTGCAGATGGTGTAAGAGTTTAGTTCAAGAAATATTGGCTTGATTTCAAAACCTTTAGACCATTTGGCTTCATCAAGGACCAGAAGGCTGTGCAGTACACGTTTTTAATAAGCAACTCAGTTGCTTAGGTGTGAGGCCTCGATTTGGTCCAAAATCTAAGCAACAAGCTAAGCAACTTGAGGCCTCAAATTACGGAGGGACAATTTTGAAAGCGCCTGAAAAAAAAATCAAGAAACGTTTTTCATTAAGAATTGATTACAAATTGTTGATATATAACATTTTTCACAATGTTGATAATGTGTCAAGCAAAGAGATCAAAGATCCAACCATCATTTGGTATTTCATCATTTACAAAACAATGAAATTCGTCAATAACCTGTAGTGATACCTAAGCAACTACTTAAGCAACTCCAGGCCTGATTTTGAAAAAAATTGCTATGCAACTCGAGGCCCGAGCCCGAAAATGGAGTTGCTTATAAACAAACACGAGTACTCAGGAATAAAATCTGGGTTCGGTCATCATCAATAACAAATTGATAATAACATTAGAGTGGAGAACTGTGCGTTAGGAATAATGATCGTAGTAGTCAGATAATAATTTCCAACCAAATATATATAGTTCAGAAAACAATGAGCTAAACAGTTAAATGTATAACATATAATATTTGGGTTGGACTACGTAGGGACATCGTCAATCCGCACTCCATCGCATACCTTCCAAACTGCAACGGCATTCCTCCGACCACACGATGAAGGAGTCTCTCTCCTGATTGGAACTCAACCACAAAGTATGGTGTTGTCCGCTGAACAGCCTGTGGGGCACAACGAAAACCATTGCAATTTGAGGCTAACGCAGGCATAACTGGAGCAACAACTTGGCCTATCTGCCTTAAAAAATACAGGTTAAAACCCCAGGATTAAAACAACGCAATTAAAAGTTTGAATTTTAACTTCTTATTGTTAAGCTGATATATGGTAGTTTAACATCGTCGTCAGATATCTGCTTTCACTAACTACACAGTTTTATGGCAGGTGATCTTTAAACATACGCAATCTATTTTGGTAGACGTTAAAAGCACTGTGGAGATATTTTGTCACATGCAAGTCGCATTGCGGTGTAGTGCCAACAATTCAAAATGGAGCGGTGTAGTAGAATAGACTGAATAATGATAACAAACTCTTTCCTCGTGCTAAGGCTTTTATTAGCTTACTTCTTGGCTGACAAAAAACACCATGATTCTCCTTGTTTGCAATATTTACAGGGCTATATTTGGCGCGAAAACAGCAAACAACAGGGGGCCAGTAAACTCCCAGAAACGCATCTAGGGAGCCAATATTACAAACTGCCTTTACAAATCATTCACATCAAGCGGGACGCGGTTACACCTAAGGTGTTGCGATTGGGTGTACTTAGAATCTAGTTTGAGAAATTGTATCCGTGAAATAGTTTATCACATAATTTATCACTGTGAATGCTGTACATTGGCCCGAAACTCTGGACAAACTTAGCTTCAGGTAGATATTTTCCTTGCTCAATCAATATTTCTTACTCACATTATAACGTCCAGTTTTATTATCCAGCTTTTGTTTACATCCTTGCCGAGTTAGCCTCGTTTTCGGTTATGATGATGCAACCTAATTAAGAAGGGTCTATTGTTTGCTTCAGTCAGACTAAAACTTTGCTCTAAATCTCTTACGATTTTTTCTTCCCATAAAGGATCAATGTGTGGTTTATAACCATTTTGTCTTGAAATACAACTACTCTCAAATCGGAGTTAAGATATTGCTTCCACTAGCTCTTATCATTATTGTAAGAAATCAATGGCCTTAGGGGGAGGGGGAGCGGTCACCTCCCAATACGTTTCCTTCAAAACTAATAAAAATACTATTAATCGATGCTACTACTAAAATATGCCAGAGGACAACCAACTTTAAAAATAGTTCTTAATTGCTTATTATGGAGATACTTTCACCCATGGTTTTGTGTATACCCCCTTATAAGGAAGGTCTAAATGTACCTCCGCCCAATTATTTGATAAGTGTCTGGCACTGGTTACGAGTCGAACAAAATATTCTTCGAGCCAATATTCTTGTTATACAAGTATTTGTCCGATCTATTTCAGTACTCGTACTATAACACTACAGAAAAAAATCCGTCAATGGATTTAAAGACAATGCAGTTTTCACTGTAAAACAGCAGAAAACAAGACCGTTAATTGAATTAACACAATGCTCTCAAACGCATGCGCTCTGTTTCTAAAAAGCAGTTTTTTTACTGAAGCATTTGTAAGTTACGAGAAAAGAATAGATAGGTGACAAAACTTCGGATAAATTACTTCTCTGAGATCTTTATCTGGTTCCAATTCCACCAAATTGATATCCCTTGATGCTCCAGCTAGTAAGAAAACTTCCTTTGCATCTTCAGCCTTCTCTTTCGGGATTGGGACAACCTACAAGAGGGGTATATATGGTGTACAATGTGACAAGTGCCTACTTAAGATTAGTGAAAGTCATAGCTTACTTACTTTTGGGTGCCTAATAGACGGGGGGCTGCAATAAACGGGGGTGGGAGAGGGGGTGGGGGTGGAATAGCCTGGGGGTTGGAAAATGACTGAAATTGTAATACACCGGGGGCCTGGACAAAAAGTGTGAAAAAATGAAGTCAAGAAACAATGTTTAGAATCAACTGCAACTTCCTAAACGTAGGGTAATACAACACAAACAAGAGTAAGCTATTCGAAGTCATGGCAGTCTCCTATATGCCTTCCAGGATTTTGAAATGTTCCCCTCATCCTCCTTTTCAAGGCAATTTTTATTGCATTTATCTGCAAAGTTCATCTTCACACGTCTTCGAGCCTCGTAAAAGGCAACCTTTGTCTTTTTAATGTGTGGTTTTCATATTGTGATAAAGACATTATTTTGCTTGCCCACAAAAATACCTCCTCAAAAAATTGTCATGGGTGGGCTATTACTTAAAAATTAATAGGCGGGGGGTTGGAATAAGAATGTCCTGGGTGAAAAAATTTTGAAAATTAATTAGCGGGGGAGACGTCTATTAGGTACCCGAGAGTAGAGGGTCAAGAGGAACCACAATTACCTTTATCTGTACCTGCTTCTGCCTGTCAAGAGCACGATGCTCCTAGGTTTACTTCAACAATACTTTAAACTAAAATGTGAAATCACATTCCTGTCAATGCTATTGTAACAGATACAAAAACTAACGATGTTGTAACATCTTAAACTGTCATACTATAATCAATCTTGTCCTCTGTCCTCTGTCCTCTGCTGCTATCAGTCCTCTGCTGCTATCAAGACACCCTCCTCCCCTAAATGCCACTCTAATTACAGCTACTGTACCGCTATCCAGGCAGTCTCTCAATCAAAGAAACCTGATGAGCAGCGGGCCCAACATCGAAACTACCCTAAATAAACAGAGAAACCACCAAAGAGGCTAACTAATAAATAAAAGGCAGCTGGGGCGTCCAAGGGCAACACCCCTCAATTTATGCTACAAGGCAGAGAAGCATGCCATAAGGCAGGCTCAACCGCCAAGTAGGATCGCTTCTCGCGGATTATGGGAAGCATCTGTTGTCAATGAGAACAGATACTACATCCATTCCTTGCCAAAAGGCCGGAAAGCGATCCCGGCACCACACTGCGCGCCGCAGGAACGTGGCATTCTCTCTGCTACGTTTCTAATTCATAATCGGTAGTGGATCGATCCAATTATTTTCTTTTCCATCGAGAATTGGCTGGGCCAACGGGCTTGGGCAGCGGTGGTCAAGTAAGTCCGTAATTATTGGAAAAAGTACAGGGTGCGGTTGGGGCTGATGTAGGGCTAACAGGAAGTCAAAACTTAGAAACGTACTTTCATCGTCATCCATCAACGGTTGGAGTATTACAGTTTACTAGCGAAATTTCGCTATTTGTCTCCCCACTATCCACTTTTTTAAACTTCAAACATCCACGACATGACACAAACTTTACTGCAGTCTACAGATCTTCGTTTCGTCAACCAATGTTTTTTGCTAAAGAAACAATATTACAAGATATTGTTAAAGGAACACGGTTCATACTATATGGCTCACATCTCTCAATCAAAACAGTGCGTTAAACAAGGTTACTAAACTATAAAAGGAACTTAGATGATAAAGAGTACCTACCTGCAGCTGAAAATGTTGCGTGTAGAAATTTCGCTCAAAGATGACAAGTTCTCTTCCTTCTGCTTTAAACATTTTTCTTAGGCTTTCTTTATACCTAAGGATTTACTTAAGGTTGTAATAGCTTCTGTTTTGCGTTAATCTAGCGAGGAAGAAAATGGAGCAAAATCCAAGGGACACGTTCGTCCTTGCCGTCTACTACAATTATACATCATATTGGCACAATGAATTACAGCTATATGGTACCACATCCCATTAGCTATCAATGCATTTTTTATTACTGTAAGTCAAACGAGACTTAAAACGAATAATGATAAAGTAAAACTAAGAAACGAGTAGCAAAGCAATATACGAGCATGAAAAAAAAATCTACATATCAACAGGATATTCTGATAAACAAGCTTTCTCTCATTTACCTCGATACGTAGGTATTAATTGATAATAACAACATTTTTAAATGCGGGAATTGTAGTTTGGTTGTATTTGCTTAGAAGCAATGCTTTATTTCCCGCTTCCTCGTAAATAGAGTTATTCTCACTGATTATAATACGTACCACGACTACAGTACTTAATAACTTTGATTCTTTCAAACTTCATGTTTTTGGCATAACCTTTTATATCGTTTTGCCCTTGACATCAAAATCCCCTTTCTATTTTGTCCACCTTTTCCTATATTTGTACCTCTCTTTATGGGCATACGTAAGTCTTAAATGGTGTCTATCGTGATGAGCCATCACGCTCTAAGACAGAAGGAAACACGGCTATGAACATACATTCCAAGTGCTATCATCAGATAGTACCCACCATGACTTTAACTATCTACACCTTAATAATGTTTGGCTACTTTAATAAAGTAATACAGGATTTTAAAACAGTCTGTCTGTCATACAAAACAAGAATATTGCACGATATAGCGAAAGCATTGTGTACTGAAAAGCTTTTTTCGCCGGACACTCCTCAGAGTACTAACGTCAGAAATTGAGTTCCAATTCTAATCTGTCATCGGAGCAATTCATTAGAGCGCGGTGAAGTAAAGTTTTGAAGAGGTCAATTTTACGTGTTTTGGGGCAGAACGAATTCCGGGAGATATCTGCCGTAAGGTAGCACTTGTTTGAGAACCAGACTATGCCAAAGTGTACTCGGACGATTGCTTCTGTATCATACGAAAAGGCCACGTCTGCATTTCATTTGGCCGTTCTGGAGCCAGTCCACATACAAGCAAGAAAGTTTTTCCTATGTAAACAAAAAGAATTCATTTTATCACTAGGCCTATTAAATTAATCTTATTGTAATTGACGCTGATGGGCCCCAAAACACAAGCCATTCAGACAATCGAAATTCTGATTGGCTCTTTCAAAAATACAGTTGGGTATACTCTTTCACATATTCCATTTCGGTCATTCCGACGTTAGTACTCTGACGAGTATTAGACGAAAAAAGCTTTTCAGTACAAAATGTTTTCACTATTTCGCGCAAGATTTTAAAACACGTGACTTTTAAATGATGACACAAGGATACTTTTCAACCTCCATCAAAGCCTCCTACAAAAAAAGAGAGAGTTTTATAAGTTGCGAAATTAAAGGCATGTCAAAGGTAAGACCAGAAATCAGAGTCTAAATACTGTCCTTCAGAGCTTGAATATGAGGTTATCACAAAATTTCACTCTCAGCCATTCTACGCAAGTGATCAGATTGTTATCCATCTTCTTATGTTTCTAATTTACGACAATAGTTATGTATTGATAGTTTCATGTAAAAATAGAGCATAGAGATACTATCACCGTTTAAAAATTAATTATCGTTGTTTCTCGTAGGCCATCCTTCAATTTACATATTCTTTTCAGATTCTGCTTCTCGTAGGCCATCCTTCATAAGTCTGAAAACTTCGCTCGGATCAAATCCGCTTTATCATTCAGCTTGCGCATTAGCATACGAATGTGCATTTCCATCACTAAGGAATCAAACCCACTGCTGTTGTTTGTAAGGACCTGCAAATATTCGATCAAGAGATCTTGAATTTTCCAGTCATGTCCATACGCAACATTCATGTTCATTAGCATATCTCTAGACAATGGCATCATGGTGACACCGAAACGTTGAGAAAACACCCTGTTTTTAATCTTGGTTTATTTGCACAGTTCGTAAGCTATTTACATATTATGCCAATTCAAATATGTATAGCAAAGGAACGCATGCTGAACTATAGTGAATTTGTTAGAAAACAAGTATTCTTCCAGGCAAAAATACAAAATTATGCCTTTGTCGTATCCCTTATCAACAGTGTTTTAGATTGAAATGATTTGTTTACGGACTACACAAACCTAAACAAAACTTTACTCATGCCATTCAAAAACAGCTGGAAAAATTAGTGGCTGATATTACCTTTTCAAAATGAATGATTTCTAAAGCAAACCCCAATGTGAAAACAGGTAAACTGTTATGTAAACATTAAACGTTTGCTAAAACGTCTAATAGAACCAATATCAGTAATTCGCAAATCTGTTTAGTTGTCATGGAAAGCTCACAGGGATAAAAAATAGCAACCGTTAAAGCTTGAACATATTATAATTGAGAATTAATGTCAACGTTGAAATTTTTACCAGTCGTCAAGATATTCTTAACTTCCGATTGCAAACAATGTAGTTCACTCATTTTATGAAGGACATACTGGCAATAGATGGAGAAAATTATGATGACGACACTCTAAAACAAAGGTAAAAATAATTTTGGGATTATGGAAGTGATTTTGTAGATAATTTTTTCTGTGATGTAGAAGCCATAGGATGGTGTTTGTCCTTTTAATATTTGCCACTATCAGCACCATGGGCGCACGGCCAAAGGGGAAAAGGGGGGTGCAGCCCCCCGGGTTTGTTAAAATGTTAGATTTTTTCGGGCAAAGAAAATTTTCAGACCCTTTCATTGCTGTAGCATTAAGGAAATTTTTCCGATTCAAAGTGGCGGTAGTTTACCCTATCCCCCCTTGGATTCAACAATCTGCAGAACCGTCGATTCATGTCCCAATGATTTTCCGGCAACGGAGTATTTTTCAGGAAAATAATCCACAGCCCCCCTCCCCCCAATACTTTTTCGTCCGTTGCGCCTATGATCAGCACTCTAGTGTTTGCACGCCAGTAAGATTCTTGGTTTGATTTAACACGAGCCACTGAATATCATAGTCTCACTAAAAGTACTCGATTTCACCTACTTGCAATCACTGTACGGTAGACATTGCTTAATCAATCAGTCATATTTGTACCCAAACCCTTTTCGGCTTAATAACCTTCGTGGCTAAGTAACCGAAGGTCATGTTTTCATGTCTAGTGTGTCTGTCAGAGTTTATGTTTCACCTGATTACTAATTTAAAAGCTGTAGAATTTTTTATGAAATTCGGAATTAGGGAATGTCAGAAATTTTAGAGTCCTTTTTTAGTCTCACTAGTATTTGTTATGAAAGTGTTATGCAATGTACCAAAATAAGATTACAATGGACTACGGTACTGGCCAGATGGCAGAGAAGCATAATTTGTTTCGTTGCAGAGAGATCACACAATCGTGCTAATATGGTTCCTGCTTTCTGATTGGTCCGTCCTCAAACTAAGGCCTGTTAACCAAAATCTTTGCTAATTAAGCAACTGCCTAAGGGGAACTTCAAATTAAAGTCTATTTTGGACTTCTGTGGTTGAATGAGTGGTGCGGCTTTTTAACATTAGACTTATTAAGCGGCTTCTTCAGCTTTAAAATTTTAAAGTTACAAAAATTACTGAAAATGTTGTATCTTTCATGAAATTTTTGTGCATAATTTCATGATTAATATTCTCTGTAGTTTCTTTTTACAAAAAGGTTTCAGCTTTTGTTGTCTCCTTTTTTCTTTCGACTGTCAGGCCTTGCACAGCTCACATTCTTTACTTAAGATTTCGTCTTTTCGAAACGTCGTTCCCCCATTTGAAAGGCATCAACATCAAACTCCCTTACTACACATATCTTTATTCAAAGTATATTGGAAAATCCCCTACTGTTATGTCATTCATGAAAACTTTCACCTATACACCTTGACTTGCCTTTCTTGCCGTATTTCTACAACCTCTTTGAGATCATTATTACTTTTTACGTTAACGATATTTAAGTGATCGTCATTTGTCGTTCTGTTCATATTTTGATCTTTGTTGTTGAAGAGGCGACAAATTTTTAACGTATCTTGTTATCAATATCCTTGTTCTCAGACCTACTTGTTTAGCTGTTCAAGACAAGAAATAACATCTATCTTGAACGGATTCTTAAACATCAACAGACAACAAGAGCATAAGATATGTTTAAGCTTGACACGTAGGAAAGCCGATGCTAATACCTCTCGAAGGTAACAGCACTATTTTCCTCCTGAATGAATAAAACCTTATTTAAAGTATTTATCAGTACCTTTAAATTAGAGAAGAATATAAATCAGTAATGTTTGCGAAAACATCAGGCATTAACATAACACTGCTGAAAAGGGCCTTGCTCAACACGATGACAATATAAAGTGTTCTTTTCTAAGTCAGAGTTGCACTGATAAGATATAGTCTTGTCGGTATAAGAATGCTGTCAATACAATCCGACGATCATACTTTAGACTAGTACCGACTTTAAGTAATTATTTTTACTTTAGAAATGTACCACCAGAAGAGCTAGTGATTATGCCTGCTTTAAATAAGCTAGTCCGCCGAAATACGATTAAACTCTATTTGATGCGGCCGCTATTCTAGGAAGACGCTTTGTAAAAGTGTAGATGTTGAATCAATAATTAGCTGGATTTAGATTCCAATTTATTAAACAAGGACTCAAGATATCTTCGTCACACGGCCTGAAGCACCAACAAATACCGAAAGAGACTTCTCGACCAAATGTTGAATTGTTGCATGACATGTGTAGCTTCTTCAGTTGCTGATAGCTTCGCCACAAATTAGAGTGCTACGATTAAGTCTATAGCGTTTTTGCCATACTCTACAGAGATCTTTCTTGAGTAGAGCAGAAACCTTAATCGCACGTAGCATCATTGCTATGAACCCCAAGGATACTCTCAGGCAATTTAGATTAAGTGGACAAAGAATTTGCTTCTCTTTGCATTCCATTGTGCAAGTACTTAACCACTTGAAGGTCGACCAGATGTTTGCACTGCTTTCATTTGTAATTGTTTAAAGGGCCACAACTGATTTAGGAGTGGAATTTGTTAAATCAAGTGGCTTATGTCCGTTTTCTCAAATAATATTGCATCCAAGTATTAAAAGTTACATAAATGCAATATTTAACTAAAGCATTATTACATTACAGCCTACCGTACTACACAGCCAATTTATATAATCAACACTTACCTAATTACTGTTATTGAATGAAGAGTTAACTCACTACGAACGTGTTTCATGACGCAAAACCATTCAATACTGGAAATTTTTTTGATAGTTTATCGTATTTCTTCCAACTAATGTTCTTCATTAAATAATTTTCATTGTTGTCTCTATATCTCCGAGCTCTATGTATATCATAACAGCTTTGATATGCCTTTTGTAAGTGAGTATTAAATTTTGTGTCGGTGTTATCCTTAGATAAAGATTTGTGTATAAAAAATTATTATTATTATTATTATTATTATTATGATTATCATTTTATCTTGCGCAACAAGAACAACGCACTTTCTGTTTTGTAAAGGAAATAATGGTTGGCTCAGTTCTAAGCTTTTCTTTTGGTAGTTTCAAATGGAAACGTATGTCATACATGTAACTATTGTGCCTGTGAACTGAGTAATGGTTGTATTATTCGAGGCAAAATAGACACATGGAGTTTTATTACTAAATTTTTACTAAAAGCTGAATTATTACAACTTTCAGTTGTGGAAACAAACTACAAACAGTCAGTGTTTTGCCTGTTTTGAACCTCAAACGATTCAACCTGTAGTTTCTGGTTGCCCGACCCTTTTTCGTCAAGGCAGATGAAATTAGAGGCATGATTCGGTTTTGATATCTATTGCTGATTTTCTTTATTCTTATAACTTAAACTTATACATTTATTGTGGCTGAAAAGATTATCCGTCTTCCACTATCTTATCTGGAGAAGATTTACGACCTGGCATAAACAATGACTCGTATTATACTTTTGAGCCTAGAGTTGGCTTCGAAACTAATTTTAAATTGAACTATGACCAAAAATCAGTGAAATACAATCCCTTATGTAACGAACTACGCAAGAAATTTGATTGTACTTTCCTTAACCTTAGTTTAAGTGCAATAAGTGGGATAGCTACTGGAAATATATCGTTGTTATTGATGTTAAGCAATCGGCCAATAACTAACGAAGATTATCTGTTGAAAAAGATATTGGTCTGTAAAATTCGAACCACGTACTTTTATTTCTGTAAAAGAAATAAAGAATGTCAGGGAGGTTGGGCAGGATTTTATCTATATGTTTATCCGATGTTACCCTTATCTCAATTAATAGACATTATTGTTTCTATAAGTGGTCTTTGAGAATTATATCAGGTCTGTTCACTTTAATTGTTCTCTATGTTTTAACATTAAAATCCCATAGTATTGTGATTCCATCTGCTTCTGTTACTAGAGAATGGTGGTGCTCATAATAGTTGTTTGTTATTGGTATTTCATAATACTTGCACAATTTTCAATGAATGTATTGGCCTCCTCTATTGTCTCTAGCTTTATATCCATTGGCTACCAGAACAGAGCAACCAGAAACAAGTTGATCTATAGTCTCGTTATGCAGAGTACCGACATTTTGAACCTACACCATTTCCCAGAATATTAGCTTCATAGTTTGGGATTAGCAAGCTCTGACCTTGGGCTGTTAAGATACGTTTCTTCGCTCTTCGCTTTCTGCTAAGAGGCTTGAACTTTTGAACCATTGAATGGTTTGCTTGTGGTAAATGTCATTACCTTTTCTTCGAGTTACATATTTTTCATGTAAAGGCTTTTGTTCCCATTTCTCCTTTAGCTTTTTCTGCCCTTTGATCTCTGCAAGTCGCTTAATTTTCTGTGCTTCTATTGTAGCTAGTTGTTTTGTATTCTTATTGAGATCAAATTTCAATCATACTTGCTAATGTTGGAAATAGAGTGCATTCACTTAACGTTCTCATAGTCTTTAACCAGTTTCAACATCCATTCTTAACTATTTTCGAGGTATTTGGTCATCCCTATTGTTGCTGTTTTGTATGATAACTCTAACTGAATCATTCCTCTCCCCCCATCACTTCTTGGCACATATATCCGCTTTGGGGTGATGCATTCTGTGGCAAGTCAACAACCTTCTAAGTTTTTAATTTTCTGATGTCATTTAAGGTCCAATTAACTACATTGACGCTATAAGTTACAACTCAGATAGCTAGAGCATCAATGGCTGTCACTCTGTTTTGGAAATTAAACTCAGTTTTCAAAACTGCATGGACTCTTCAGGATTACATATACAGTAATATGATCTTGTTTTCGATGAATTGAAAACAGAACTCTGAATGGGTCTTCTGACCTCTAGTTATAGAGGAGTCTTATAGTTAAATTTGTTGGCTAAACAACTTTCATAGAACGACAACAATATGTTTCTACTAAGAGAAATCTTCACGGCGATTCTAATTATTTTAAAGCAAGACGTCTCCTTTCATCACTTGAAGCTTACTCATTTAACCTAGATATAATAGACTTAAATATTTTCATGACCACAAAATCATCTGTCTCAAAGGTACAATTAACGTTAAGGGGACATTTAGTGTACTCATATCTGCCATCATGTTATAACCTCTGTTACGGTAAAAGATAGTTATGTTATTAGGAACACACCTGGTGTTGTTTTACCAAACTGGTGCAGTATGTTATATGACCTTGACCTACAATTTCAAGTGATTATTGTAAAAATGAAGCACACATTCTCTATAGACATTGTCTATGCTTTTAATTAATTCATTAAAGCTTGCCCCAATACCATTTAAATCAAAGCGTTCTTACGGGAGATTAATAAAAATGGGACGGGGTTTATTTTATGAAGTTCTGACGTAAACAAGGGCTGCTTTAAATAGCTTGTGTGTTTACTGGCTAGAGTTGACTCATTCGGGTCTAGAGGTCATTGTTATTGCAAATTTGTTTTCGTCGTGAGGACCATCCTTTGTAGGTCTCTTCTATATATATTCCCAGGAAACAGTACAGTAATCCTACTTTCCATATTGGGCGGAGCTTTGTATAGGAATCTTAGTTTTTCGTAGGGCTGCTGTACGTCACACCTGCTCACACTTAGCCCATCACTCTGTTGCTAGAGCGTCCGCCCAGTTAACGTGAACTTTGCGGCTTCCCGGTCTCATGTACCCAGCACTTATATTTAATCTAAAGGTTTTTCTCTCAGTTAACAGTTGAGGGAGACATGTCTTTAATACTGATTGAGAGGATCAAACAACATGTCCCCCCCGTTGTAAAAATTAGTTTGTAATACGTTAGCCCTACTACATTTCGAATAGTCTGATATACAACTCACTTAAAAACCAAGTAGAAATGCTGTCTTTATTTCATTCAGGATTGTCTTACGTTTTTGCGTAGACTCCATATTTTGTGATTCTGAGATGATCTCATACTTGTTTCAGTCGCTTCCCTTTCTTCTTTGAAGATTGTCTGTCTGCGTGTTTCCTCTCCTTAAGGTTTACGAACGTTGACAATATATTTGTTTCTTTCACAAACTTCGCAATATAAATAAACATGCAACTGCAACATAAAAACAAACACAGACTGATACGCGTTTGATGGTTATAAATAATTTAGAGTGTTTCTACACTTTTCTTTCGCAAAAGACAACCAACATTAAACTGGGTTTTGCACTGAGGTGATGCTCTCAGACAATATGACATTATTAGGAGTGCATTCCTTCTCCTTTTCTACCTTTTCCGCATTTTTCTTCTCCTGAAAGCTTAGCTTCCCGCCGAAGCAACGAAGGAGAAATAGTATTGTACCTCCAGTGACAAGTGGAACTCCAGTAAAGAGGAATATGTAAGAATAGTCCTCTGTTTTGTCGACGATAAGTCCTAAAAGAAAGATTAATAGACATAAAAATATTTTACTGTGCATCTTTAGGCAGTACCATTGAAATAAAACATTGCGTCATCGCTCTTAGCAACAAGCGTTGAGACAGTTTCTTTAAAATATTTTCTTTAGAATCCTCTATTTGTTTTACTTAACAATAATTACTGTATAAAATTTATCCAAGAGCTTTATTAGTTATTTTACCTATCGTGAAGACGTATTTCGCTTTAATGAAATAGAAAATAGTAAAAATATTTTAGCACTTTCAAATCTGAGAGTGAAAAAAATTTGCATGCAAAAATTTGCAAGGAGAGGGGTAGGGGCTTTAGTATACCGGATATTCTGACTTTCATCTTCTTTATATCTTTGCGTTAACAGAACATTCTTATATTTATAATATTACATTATCTGTCATTTTCAATTACGTAAATGTAAAAAAGGACTTAAACGTCGTGTACAAATGTAAAATTTTATTTAACAAAACGGCCGTTTTTCACTGTGTCAAAAAACCCACTTCAATGGACGCACAACGTTCAGAGAACCTGAACGAATTGCGATAAAGCTAGCAAAAGTGAATTGTGATATAGACTTTATTGTCTTATT
Source organism: Alatinidae sp. Z8VKAUB7J3 (assembly GCA_010016025.2). Lineage (NCBI taxonomy): Eukaryota > Metazoa > Cnidaria > Cubozoa > Carybdeida > Alatinidae > Alatinidae sp. Z8VKAUB7J3. Next base: position 119,384,363 of record JAAAKM020006971.1, read on the forward strand.
CAAACCACCATCTTTATATTTGTAACTACAATGGTCTGGGGATTACCAAAAGTAGCTCTTCATTCCTTGCTTTTTGCTGACACAAGAGCACTAATAGATATACTGTTTCCTTGTATGAAGAAGTGCTGTCTTACTGTACTCCAATCTTTAAAAAAATCCATGAAGGTCTTATTTCTATTCTTAGACCTGACCTTAAAAGCTATCAGCCGGATATGTATCAGATTTAATAGAACTCCTTATCACCAGGTGTTTGGGAATTTCACAACCTTCCATGTTTACCATACTTCTCCAAAAAAGCCATTTTCAAATATAATCCTAAGACAACGACCAAGTGACCTCTAGTGTTGAGACGTATTTAGAAGCCCAGTTTGTCTTATTAAAGTCATGATTATCATAACACTTGATACTTCTTAATTGTGTCCGGACACTTCCCATCCCGGACATTTCCCATCCCGGACACTTCCCATCATCGGACATTTCCCATCCCAGACATTTCCCATCCCGGAAACTTCCCATCCCCGACACTTCCCACCCGGACATTTCCCATCCCGGACATATCCCCTCCCGGACATTTCCCATCAGAACTACTACCATCAAAACATTTCCTATCAAAACATTTCCCATCACTGCTACCATCTGAACAATTTTCATAAGAACTGCTAACATTAAAACTGGTTTGGACAATCACTGATAAAACAGGTGACAGGTGAGGCTCAATCGAACAGTTGTTGACAAATCAGTCTCGCCTGTGGTGAACTTCACAAAGCATAATTGTAAGTATATAGTCCAGGAGAATTTTTGCTGAACCTCAAATAGATTGCAAACGTTTGATATTTGATATCGTTAGAACGGAAATTTTTGGTGGATTAACATAGTAAAACCCCAAGAAAAAAACATTCGGAGAGAAAAAAAGGTTACAGCGCTTGTACTAAAGCGATTTTTCCTTACTAATTTCTACTTTCTACATATTCGAATGTTCGAAACTCTTCAAAATTGATGCTTCGAATGTCTTTAAATTTGAATAAATACAACAGAAATTTCATTCTTTCAACTAAAAAAAAATATTAATCTTTGTCAATTATATTAATTCTCTAAATAAGCAACTTAAAGATGTATATATTTCCGCCAACGTTCATGACGATTTGCCACGAACAAATAATCACCTGGAGGGCTGGCATAACCGATTTGCAAGCATGTTTGCCTCCCCTCACCCTGGAATTTGGGAGTTCATTGACATGCTTCAGAGGGATGCAGCACACGATCATATGTTGATGGCCCAGATAGTTGCGGGTGCCCCTGCACCACCTCAGAAACGTATCTACAGGGACATTAATAGACGTATTCAAACATTGGTACAAGGTTATCAACCTGTGAACAGGATTCAATTCCTGCAAGGAATTTCTTATAACTTGGCCTAGTTAGGTACACAAACAATCATGTGTATGTTAAACATTTTTTTGAAAGTCCGATTTTATTTCCAATTTGTTCACTTGCTTTTTGTTGTCCTATGATAATTATTTTTTACAGCTTTGTATACACATTGAGTTTTTGACCTATCTACTCGACTCGGGAACGTTTTGTGAATGGCGCAAATGGAGTGACATAAGTTTCTATTCATATTTGTGAATTCAGGACGATGTGATCACATGGAGGGCTCTGCGAAGGTGGGACATGTATGGGATGGGAAATGTCCGAGATGGGAAATATCCGTGATGGGATATGTCCGGGGATGGGGAATGTCCGGGTGGGAAGTTTCCGGGATGGGAAGTGTCCTGGTGGGAAGTGTCCGGGATGGGAAATGTCCGGGATGGGAAATGTCCGGTGATGGGATGTGTCCGGGATGGGAAATGTCCGGGATGGGATGTGTCTTGCACATGTAAAGCTAATGCATAAGAAGCATATGCGATAATATAGATAAGATTTCGGAAGAAATAATGAAAATTGTATACATATGCACAAGGTCTACACCTGAATAGAATACAAATTTATTTTTTTCTGACCTTTGATAGCATTTAGAAAGATTGTCAAAAAAGTTTAAGCTACTAACCGGCGATGGCCGCATCAAATCAAACCAAACACTTAAATAGAACCACTTGTTTGCAAGTGTGGGGTATATGGCCCTGGAAAGACTTATCCCTAGGTATAAGTTTATACCTTGCTATTTATAAAGTTACAATCAGTTAAAAATTAAGAGTTTGATGAGCCAACCCTTATTATAAAGTATATTTTAATATATCTGGTGCACTTATCTATGTTGCATTACATAATAAGGTTAAAAAATTCTATTTATTTAATTTAAGAAGGGTATGCCAAGTTGACAAGAAAAAATGGCTGAAGCCCAAATACTGGAATCCATCTACCTTTTCCGTGAATTTTGTAAGCTCTTTTTATAGATGTCGATAAACGTCATTAGTTAAGAAATAAAAATTTTACTGATATGCTCTCCGTGATAACATTAAAAAAAATTATGATGTTATTGTTGCTTTATAATAGAAACCATTGCGCAAATTGGTATGCTTTTTTATTGTATTTTTGAAAGTATTTTGAATGAAAAACTTACCACCATGGCAACGAAAACATGAAATAGCAATAGAGCCACAAACCATCATACCGCCAAAATATGTTGTAATATTCTATGGGCTTTAATCACAACCAAGACATAAAAGGTTACCAGATACATAGTTTCAAACAATGTGTTTCAGTAGTTCCAGTCTATTAACCCTGGAGAATACAACGGACATGAAATGTTCTTGCAGTGGTGCATTGAATAGTATAGGTGAAAATTGAGCAAACAAATTATTTGAAATTTTATGAGTGCTGCCTTATTTTAGCCAATGTCCGTGTCATCATGTTATTGGTGATATGCTAAATAATTTAAATCTGAAAAAGATTTTATATACTGTCGATGATAAAAATTCCTACCACACACGATCAGATAACAGATGTGAAAGTGTTTACTTGTTTTACAGCGTTACATGGAGGGAATTATTATATTAACCTGCACTAAAAAAGTTTTGATGATACCCAGTTGTAAAGTTTTCCTTTATACATTTCTTGAAATCTTGACCTGCCTTAATTTGGATCGTAGATGAACTTTTAAAATATGCCATATCTTACAACTTAAAGAACCTTCGGCCCCTCCTCCATCCCCCAGATATTTTCATATATGACAAGACTGCCTCAGATGGTTTTACAGCACCTCTTTTACACTACATTGGATCTTTCCTTAAAACATCGACAACAAATACATAACATTTTTTCTAAGTACGTCATTGGTTGGTAATAAATCAAATCTATTTACGAAAAAGTTGATTTTACTATTTATTTGACATGCATTTTCAGACAATGGGCTCGCGATAAAGGCGACACGTGTTATTTTAGAGCATTTACGTAACAAAAATGCTATACATCCACAAGAGTGATTGGTTCAGCTGCTAACGAGGCCACATCTGTATGTAGGTTTACATTAAAAACTCTGTCCTGAGATGCTTTGTAACCCATAGCTAAATAAATACTTCTGCAACCAGTTGGTCTAATATTAGAATGACTGCAGAGTGCTGTCTGCGACACGTTATGTAATGTTGAACAGCCAATAGACTATTGGTAAACACCTCACGAGCTATTTTATGGATAACTGCTATAAATAGATATCAAGACCACTTTAGTAGGGACTTAAACATCTTTTTCCTTGTTTGCAATCCAAATACATTCTCTGTATTGTGCAGGTTCAGAAATAGAGGCTGTTTATGAATATCATTCAGTTCGACGCACGATAATTTCTGCACATTCTGGCCACTGGTTCTACTATTAGTTTTTAATATAAACGACTTCTTTTATAAATAACTCCTTTATGAGCAAAGCTGAAGAAACTTCAAGTAATTCTAGAGCTGGAATTTTATATAGCAAGGAACTTGCATCGATAGTATACTAATGTACGTGAAATGCTTGCATACGCAGAAGACACTGAGATTAACCCTAGCCTATTCCCCAAGCACAAAAACTAAAGATGTGTTCAATGTCCTTTTTCCTAACAACTCTTCTTATGTTATGTTCAAAGCCAACATATCTTGTACAAACAATAAACACCTTCAGTGTTGGTTTGGGAGTGAAAATTATGCAACTGGAGCTCGGCTCCAAAAAAGCAAGTTGCATATCCTAAAAGCTTGTAATGACTACTCGTTTATGCTTGTTAGCTTTCTTATAAACTATTTGCTCTAAACATATTGCTACTTTTGAAATCGCATATTTTTTGTTACTTTGAACTCTTCATTAATAGCTTTACTTTCTGTCGGTTACCACCGTTAACTTTGCAGCAAGAACTGTAAAGGATGTCAAAGAATACGGCTATATGGGTCGGTATAAATTGATTACAAATAAAGATAGGAAGAAACAAACTTTTGTTGCCTTAGAGCTGGATGTTTATGTTTTGCAATTTGGAAATGGTGAGTTAAACGTGTTTGCATTTGCGTAACTTGGTTCTTAAACCAATGCCTTGTCAGGGACAACACCAGTTTTTTAGTTGTTGAAAAACATTTACTAATATTGAAAATATAATACTATTTTACCTTGCTATTTTAGTCTATGTAACTTAGTTCCGGGTACACACTCCAAGGATACTGTCACTAAGATCAGAGGTTCACCATGAAAGTAGCAGCTTTCCAACTCCCAAGCAAGTTGTCTCATAGTTATGCTTTTAATATGTCTCAGAGAGTACGAAAACAACATATGAAGCGTTTTATTTATGCTTTTAAACATTCTATTACAAACAAGGTTAACATAAATGATATATTTCCTAAATTTATGTTGAAATGGATAAGCCCCTAGGCACTGAAATCAAAACTTGCATAGCAGATACTAAGTCCACTACTTACCTTTTAGCATGGAACTATTTTCAATACATCAAAATCAAGTTGATAAAATCAATATGTATTTATAAATGGCAGTGGAAATAAAGCCACGGAAAGTAAATATTATTGGCTAATGTTCACTTTTTCCAGAAGGACCCGGCTGAAAATGGCACTTTGAAATATGATGCCGCTGTCGATGTAAAGAACATATATATAGAAAGAACATATATAAAGAACATATATATATATATATATATATAGACGCCAGAAGAGGGAAGAGATTCCGAAAGCTCGCATAGAGCCCAAATTCAGTTTTAATGTTTATATATATATATATATGTATATATATAGAACTCAAAAAATACACATTTTCTTCACCGTTTCGATATTATCTTCGTTAGTATAAAGGGAATATATTTGGATGGTAAGAAATAATGACTTTCAAATTACTAAGAGGGTGAGGTGCAAAAGGTTATTGTGTTAAGATATTTGATTTTTCTAGTGTATGCACCCCGAGTTAACGTCATATATCATTTATAATTCAGTTAGCGTTGTAAGATTGTTGAATACAGTCATGTTAAGTTCGTGTTCCTAATAAATAGTATATGGAATCTTTAATTGTATTCTTATGTTTCTTTAATTTTTTAAAAGCTTTCCCCCCATAAATAACAACATCAATAAAATACAGTGTGCATGCGTCGGGGAATTAAGGAAAACGGCTACTTTGGAATTCTACAAACTTGATGGCTTGAAAAATTTTAAATTAAGAACACTGTAGAAACTTTTAATGATTTTGTTTCAAATCTCTAACAAAGTTTTAAGCCTTCGCTATTACGAGGGGTCTAACTATCAGTATATCTACTGAATGGATGTGATGGAAGATAAATTTTTGAAGAAATAGGAAATGGGAGACGGAGATGAAATGGGAATGGTAAACATGTTGATGCAAGAATGCCCCGTTACCGTGATGGCGCTATCGGTAAGTGAATGGGGCTTTGAGGCTTTGCCCTTTTTACATTTTTGCTACATAATGTTTCTTCTGTAGCAAAGAGAACAAAGAAAAAAACTAAGACAAGAAAACAAGAAAAGATAAGGTGGTTGACTACTAAATGTAACATGACTATATGGAATGTAGAATACCTTTTAAAACAAACACCCTTTGCTTTGTTAAAGAGGAGATAATTGGTCAACAAAATAAACAAAAAATGAAAGGTAGTACATCTCTTCATTAAAATCATAGGACGCCTGCTTACAACAAACATTATCATTTGGGCACAGGGGGCTAGTATAACCAGGGGTGTTTTTTGTATGGTACGGCGTAAACAAGGGAGTACTGAAAATAAATCCCGGATTTTTGTAGACAAATGAAAATTTGTTATAACGAATACGGATGGCAATGATATAAGGAGATTAAAGTAGATGGTTAGATATTACAATGAATGACCAAGTACAAATACCTATGGGCATACAAGGACATCGTTAAGCAAGAGGGATTGGTGGGTTGATGACTGCTCTGACATTTCAGAGAAAAAGTAACATTTTCGAAATTAAATGTTATCATTAGGTCAGATTTACCTGTAGGAGTTATAGCGCCATTACTAAAATCAATATCATCCTACACTACAATATCAGTTGACGTTTCTGTATGTTCCATAAAAACACAGCTTGGAAGTAATAGAAACAGAACTTACTAAAATTAACGTACAGAAACAATTGAATTTGCAAATTATCAAATTATTTTTAAGCGCATACCCCATAGAATGATATACAAAGCTGCAATTCCCGTCATGAATAGAATGAAATACAGGTGAGGTGGATGACAACGGTTGCTAGCAAGCTAAGTTACGAACAGAGATCTACTCTACAGTTAAATAAGATTCGACCCACCAGAGGGCCAATCTTTTCCTTGACAGAAAGGAGGCTTTTCTTCACTTAAACTGAACTTTCAACTTCTTCCTTAAAGATCTGCTCGTACCAGACAATATTGTCTGGATAATATTCAAGTGTATCGAAGCAACGACAGGATTTAACGGGTGAATTTGATACGTGTATTGTTAATGTGGTTTTATACATTGCACGAGATAACTTTCCCAATTGCACGATATAAAGTTACGACACTGTTCTTAGTTTAAAACAAGTAGCATTATCAAAAGTCTTTTAACATTTGTTAGGGATAAAAATTTTCTCACCTTAACAAACTATAACAGTGATCTGATTACATATTTTTCCGTTGGCCTATTAGAATTTCGCAAATATTGAAGGAATACAGTCAATTGGACTCTTGTCTCGACCTGTGAATTATTTCATAGAGGAATCGCTAAGGTAAGGAAAAAATGACCGCACCTTTCTGTGCACCTGTAGATAGATTTTTTTGTACATCATCTGGCCTACTTTCCGACTATCCAAACAAACGACATCCTAAATTTCTATGCCTCAAGGGTATGGGACCACTGTGTAATGACTAGCACATCATGTTGCAATGCTGCAATACGTTTTCACCATTTAGATTTTCATACTATATCATCAGCCCACGTCAAATGTGAAGGATTTGAGGAAATGGTGGATTGATGGTTAGGTTTTACCTTTGGTATTGTTGGGTTTTCGGTTGGGATGAATTTTATACTAGAGGTTTGTTGTTGATAGTTTTTATGCGGAAAGGTGAATAAAACTCATTTAAGATGGCAAAGTGACGTGCTACCATTACACCATGGTCCCATACCATTGAGGCATAGAAATTTGGGATGTCATTTGTTTGGATTGACGTCACTACACAGCTGGCAAGTACTATCAGAACACATCTGATGTACCATTCATGTCCATGATACTTTTTTCTAGCTACAGTTATAGGTTCTGCTGCAACAGAGCATAAAAGGCCCTACCTGAATAGAGGTTAAAGGTATAACTAATACTAAAAATGCACATTACAGAGCATAACAAGTTTTGTGGTACTTATGCATAGAACCCTTATGTACAGGAGCTTAATTGAACGTAGGACTTTGCTTAACCTTATGTTCCCCTCAGAGAATGAGGGCTTTTGGATCACCCATTTGTAACTATGCTATTGTGATTTATCTGCCTCTGGAGCTTGGGACACTTAAAATAATATGCGTTAGCGAAAGGTGACGTACAAAAAAGTTAAGAATGAGGGGGCTGTGTAATGACCAGCAAATGCCACGCCTGTTATTATTCTCCTTTACGCTGCTACGCAAGATATAATTTTGAATTAAGTGCAAATATTCGCACTGCAGAAAATTTCCAACCAAATGTTATAATAACCTTTACCAAGCAATTCACAAAATGAATAAAATTTCTAGAAACATTAAGCGAAAACTAAATGTTGAAAGTGGGGCTTAGTCCCGCCAACACTTTTCACACACATCTGCCTGTAGTGCTAAAATGCTACATTTGTAAACACGTCCTTGAACAGTCAGGAACATTTCTGTTTGAGGCAGTCTTCTGCTTCATCTTTAATCATACTCTCATCTCCATATCTCAACTATCTATTACACTTTTTTAATCAAAATGCAGCCTTATCGTGACAGACGCCATAAAAGCTAAAGTCAAAATGTTTCAGCTCTTAAACGTTTAAGGATGAAAAAATGTAAGCAAACGCTTGGTAGGGACTCGAAAAAGACCTTCTCCCCTCACTCCCCTCCAAAAGAATACAATTTAATCTTTTCATACAGAAGAAGCAGGTAATAATCGTGACAAAATTAAATATGTACCTGCGTTCCTACACCATTTCCACAAAGTCAATGACATATATGTATTTAGTGCTTCGTTTAATAAGTGGCAGATGATATTAATTGTCGATATTATTGTTCAAGTATAGATTATCAAGAACTTTAGGTGATAGACAAGCAATAACAGTCAATAAGAATTTGTTTTCAAGCTCAAAGAGAATAGAATTATCTCTGATGTGGACGTAAAATTGGTTTCCCAAAGTGTTTGCATGACAAGACTCCCCGTTGTTGTTCATCACAACATAATTATTTTATATATTACAGCTCGATGAAATGCATTCTTAAGCTATGAAATATCTAAATGGATTATTCATATATGTTTAAATGGTAATTGCTTTTATTTCAACGTTCAAAAAGGCACAAACAATTATTATCAACCCTGAAAACCACTCATATTCTTAATTAGGGTCAATATGCAATATAGAAGTTATACATGTTGAAATAGCCGCGGGCCTTCTAGAACCCGTGCTAGGTAGGGTTAAATTGTCAATAATAATCTATAAACATGCATTCAAAGATATTAAAATTCGCCTTCACATAAAACTTCAATCGCTATGCAATATTGTTCTTTTATTCGAGTGCGTTCTGTTTCTCACTGTACATTTACTATTGAATAGTAGCCAAACTGAAAGTCAAAAAACTAGATTAAGTTCTGCTAGGAGTT
>JAAAKM020006971.1:119393716-119424721 GCA_010016025.2 Alatinidae sp. Z8VKAUB7J3
GTTTCTCACTGTACATTTACTATTGAATAGTAGCCAAACTGAAAGTCAAAAAACTAGATTAAGTTCTGCTAGGAGTTACTAGTTCTGCTAGTTCTGCTAGTTCTGCTAGTTCTGCTAGTTCTGCTAGGAGTTTCTTTCGTCTTCCAAAGTCTAAGTGAAAGGGTTAGAAAGGTTCCCAGGTCAACATTAGACTTTTTGATCAATGAAATTTGGGGGAGCAGCTGCCCTCTTACACCCCTCCCCTGAAGACTAGGTTAGTTACTGTTAGTTACTTTGTCAAGTATCCGTTGAACCGCTAAGCTGTCTTGCTTTCTTTTTCTCTATACAGTGGTGTTGTAGCCTGGATCATAATCTGAGTTATAGATGCAAAAATACGAGATGCTACATTCAGGAAGCTCTTCCCTACAATTTCTGGTCTTCCTCCTGATTCTACCCTTCTCTATGTCGATGGAAAGCCTTTTCACATGCAAAGAAAATTTAATTCCTCGGGTGGAGCAAGACGGACTAATTCAAACAATTCCCAATATCACCGTCATGCAATGTGCTCAGAAATGCCTAGCTAATAGTTCCTCGATATCTTTTCTATGGAAGGCGGCAAAGGGACCATGCGTCCTTTATGGAGCAGTAGACTGGGACTCACTATCTACGACAAGCCATCGAACCACGTTCTGTAAATCGGTATGTATCCTTAGTACAGAAAATTTTCTTCCTATCTTGGGTTATCATTATGTTTTACCAAAGTATTACCTACAGATGCGAACATTGACAAAAGTAGGCAATTGGCTGGTCTTCTATGCTTAATAGTCTCTGATTGATCTAGGAATTACCATCTAGGATAGCAATTTCTTGAAGCAGGGATAGGCTGCAGGTATAACATTTCATCTCAATAAAATTGTAGAATGGTTACTCTCGTTTTCTCTCAATTTTATCGGAGATTTTATCCAAGGAATGCATTTAGCAGACGGAGCGTTAATTTAGCTTTCCGCCAAGAAGGATATACATTTACTTGAGCAGGTGTACAATCAAAACACTACGGCAATCAAATAAATGCATAAAAATGCAGTCATAACAATTTATATGTACAAAAAACATGTGACAGATATTGATCTTGACGAAAATTTAAAAAAGAAATATTATCTTTTTATCTTTTCACCCTTATTATCGGCATACAAGAGCGAGCCTCGAGTTATCTTGGGAGTACAAGGCCACCTATTCACGACCCATGACGGGGGCATGCATTACAATGCCCAAGTTATTTAATGAACTGTATTTTGCATACTGTGCACTAATACTTTCAATTTCACATTTCCTACACAATTCAAGCTTTTTCGCAAGTCAAATCTGCTAATCTTTCAATGTTTTTAATATTGAAAGAAACTAAAAAGCTTTGCTTTTCGCAATTTGCAGCATACTTTAATAATAACAATATAAGTAGAGAAACAAGCTGTCTTCATCAATGTTATTATAAACATGTCTTTGGTGTTCCTTTACTAATAATGCAAACAGGCCTGTAGCCAGCCAAGCCTATCATGAGAGGAGCAAAGAGCTACCAAGTGGGCAAGTAATTCGTTAATGAAAATATAGACATTTAATTGACTACCATTTATTGTTATTGTGGGTCGGGTACGATAATGTAACAGACCATTAATATTGAAAGATTTGTTTACAGTAATCAAAATTATTAAATCACCCACTGATAAGAACTTGTATCGAAAACCTACTACGGCAATACATCGATCTTAAATAACTTTTCAGAGGGGAAATGACCCCTGGTGCCACATTGAATATAGGACTGCATTTTAACTTCTTCATACATTGCCTTTTTGATTGACATACATTCTTTTTTTAATGTTCATAACAGTTGTCTTGCAAGGGGTTGGTCACGCAAAAACACGAAACAGAGGACTACAAAAGATGTCTTCCATTTCTGTGTAAGTAATATATGAAACATTTAACCTATCTTTTCTATTTCATCAATTTTTATTAGCTTGATACATTATTGTTTCATTTCTATTAGGCAGATAGTTGTTGATAAATGTCTACAGCCGAGGTGAAGAAAAAGAAATGCCAAAAAATTCTGATCTAAGGCATAGGTGTATCTGGTCTAGTCTGAGGCATCTGATCTGAGGCATACGTTAGAGGCATGATTTTCACACCCAAATAAAAAATTAGCCATTACACCTACAGCCACCCCACCAATGTCCAGTAAGTCTCCCGCCATCACTATTTTAAATCTTTTTCAATATCAAGTAGATTCTCTTCAATGTAGAGTAATTTAAAATTTTGAAAAGAGCACTAGAGAAATAGAAAATACGTCACCACCGGGGATCGAACCCGTGACCGACGCTTTCGCGGCGTGCGCTCTACCAACTGAGCTAGGTGACCTCCGATGTTAAACCATCGTCTCCCGAAACGGAAGAAGCCTACTACTACTATCCTTGGACAACTCTTAGCCTTACTATTTAATGAATCTTCGATGCAAAAGGAAACACAATAGGAAAGAAAGCCACAATCGAGCACACGCTACGCTAGCGTGGGTCACGGGTTCGATCCCCCCGATAGTGACATATTTTTCATTTCTCCAGTGGTCTTTTCAAAACTGACATTTCAAGTCCTCTCTTCTCGATGATACTTTCTAACTGCAACGGGCTTTGAATAGATGACGGGCTGGATAGCAGTCCTCCCTTCGTCAAGTCACATGGTGCAGAGAGGCTGGTCTCCAATTGCGTTGAGCTGGATGTCGATATCGACTGATGGATGATTGGGAGCTAATGTGGCGACTAGAGAAGTAGAGTATGTTAACATCGGAGTTCACCTAGCTCAATTAGTAGAGCACACGGCGCGAAAGCGTGGATCACAGGTTCGATTCCCGGTGGTCACATATTTTCTACTTCCCTTGTATGCTTATTTAAAACAAATTACAACAAAGAAACAAAATCCTTGAATTTTAAGTTGCCGGTTGACCGTTCCTAGTGAGTGTAATTTCCATGAACTATAACAGGTTATATTGCCCTGATTCCTAAGATCGTAATAAAGTTTGCGGTATAATCAAATATATCGTATTTCCTATTGATCAAAGCACTGGTTTTTAGCGATGATTATTACTTAATGGTAGCAATTAAAGCTTACGTAAAACAGAGAAACTCAACGTTTTGAATTATTTTTTGCCTAAATAGTATCACAGCAATCAATAGAAAAGTTCTTGACTTTCTCGTATAATTATTTTAGTATGGAAGGTACATTAATTCTATTTGGCTCATAGACTAACAAAATCGATCCAAAGTAGTTTCTTCTTTTATGGTTCATATAGTAGGTTAAGCAATATTTCTGTGAGGGGGCATGTCAGCCCCACAAGAGCCCTATAAACCGAAATACCCCCTCCTACATAAGGGTTCATAGAGGAACGTTTGCATACGCCCGTTCTTATGGTCCGGTTAAATAAGGGCTGCTTACAATTTTTCCACAATTAACGTCCGGATGAATTACCGAAGTGAACGAAGCAAAGAATTGGTTGCAATATGTCCTTCCCCCACCCCCTCCAGAAGGAGACAGACCGTGGGAACTGAACCCACGTACCCAGGATTAGGAGTAACTGCCTCCTTAGGTACGCTTGCGTGAATTATAAGCTCTACTGAGTCAAATTCCCGAGCGCTACATGTACTGATACAGCTCTAGAAGTAGCCTGAGAAATATATTATGCCACCAAATTTCACGAATACCTGTAAAGAAAAAAACAACTCCCAGGAAGTACAAAAAAAATTAATGGCGATTACAAATTTTTGTAAGTGTCCATTCTTTTAAAGCATTTACATGTGCTAACTTTCCAAAACGACCCGAAATTGTCGTCAAAATTCATAAATAACTGGGGAAAAAAGAGAAAAGCAAGGAAAAATAAATAGCGGCTAAAAAAATCGGAAATCTCCCTTTTTCAAAATATTCGTTCAGACAAACTTTCACGAACGAGCCGAAATTCGAAAATCCCTACCGGTAGAATTTTTTTACCTTTGAAGTAGTTTTAAAGTTGTCCCAGTTCTGAAGTTGGTGTTCTCTCCTGAAAATGTCCGAAGAATATATCCCCACAAAACTCCCATTTCACTTTCTACGTGTTTGTTACTAAGAAGATCCTTAAAGTTGGCCTCGAGTTTGACTTTAAAGTTTTCTCAAGAAGACTGGGAAATTATTAATCAGATCAAAGCCATCTTTTCCATTTTCTCACCGGTCTTTACGGTCGACTCCCTCAAGTTGTATCACAAAACGATGGTGTACCGAAGAAAGTTCAATAAAGTTTCTTCTTCTCAGCATATCCTGACTGCACTACTGTGAAATCTAGCTTGTTTACATCGGATCCCTAAGTACTATCACAAACTGAAGATAATCTTACATAACAAATTCATTTAAAATGCATTGCATCTATGTTAAATCAGACACAATGACTTTGTTTTATCCATGGTCGACAAACGCTTTGCGTCCATTTCAATTGGTCACCCCGTCCTCATCAAAAGGTATCTCCCCGACGACTGACGACCGCAGCAGATGTTCTTGAACTTGGGATTGCTTTCGTTAAGCTTAAATCCTCTCTGATGTTAGAAGCAGACAAACCTTAATCACAAGCTATGCAGAGCAGTAGGTTGAAGGGAGCAATTCTTGTAAACTTAAATCAGATTTGAACGAATATTGACAGGAACTGACAATTGATCTTAAACAAGGAAACTTCTTTCTTCTTGCCCTTCGTCCGGACTCCATTAGTGGAATATAAATGCTCGTTTGAAGATAGAGGATCGTCTTTAATGCTGATAAGTTCTACAAATCACAGGATGATGACCGTCGTAATAGCTTACTTTAACGTATAATTTAGTTTAACGTTTATTATTTTAGTTCAGTGAACAGTTTACCAGGATGGATGTAGCTAGCACGAGTGAGTTGGTTGAAAATGAGAATACAGAATCTTGCACTTGTGAAGCCACGAGGCTTTGCTTTGAGGAAGGGAACATCGACAAGAAACATTTTATTCAAGAAGACAAGATATGGGAAGAAAAGGAAGGGATTGATCTAACGGAAGAAACGCACGAAAGTTGTACAAATGAGGAGACGAGTTCAAATTCATCGAAGGATAGCAGCGACGGCCCACCTTTGGGTTTTCATCCAGAAAGGAGAGTCAGCTGGGCGGAGGAGTTAGTTAGCATACACGAGTATATAGAACAGAAGGGAGAGAAACCTAGAAGACGATCACTACTGGGTTTCATGTTTGGGCGCCGACGAACTCCGATCCGTCGTGGAATGAGTTTCTGATATTTTAAATGCCAGCAAAAAATGTTGTCCGTCGTACAATTTGCATGCAATACCAACTTAACGGGAAAGGGACCGTTCTTCAAGCTACTATAGCTGTTATGTGTTCTGCAAATACCTCACCAAAATATCAAAGGTTGCACTTTGGACTTCTCAAACCAGACGCTAAAGGATTTAGTCAACCTAATAGTCCATTACACGTTTCGAAATTCACGCATTAGTTGGCAGGAAAGGCACTACATTTTCAAACATCAAGATGACATTGGCATACACAAAATCCGACTTGTGGTTTCCTGTTTCAAAGTTACAGGTATGAAATTCCTGGAGTTTATCAAATTATTTTAATTTAGAAACTTTAAACATATTGGGCAGTATGACTAACCAATCTTAGTACGTTCTTCTGCTTCGGGAGTTACGCGTAGTAAAGCCTTTGCGAGCAGTGTATTAAATTTCAGGAGAAAATCTTAGTTCGAGATTTTGCGCCTTTCGACTTCCTACTACAGGCGAAGGTTCTACGGCATCATCAATATCAGTTATTAAATTAAATCTCTCCTCATGGTAGATGCAATAATGTAGGGTGTGTAAATGGATACAAGGAGTTTGAAATTGCACGCATGCTAATTTACAATTGCACTTCTTCAGGAGCAAACTGTAGCACGTGTTTTTGGATATTTATGGAGTATTTCTATCGGTCTAGATTTGACCTTACTTTTACCAGTCTGTTTGGTATCTCACTTCACGGCCTGCAACTCAACTTGGATTCAAATACCTCCTGTAATCCCTTGAGGATATATTAATGTATCAATAACGGAATATTGTATCTCTGACCTAAAGATAGCATTAACTTCCATGAATAAACAGTGCTTCAAGTTTCATTTGTACACAAACAACGCAATGCTATTATAAAATGTAATGCAGACCCTTGGAATGTTTAGGGCTTCTGGATGATTTCCTGATCAACAAAGATACGAAAACAACAGACTTGAACTGTTTTATTCCCGAGCGCTTTAGATAATTGCAAAGGCTGAAGTTAGAATTCATAAAGTTTTTTCTATTTGTGAACAAGACAGCTGCGAGGATAATTGCATATAGAAGCATAGAGTTTCGTACGAAAGGTCACTAGTCTGAACAAGGTGTAGCAGACATGAAAATTTGAAATATTGATTAGGCGGTGGGCTTGAAGATTGTAACAGAATACGTACTGACTTGTATGGTCGTATGCTAGTAAATGGTGTTTTGAATAAGAATTCTGTATCTTTGCAATAGAGCGGGTACAACCCAAATGTAAATTTGTATATGAGGTGTACAGTTTTTCTTTTAATTGGTTCTGGAAATTAGTTGATTATTGTTGCATCATAATGTGAGCAAGTGATTACAGTGTTATGTTTGATATGAATATACAGGAAATTTATTTTAGATCATGGGTATGAAAGACATTAAAAACTAGAAATTAACTATGGGCCGTCAAACGTTAAACGTTGACACAATCCGTATCTTACGGCAGATCTTCCCTTGCTTCAGTCCGTGTGGCTTGTGGCTCTTAAAAGTGGCTTTCACATGCAAGATATCTTAGCAAAATGTGGTATAAATTGAGAACGTGTTTAACTGAACCCAAATAGATATCAAATTATGCATACTTCTTGCAAGCTTCACGTGTTACCTCAAGAGCAATGCTGACAAAACTTATCGCAAAACGCGACACAAAAAGAGATACTTCAACAAAAAAATTTGTAAAACAAAATTCGGTCGCCTTTGACTTTTCGCTTGACGGCTCTGTACAGCATCTGCTTGCTGTTCTGATCGTATCACTAAAAACCAAACGCCCTCTTGACATAAAAGCGAGCTTTAGATGTCTTACTTTCAGATAACTTAGGCGTTTTCTTGCATTTATGGGGACGTAAATATCAAGGTGACAGAAAGGATCATGAAAAGCTTAAGAGAGAAGCCCGTATGTGTACAATTTTGTTCATTTACATGTATGTATTGTCAAGTCGAAAAGCTAATTTTAGCAGCAGAAGTATGATTTAACGGTTACACGATAGGAAAATTTCGAGGACGATAAAGGTCGTGTTTGTTCAGCTTTGCCACGAGGGAAACCTTTCTTGGAAGCGTGTACTACGGGAAGTATTAATAGCAGAAAATATTGAAGCCTCGTGTTTCATTCTACACAGAAAGTGAATAAAAAGTTTTCTTATACTTACGTCGCCTCTTGACGACACAGTTAAACGTATTTGGATTGACGGGACAACTTCTGAATTACCTTGGTGAATGGAAAAACAGACGAGAGCTTGCGAAGTTGCCGAGGAGAATCCTAAGTAAAACACCAAACAAACAGTAGAAAGTTTCCATAGACCTCCATGTTTTTTCAAGCAGCTCACAGCCAGAAAATGGACAAAACTACACCGCCAGATTTTATCCATCAGCTTCAAAGTCTACAGTAGGTAGACATTTAAAGAATACATAAGGCTTTCCTTCGACCTCTCAGACAGCCACAAACTCCTTAAAAATCTATGGAAACCTAATATAAAACCGTTGAAACACTTCATGTATATATGTGTGTATTTTCATGGAATTCCTTGTTTAAAACACCTCACAGCTTGACATTTTGAGAACAAATTTGCCGAGATTGCAATATTTAATATCCAACTATATCAAATTTTTGCGTTCACTTTGCTGTACAGAATATTCGCATAGCCTGCAAGTGTTATAAGTTTCCTAAAAATTTCTCTCGTCATAGTTTGAGTACGTTCTCGGGTAACTCCTTGCAATTCTTTATGTTTCTCGCTCTGTCGATCAAATTGCTTGCAAAGTTTACAATTTCATGTTTGCGAATAACAATCAAGTAAGGTTTTTCAAGATTCCTTCATTTTCACTACACGATACACGAAGAGCCTAACTCACGGAGAGTAAATTATTTTCAAGAGATGAGGTTTTGGCAGAGTTGAAATCTAAAAGCTAATACATGGAGACTGTAATTTCCTAATGAGCGAAGTGTCTGAAATTTCTTTACCTCAAATTCATTCATTCAACACTCTAAACTTTGATTGTGATTATCGGATGTTAGTTTTCGAATTACTAACATTTCTCAACTAATTGCGGTTTCCTCAGACAGTATAATTAGATCATTTGAAATCTGGAGTAAAAATTTTAAATGTTGCTATCAAAAGGATTCAGCAAATTAAAATATTTCAGCAAATAAGGCTGTCAGAAAATCTTAAGTTTGTTTTTGAGTGGGAAGCCGGGTATGTGAGTTTCGAGAGAGGGGTTTCTTTAACTCAAATTAATGCATTCAACTCTCTAAAATTTGATTGTGATTATCGGACGTTAGTTTTCGAACGACTAACATTTCTCAACTAATTGCGGTTTCCTCAGACAGTATAATTAGATCATTTGAAAACTGGAGCAAAAATTTTAAAGGTTGTTATCAACGATTACAGCAGATGAAGCTGGCAGGAAATCTTAAGTTTCTTTTTCAGTGAGAAGCCTGCTTTGTAAGTTTCGAGGGTGGGGTAAAGTTTAGAAAGTGAAGGCAATGTACTCAGTATATATATGATTGTCTGCATATATTTACACGTATTTTATCTCGTTAGTAATCGTAGTAATACTAGTACTTGTTCGAAGGGTGTTTGTGTAGAGATAATCTTATTTTTAGGAACAAAGCTGAAAAAGAAGCACGGTTCTAATGAACGTAAACAGATAGTCAGAGAGCACCTTGGGTGTTTATTTATATTTGGATTCTCCTCGTTTCTGAACTCCCCGTCCTCCCCCTCCGCTTCTGACATTCTGTATAATTGGCCATGTAAGTCTTACGAAACTGTTTGCTAGAACTGTTTCATTGACATTTGCCGTTGTTGGATACGACCGTCGAAGGGTGTTTGTGTAGAGATAATCTTATTTTTAGGAACAAAGCTGAAAAAGAAGCACGGTTCTAATGAACGTAAGCAGATAGTCAGAGAGCACCTTGGGTGTTTATTTATATTTGGATTCTATATCTTTCACACCTCAAGTAATTACTAACTGATGTTAAGTGCGAAATATCAAAATACCTTCATATCCTTAGAGAATAACAGGATTTATTTACAATATGAAACTATAAATACCACGTATAGCTAACAATAGGTTTGTCTGCCATTACTTGGCTTTGTATCTGTAAAAATCTACAATTTCTTTGTGAATCATTTCTAAACAAATGTTCAAAAATCAGTTTTGATGACCTGGCTTCGTTTTGTTTATCAGACGTAAGCCAGACCTACCAAAACAATTTGGAGTATCTTTAACATACGTCAAACCTCAACACGGAATAGATAATTCTAATAACAAGGAATAATAAGTCTCCAATCCTTACTTCAAATGATAATTTTGAAGTGTTGATGAGTCATTTAAGAGCAGATTATAACGAAGGTTTGATGAGCATGTGCTGAATATTTGTGTCACTTATAGGAAATCTAATACATAATGATGGCCGATGATGAACGTCTGAATGATACCAAATTCGTGCTTGCGTAGTTTATATATTGTGGAATAGTGTGGAAGGAAGTTTAGCAATGCATCGAAAAAGAACGAATGACAATATTAGGCGATGTGGATCAGTTATATATCAATTAAAGGTCCAAAATTGTTTCAAAAGAAAAATCATCAACAATTTACTGGAAGGACAAGGGACATCTAGTGACAGTATATCAACATCATGAATGCATGGATGATACATATTGCGAATAAGATAGTAAGAGCGATTTAAGAGAGCTTAGACAAAGAATAATGAAAACACAGTATTAGATAGGAGTCGTTGGTATTAATAGTTAGGGACAGGAATGATCACAAAGGAAGGACCATCAACACTTCACGAGAAGGATAAGCGAAATCTAGCGACAATAATGAAAATCATGTAAACGTGGATGATAAATGTTGCGAATAATAAGGACGATTTAAGAGAGCTCAGAGAAAGAATAATAAAAACACAGTATTAGATAGGAGTCATTGGTATTAATAGTTAAGGACAGGAATGATCACAAAAGAAGGACCATCAACACTTCACGAGAAGGATAAGCGAAATCGAGCGACAATAATGAAAATCATGTATACGTGGATGATACATTTGTGAATAAGATAGTAAGAGCGATTTAAGAGAGCTTAGAGAAATAATGATCAAATCACAGTATTAGATAGGAATCATTGCTATTAACAATTAAAGACAGAAATGATCACTAAAGAAGAACCATTAACATTTCACGGGTAGGATAAGAGATATCTCGAGAAAATAGTAATAATATGTCTGTGATAACTGCGTTCGTTTCACAGCAAGGATTGAGCAGTGTTGCTTATGAATTTTAAACACAAATAGACTAATGGCACTGAATGGAATCAAACGTTGTTATATAAACAACATTTGATGATTATGGTTACTAATTTACAAGATCAAGCAATATGAAGAGAAGAAAGTTAATGAAAAAGTTTTCTATTCAATAAAAAGGGATAAGAAAGCTCAGGATCAGTAAAGGGCATTTCAAAATATAATTTTAAAAATTTTTTTCAGAAAACAATCTACTTAATTTACTTCTATATACTTCTTTGCAAACCCCTATTATATTGGCAAAGAATATGCAATTAGGGTTTGATTCATTGTTCAGTTGCTTTTTGGTAACGTCCTCATATCTTGACTTTTCCTCCCTTTTTAGGAGACCGACGTGACTCAAGGTAATGAAATGGCACTTGAAAAAACACGCCTTATAGTATACCTCTTCGGCGGTACGGTCCAACCACTTGGTATACCTTCAGCGATACCTGAATGCCAGATGTATGAGGAGTGTCCACAGGTAAGAAATTGAGCGACGTAAATTGGAATGTGTTTTAGAGACCAAGATTATGGATTTGCAAACTTTTCACAAAATTGAAGTGCCCAAAGATTGGATTGTGTAACCTAAAGATGCTTGTGAAAGGAGAATTCTGTGTGACCCCAGGCAAGGAGCAGTTGTTTGCTTTATAATCAGTTAGTACAAACTGGTCTCATTAAAGCTTATAAATTAAGCCTCTGTGGACAATAGTTCCTATAATTGCAGTGTCAATAGCAGGTTATGTACGAAAGGTCTCGGTATACTAATCATAGGGCGTCGACAAACTTTAGCCAATTTTCAGTAGTGACATGAAAAAGTCTGTTGGACGAAACGTTGTCAATGAAGTTTCCACATTTGGCGTTTTACTTATAATAACTTGTCGGTGGACTATTCACCTTTCAGTCACAAACACTATCTGCTTGAGTTAGGTGCACTTAGTCCACAACTATTATTCTTAAAATGGTTCCCATGAAAACCTAGAATATGGGTTAAGCAAAAGGTGAAAAGGGGGAGGCTATAGAAAAAAGGGGGAGCCTATAGAGTAAAAACGTTCAATTCTAATTTAAATTAGTGATGGGCACTTCGGATGGAAAATGCACATGAAGGTTTAATTAGTACCAATGCATTTACTAGACAGTGATTGTAACTTTGTAACAGGCAGCAACGCCAAGCAAAGAGCGCTCGTATGTAGAAGGCTATTAAAATATCCAACATGAAACACGAGACTTAACCAAGCTTTGAATATATTTATCACATCGTTCTCAGAGTGTAACAATCTGGAAATAACTACGCTAGGATCAAGTGGCCTAACTAAATGAGCTAAATAAATGCAATTAAAAGAACGAGTATTGAGCCTCGAAGTACAAATTGCAATAGAAGATGAGGAGCTGTACTCCGGAATCGACGGGTAGGGGGTAATAAACGTCCAGTTTGGAAGTTTGTTTAGAATCTAATAATAGGTTAGGGTGAAATAAGCGTCCAGGCTAGACATGTCGCTCAATAAAAATAAACGGGTGGGCTGGAATAAGCGGGCAGGCTGATAATTTGACTTATAATTTCTGCCTATCAACCGTTTGCAAAGATTTCCGTCACATCCTGTTAAAGCGCGAGTAACAAAACCACTGCGCTGGCGACTCCATTTATCATGGGTCAACAAGTGAAAGAAAGCTTTGGAATGTTACCGTGGGAGCGCGCGGGCAAACTTGCGGTGTTGGGCCTCACTGAAATTAGAATCGTTTGATCGCATTTGGCAATCGAGGTGTGTCCCATGTTTTTGAAATAAGCGAGGAAATAAGGGTCCATGAACATCTATTCTGGACCCAAGAGAACATGTTGTGGCTTTTTAATGACGCCCTAAATATGCCAATAAAGAGAAGCTTTTTCTATAAAAAGATGTCCTCTCATTGGGCCTTTTCAGTTAATTCACAAAGAATTTGCAGACGCTTCTTTTTGTTCCATATAGCTTGCGTCGCAGGATCGAAAAAACTTGATTTTTAGCGTCTGCGAGGCATAGAAGAAAACGTCGTCCAGGCTTTCATAGTCACGATGCTTGCTCGTAACCAAGAAAAGTTGTGCTCTCATTGGGCCTTTTCAGTTAATGCACACAGCTTTTAAAGGCGCTGATTGGTCAAAAAACGCAAAAGCGATCAGGTGGTTCATTTCGAATTGCTTGTTCCTAAAGTCATAGTTGGGTATTGTGCCCCATTTTGCCATTTCGATTTATTATAACGATTTCTGTTCTACGCTGTTTCAGACAAACACAGCCTTTACGCTGAAAGACAATTTCGTACCTGAAACACACTTTCTGAATACATAATAAGTACATACCGCATTTAAAAATTACAATGGTATAATTACAGAAAAGACACTAGAGAATTAAAAAACCTCACCACCGGATCGAATCTGTTACCTACGCTATCGCGGCGTGTGCCCTACCAACTTAGCTACAATTCTGCCTGTCTTGAGAAAATGTTGCATCTCCAGCAGTTTCCTCTGGTGATTTTTAAAACAGTGATTTTGGATAGCAATATATCAGAGGACCATAATACCCCAAGGAAATGAGAACATACGAAGTAATACCAGACTGGAAGCGTATGTTATGTAGCAATTGTTCTGTGGCATTTTTACTGATTTGCTCAAATTTTCACTAATTTATCTCAAAAGTTTCGTCCAAGATTGTAAGTGCCCACCGATGTTAACACATTCTATTTCTCTAGTCACCGCCTTAGCTCCCAGTCGTCGATAATAGTATATTTCCTCGAGGATTATTTCATCATTGCTCCCACTTTAATTAATTTAAGCTTATCCATTTTAGTCGGCACCCAGTAATTATAAAAGAGTCTTGGAGGGCCCACCATTTAGTCGTATAATGAATGCTGTTAGAAATAGAAGATTGATGGGCAATATTTTTGGCATTAGCGACTATTAAGGTTGTCACCTGCCATAAACAACGCACTTATTTATAAATGCAGTAGTCAGCACAGCGGTAAAGCCTGGGCGACGTTGTGATATAGACCCTCTAGTGAGAATAACCTCTGTTTTGTTGTGCTCTCATCATTTTGTTTATCTCGCTTTAGGATGTGTTTATTGAATACAAGAGAGACAATCCTCCAACCAAGGAATTTAAAAATGGTATGGGGTTTGATCTCTACATTGACGAAGGACGGTTTTTCCCACGGTGCTGCGTTGCTAGCAAGGTTAGTTTCCAACGGTTTACTCTTTATAAAGAAGGGGAAAAATAGTAGCCGTAGTGAGAAAGATTCTAATTCCTCTTTAACTATTAGATTCAACAGCAATAGGTGTCAACTCGATGGATGTGAATGCATTTATTGGATGAGATTGTTAATTAAGAAGTTTTTTCGAAAAATATTCCTTTTTTCTCGGCTTCATTTTTATACTCCTGTTTTTACCTGTGCTGATATTAGGGCTTTAAAACTAAAAATGTTATACTTGTTTAAGCCAGTCCATCACATGCAGCGTTGTATAAGATTTTACAAATAAACCGACCTGTTTCCTTGAATAGAATATTTATATGGTCGACTTTGTCATTTATTGGGGTGTCACATCTTCCAGTAACGCCAGTTCCTGGTTACTGATTGCTAGGAAGGCCTCTTCAATATTGAAGCATCAGGCCCGCAAACTGCACGCTCTACACTGACATTACGTCTCTTCACCAGATACTACGGTATACACACGGAATGTAGTAAACTAGTGGTAGCTTATATAATTAATTATTAGATAGGGGGTATTCATAAAGAAAGACACGTTGCAGGACATTTAAGTAAATATGGTACATAATCATTTGGTGTACACCTAAGAAAAGTAACGTAAAATTTCGAAGATAACCCCCCGAATATATCCCCTTCTGTAAACTAACCAAAGTATCATTTGGAATATAAGCCCCCCGAATATAAGCCCAAGGCTTCCATTTGGGATTCTGTGTGTTGGATCTTAAATTGGTAGTGGAGAAAGCATAGATACTGAATGAACATGGACAAAGTATATAGAGAGAGCCTCTGTATTTTTTTTGTTCTTTTGTGAGGTTTTACGGATAAAATAGTCTCTCTGATTTGACACCGAATGCTGAATCTTTTGGAATACACAAGTCACCTGTTGACCCAAAAGTCCCTATGAATTACTTACGCTTACGAACCTCTATAAGCCAACGGCTTATATTCGGGATATTACTGTATTTGGGGAAAATATAGGAAATACCCGTTCACGGGAAACGTCAAAGGCCCAATCAGAAATGGTTAAAGTAAACAGGGCCTTGAGTTATGGAAGAAATAAGACTGAAAGTTAACGAAGATGCGAAAACAATTCGAGTTGCTAATAGTTCGAGTTGTAAGGAGTAAACCACTGTTTTACATTCCGTAATTTAAATCCAGTGAAAATTATTTATTTTCTGCAGTAAAATTTGTTTTGTATGATATTATTACTGTTAATATGATTGCTTGAAAAATCTTTTTTTACTTTATCGCTTGTTTGTCAAGTTACACTTTGTAAAAAGGGTTTGTTATGTCTTTGGCTTTAAAACACGCCTTCACTAGCATATCAAAACGTTAAGCTGTTTACATAAGTATCCATCTTATAATTTCGTTGCATCGCTGATCTCTTCAAAGTCATCATCTACCATATATTGAAGTAAACATAAGCAAAAATTAAATCGATGTCATGTCTTCACGTTAATATAATTTCATTATTTGCTAGACGTATAGGTTACATGGTTGATGTTTAACCTATATGACTTCTAGGCGCAATGATAGCGGCAAGGCTGTTGAATCCACGGCAGTGGAATGACTTCTGTGCTATTTTCCATTAAAGCCTCCCTCAACATTTTCCACTTTGTTTTAGTCTCTACAGCTTCAAGCTCTTACAAACGTTTCCCAACTCCTACATTGTATTTATCTCTTTATCTGTTTTTAGCCTGGCTATTTCATAATTTTCTTCTACTTTTCCCTTTTCATCTTCTTTAGCTTTTTTTTATGCTGCAATCGACTAAGTTTGGATCTCTTCCAGAATCTGCTTCAGGGTAACTCTTTGATTGACGAACTACATTTTATTTGTGTTGATGGTGAAAAAATTGAATTTTTTTCTTCTGTTTTCTCAAAGGGTTTTCAAGTGCATTTGCTCATTTAATGTTCCTGGAACAAGGTATTTGTCATGATATTCCCATTTTAGGTAAAGTACTCAATCCATGTTTCACGGCTGCCGTTCTTTCTTTCCACTCCGTTAATTTAGGATGTCTTCCACTCTCTCTGAACCCACGTTTACATTTCGATCACCCATAACAATACCATCTCCTGAGTCTGGCATAATTTCATGGCTCCCTGCAGGTCCCTGTAAAAATGTCCAGATCTTCGTCTAGATTTCCGCTATTGAGACATACATTAGAGTGGTTGCAATTTTTAAATGTGCGGCATTACTTCTATAGAAAGCACTCGGTCGGAGACATGTTCAGAAATCAACTAGACACTTTGATAATTTCTTATCCAGAAAAACCCCAACTCCTCTCTCATGAGTCTCACCACCTAATTAGATTGATTTTCCATCTTTAGTCGTGAATATTCCAGAGTCTTCCGCCAAGTCTCACACAGGCCAAGAGTGTTGAGCTTTATTCTTCTTATCTCCTGTTTGATATAGTGAAATGTTTCCAATTGGTTACGATTTCGCACATTCCAGGTGGCCACTTCAAGGGAATTCTTCTCAGCGCGCACAGAAACTGACACTTGTCACACATGACAATCCTTAACAAACAAGGAATTGCCCTCATTTGTAAAAAGAGCTCCCTTAACAATGTTATGTCTATTCCTATCATTGTGGCTGATCATGGCTTTTCTTTTCAAACATGACGATTATAGTTTACTGTTGATTGCTGCCCCTGTGGTATCATTATCGAGGCACCGTCTCTATCTAGTTAGCCGTTCACTTTTAGAAGAGTAACTCTGCCTTTTGGCAGTTCTTTCTTTTTAGTGTTTAGCAACCAATCTCACTAGAGAAGTCTAGTGAGGGTGCAGGTTTGGTCGCCGACGAACCGATAATAGAACAGGTAGTACTGGTTTACATACTGCTAATATAAGGTGGAATCTGACTTGACAAACCGGCCCTGTATAGAACCCTTAAAAGGACATTAGAGCCATACCGCGTAAACTGGGTCTAACTTGCTGTTTTAATTATCTGGTGTATATACAAGGAATGACTTATTATCAGCACAAGCTAGAATATGTTCATTTAATTAATAACCTCATGTATTATTTTACCAAAGATCACCACTCCAACCTTTGAAAAAGCTTCAATGCATTTAAAACTGTATTTCCCTTACAAAGAAATGGCTCATGCATGGGAATCAAATGAAATTTAAATAAAGCAAATCGCAAAAAAGATGTTTCTTGAAATATATTCTTGTATTGAGATGTTTCCTGGGAGCGTCTTTGTGCTTTTTACGAGGGTTGTAAAAAATTCGCAGTATCTTATTCATGATTTCCCTTCTCGTAATGAGTCGTTGCGCTGATATATTATTTAATGCTTGGCAGACTTTAACTACTTATTCACAATTAATGCAACAGATCGTTCAAATTCTCTTCTATTTGTCATTCACTTACAAGTACTCACAGGATATGATTGATATCGAAAGATGTGACCAGAAACTCCTACAACACGAGTTTTCTATTCTATTAAAATACACGTGAAATTGATAAGAGTTGGCGACGGCGAAGCAGACAACTACGATTTCGAGAATCAGTGTTCAAAAGAGATAAAATCATGTGTGAGTAACTGGCAACAGACAAGTGGGTAACCATCAAAATAGCTGTTGGATTAAGTTTTAATTGCTTTAAATTATCGATAAATTGCAGAAAGATATTATTCAAAATGCTTTTAATTGGTCTCTTTATGAACAGATGTTATAACAGCAAAATTTTGGAATATGCTATATTTAGGTATTCCAGCATCAAAAGTATAATCTGGCAATTTCAACGCTACTAATAATCAGAAAGATCAAAACACACTTAAGTATTCAAATTGTAAAAATTTCTCTCTTTTGTGTAAGAGTAAAAGCTGGCTGTTTGATGTCCAGTCTTAGTGCTTCTACGTTATGTGCGGGGGTAGTTAGGGGGCTACAGTTTATAAACAAACTGATAATTACAGGGAAGGAGGAATCAAAAACTGTACAACTTGGGATATGTCGGGCACTAATTGATATTGAGGTAATCAGAGAGGGTCTAATTTACCGATAATAATTAGTTATTTGCATTTTAGGTGAAGCACAATAACACCGGTTATCTCTTAAACGCCTCTCATACGTAAATAACATTATTACCATCAACAAAAGACAATTTCCATCACCCACAGCGCTCTGTATCCTCTTGCATTTCTCAATTTAATATTGAAAATAAATTAGATAACAATTTACCAAAATGCCTACACTTTCTCTTATCACTGCGCCCTTGCATATCACTACAGCAGAAAGCAAATAATAACACAGTAAGCTTATTAAAGACGTTACAAAAAGCAGGAAGAAGAAAACGAAAGCTAGATATGACATCGGCCAACATTACATCAATCATCGGTATATAATAAATCGGTGGTTTAGACAGTCCACTTAGGTTATTATGTCAAGGGAGAAATTAGGGAGAAATTGCAACGATATAAATCAAAGTGAGGAAATTAAAAAGACTAGTAAGTAAAGGTAAGGTAATGACATGATAGGACAGATAGACAGAAGTATTATTTTTCTATGCGTTCAGTTTTATTGCGTTGCGTCTACTACTCGTATCAAAATGCCAAAACGAAAGATATGATTTTCGTGTCTCGACAGAAGCAGAAAGACTATAAACCGCGAAACAGACGAGATGTTGAGCAGTTGACGATTGACTTGTAAGGATTCCAAGATCTCCCCTATCCTTTAGAAATAACAGAT
The DNA here is from genome assembly GCA_010016025.2 of Alatinidae sp. Z8VKAUB7J3. Lineage (NCBI taxonomy): Eukaryota > Metazoa > Cnidaria > Cubozoa > Carybdeida > Alatinidae > Alatinidae sp. Z8VKAUB7J3. The sequence continues at coordinate 119,412,251 of JAAAKM020006971.1, forward strand.
TGTTAAAGCGACTGTTTGCTGCTGAAAGACATCAGGTTCAAAAAGCCCCTAGCTCCCCAATGCTTCGACATCATTTTAATGGAATGCTAAAAATTTTGAAAGGCATATGCGCGAATGTAGCAAAGGCGCACCGACATTACGATTGAATTCCCAAACGAAAGTTTGATCAGGTTTTAAAGTGTGATTAGAGTAGTAATTTTATCGAAGTGCATCTAAAACTAACCAGTTTTTCAGATTGTTCTATATAGGTGGGGATTATAATCGCTTCTACACAAGAAGATGTGTTGGTGTCAAAGAGCAATTACATTGGCAAGGTTATAGCCCTCTATGAAGCTTTGGTGGAGTTTAAAGAACATAAAAATTTTCCGTTTTGTATAAGGTAATTAGTCAAACACATTGATGTGTTACCCATGAAGGCAGCGTGGCTGGACGGGTAAAGCACTGGGCTCGTAGTGCAATGTTTATGGGACCCAGAGGCTAGTGATTGTCTCCTTCCGTGATATTCTTGAGCAGACGTACTCCTTTTAGCTACATTGACCAGAATGTAAAACTGGAACGTGGCTACAATGGCAGAAAGGTATTATGTGATATTTGTGCGAATGCTTTGTGTCTATATTCCTGAGTGAGTTGATTACAAATAATATCAACAGCAGGTTGTAGGTATGAGGTAAGTGCGGCTGTAGAGTGCATATCAGTATACCTTGGGTACAAAGACACTGTATAAAGTTAACTCATTTTACCTTCTTATATTCAAAATATAAACGCACTGAGGAGTGGACTATATGGAGGGGAGAAAACTCTTATGAAGTGCAAGATTTAAAATCTGCAGTTTCTACAAAAGCCTGTTAGCCCTGATATTAAAACTCAGCCAAAAGATTTTTTTACATTTCAGGCACCTTACCAAGGTTCTGTTCTCGGATGACACTCAACAGATGAAGTTAAGTCGTCTTGATATGTTCTTGGATGACTTCTGCATGAAACTTACGAACCGCAAATTAACGAATTTCTCGTTCTGGACTAATCGTCCATTTTTTTCTCTTTGTCAGAGCAATTAATGGATGCCTATTGATGCTGAAAAAGATGGATAAATTCATAGACCTAGAAAACGTTGGTATCTTCCCACCCATATATACCAAAAGTGCTAACGTGATTAGATCTTTAAACTAGTCCAAAACAGGGACGTGCCGTGAGTGAATCGGCTACGCACGCAACAGAAAAGCTACAACAACGCACAACATTGTTCTCTGACAAAAGAAGAATTATAAATTTATCAACACAATATAATATAAAACCCCATTTTTTATATTTTTTTTCACTCTTCATATTTTTGAAACTGTTGGGAACGATTAACATTATTAATCAGTTTTTAAAAGCGGCACTCATAAGAAGAGTAGCTTTTAAAGTAGGGGTTGGTAATTGGGAGGTGTACGTTTAATAAAGCATTTACGGTTTTGCTATTGCTTCGGTTGAGAAGTTGAAATCAGACCAAATTTTCAATTAATGCGCAGGTTTACCTTAGTCAGGTATCTATGTTACCGTAAAGAATCTACCACAAATTCTAGATAAGAGCCTGATTTGATAAATTGTCCATCTGAACAAGCTTCTCTCTTTGGTTTCTATTTAAGTTCCGTTATAATACGTTTCATACCATGCTCCATGATAATTGCTAACCGATGATAGTATGCTTTATTTTCTAAAGTCTCCGCATTAAGTCCAAATCTGTTGGGCATTGATATCTAGTTCAACGTAATATTTGAACTTACTACTCTGTGGCACAGTAAAGTTACATACACTTGACAATGACCTGCCATCCGACACATCAATCTGTCTTAATCTCTTCTATGCCCTCTAAAGTACTAAAGACAGATATAGAGGTAATAACACCCTTGTTTGTGGAAATGGATGAGGCAGACGTGGCATTAAGATCGTGCCTCGACAAAAATAATCAGGGAAAAAAACAAATTTCCTGGGACGTAAAAATACAACTTTTAGTTATTAAGTTACTAAGCAAAAGTTTACTATCAATTCGTTAAGTGAGCAAGGACAATACTATGTGCGCAAAAGACTGCACATTTTCAAGCTATACTGAACAATCCTGTTAGAATAAACTTTATTGTGAATGGAAAGTAAAGGACACTCCTTACTATTGGACTGTCACTTTGGTTATGCGATTTCATTATCAGATGCGGCCAACTTAGTCTACAAACCAAGAATTTGCAGCTGCATGAAAGAGACACACACACTCTTGAAAGTTTGCGCAATGGTTAAAAACATTTGTTATCATTCAGATCTCTTAATTGTTGATTTCTTTCTTATGGATGCAAGACTTTTGAATACTTCAATGCATTTTAGGAGTTTTATAGTGCTCGTTAACAATGAGAGACAGAGAGCTACGCGCATCCATCCTCTTTCGCCAGTGCGTTGTAAAGAGGACACCATTAGTCCCTGAAAACGCTTGCAAACATGGCCCAGTATCGAAGGGGGCTTAAGAGGATTAAGACCCTCTAAATTTACCATTTTTAATAGAAAGATTCGAATATTTATAGGGTTTTCTTACGTAGTAATAAATCAGGCCCCCAAAAGTCAAAATAGCCCCTCCAAATTTTAACCCCGTCTGCCGATCGGCTTCCAATGATTTGTAGGTTGCAAGAGTTGGTCTAATCTTTAAGGCTTAAGATCCTAGGAGGAACTTTCTTTTTCTAATTCAACGGGGAAGTAAAATCAAGCATAAAATACAAATGATTTTCAATTATGATTTTTATAAGAATAACAACGAGACCCCATGTAATCCGTCTTAGGAGATATGTTAGTCATATGTACTTTATGCCAACCCGTCTCCCCCTTGCTCCATGTTGTAGGATTCATCACGTGCATTGGGAATGGCACCAGGGCGTAATTTAGGAAAGGAGGTGCAAAATGTGAGAATTGAAGCAACACTGAAAATATTTTTCATCCTGCCTCCTATCAATATAGTAAATCTAACTCAATTTTTGTACCGAAAATTGACTTATCAAACTTAAGGACTCTAAGAAAGGATACGTTCTGATCAGATATCAAGCCCTTGATAATAGCATTTTGTTACCGGATTTTTCTGTTTATATAATTGAGTAAACTTATACTGTTTTTAAATAAATTAATTTAATTTAATTTTTAAATTTTTAAAATCAGTTTCGCTAAATGTGTTTTCTCTGCTTTTTTGCCTTGAAACACTAACTGTGCCACTCAGGTATTGCTTAAGGGCCAATATGTGCCTTGCGGCCCGCCTATGAATACGACTAGCTTAACGAAGCAAGGTCTTAAAAGTCTACCGGAATAGTTCTTACTGATTTGTTCAAGTACTATGGAAAGTTGGACGTTAGATAAATTTTAGAAGTTTTATAACAGCTCCTGTCCAGCTAAGGCTAAAGCTATGTATTCTGCCTCTGTAGAGAACAGAGCAACAACATCTTGTCTCTTATGACGCCAACTTACAATACCACCACAAAGCATAAAGACGTAGTCAGACGTTGATTTCCTATTATTAATGTCACCTCCCAGTCTGGATCTGAGTAGCCAAATAAGCATAATGACGAATCACTTGAAGCATCAAACTTCAAACCAACATCGAGTGTCCCTTTAATGTAATGGAACATACGCTCTAAACCTTTCCAATGATCAATACTTGGATTTGACATAAATTTGCTTAATATACCTACACTAGCACTTAAATCTGGTCTAGAAATGGTCGTAGCATACGTTAAACATCCGATAGCGGATTGGTATTGCTGTAAATTTGCAGGCACTTGTCCTAACGATTCAAACTTTTCACCTGGTGCAATTGGTGTTGAGACTGGTTTACAGTCCATCATCCCAAGTCTATGAAGTACACTTTCGAGATACATTTTCTGACTAATGTGCATGATCTTCTTGGTCTTGTCTCTTGCGATACACATTCCTAAAATATTATGTACTTCTCCTTGATCCTCCATTTCAAAGCTACTTTGGAGATCTCTCTTCTTTTTAGCTAGTAATTGGGAATCATCTGATGTTATAAGCAGGTCATCAACATACAAACTAATAGACCATTTCAGAAATGCTGTGCAAATTACGGTGCGTATTGTACTTTGGGATTGGCTGAGGGGACGATCGCTTTCAGTCTAACTTGAAAACAGTCATCGGCAAAGGGCTACCATTTGAAAGTTCTTTAATTTAAACCGTTGGCGTCAGCTTTATAAAAGGAGACAAAGACCTCTGTACAGTTAATGTATGTAGTAAGGGCAGAAACAAACCTGAACAGTAATAACCACGTACTACTTTTGAGGCTTGCTATGACAGTGCCTTCCAACCAATCAGCCCATTCCACATTTTGTTTTCTGATTTGCTGAGTTTGTGACTTAATGAAAACACCGTTCAATATTTTAACAATTCATATCATTGTTTTAAATAAAGAATTAGCTTTCCATTGGTTACAAGTAACAATAGGGTTTCCTCTGGACCTTCAACAAAATTGCACATGAACTTCTGTGTTGTGAAAAATTGTGACACCATGGCGAATACTTCGATCGATACCTTATTCTTTTTGCGGGATTGCTGACTATGAAAAGGATTATAAACCATTACATCTTTAGAATTAGTTTCACAAAAGCTTTACACGGTGATGAAATGCAACATCGATGGAGGTTTGTGGAAAATACCCGGATCATTTCAGGGGGTTAACGTTGAGTTACGGCAGAGCTTCGAGTATGGCTTGACCAGACAACTGTTATTGAGAAGAGAAAATCATCATCATAATCGATTGTTTTAAGCCAGCAAAAGAATTATTACGTTTACAATGCATAGTATAAATTTTCTGCTCCGAATACTGGTTCCAATAACGCAAAAATTGTTGAACTACCCCAGCAAATGCAGCGAAGAAATGGATATTAATGGGCAAAGTATTCAAGCCATTCTAAGCATTGTTCCCAAGAGTTGCGAACCACATCACGATGTAAGGGAAGAACAGCGATTCTTTCGGCAAAACTCCACTCGTTACGGAATAAATAGCGAATCATTATAAAATTATATCGTATCTCTTTAAGTTTAAATCAAAATGTTTATTTTGACGGGACCTTTTGCTTGGACTTTAGGAGCTCTGTGACTTTTCAAAGAACGTCGCTGCTGTGCCCGTGTTGAAGTCGGTGATGGCTTTGGCTGACAGGATAAATAACTATCCAGAAATCTTAGATGATACTTCGACCTTTATTTTGTACGTCGTAAGATTCTTCTTGACACCAGACTTGTTAATACATTTGGTCCACAAAGAATTTCGTGGCTGCGAAGATGCCCTCTTTTAAATTTCATACCTTCATGTATCTGTAGGTGGCTATGCATGTAACTTTCCCGGAATTGTTTACAGCACTGATACAAACCCCGTAACAACTGTTCACGACTTGCTCTGTTTTCATAATTTTGGTCCCCTTGTCAACCCCACAATGCGTATCAAAAATCCTTGAATTTCCAAAATGGTCAATTATGATTGCACTTCGTCTTCCATTCGCATCAACGAATATCTGGTAAACACAAGGGTCAATCTTATTTTGCACATATCCTGCACTCTTAAAATAATTGTCAATCCCAGAATTCCAGCACCTGGCGGCTTGCTTTAAACCATCTAAACTTCGATTGAGTTTACAAACATAGTGTGGATACTCATCATTTACTTACTCTTCAGGCTGTCTCATATAAATGTCCTCTTCAAGCAAACCATTAAGGAATTTTAACATTCATTTGGTGGATATCCATTCCACATGAATTTGCCAATAATTGTTCTTATCGAGGTGGCTCTACTAACTGATGCAAATACTTCATGGTAGTCTACGTAATGTTTCTGTGAATACCTTTGAGCAACAACTCTAGCCTTAAACGTATCGATAGATCCATCTGCGCCATATTTTAATTTAAAGACCCACTTAGACCCTACGACATTCTTGTCTTTTGGTAGTGGTAGAAGCAGGCGCGTAACAACGGTAGTTGGGGCCCCTAGGACACTGCCACCATGGCCCCGCGGGCAAATTAGTGCAAAGCGAGGGCCTCCACCCGCATAGTGAGTGTTGATACAGCTGGGGTGTCTGGAGGCGTTGTAAGGCCTTCCATGGGGGTCCAGAAAATTTTGCATTTTTGACTATTTCATAACCCTGAAACCCCTATTTTGAGTCCTTTTTAGGGCGGTTTTACTTTTAAAAAACATAGAGCTTTGAAGCTATTTTATGTCAATTTTTTTCAAAATTCGCATAACATAAAAAATTATATAAAATTGCTGGGGGCCCCTGGGACGTGCACTCCACGAACTCCGCCTGTTACGCGCCTGGGTAAAAGACTCCATGTCTGATTCTTTAGTAATGATTCATATTCTGCATCAGTTGCAAATTTTCAATTAGTGCCATAGCTTCCATTCCAGGCATCTTGCACCGTTTGAGGTTCCCTTATAACGGAATCTGCCCATGTCTCTGACGTAAAAGATAAGTCGATCTCACCTGACTCTGCACCACTTAATGGTACAAAATCAACAATGCCGCTATCCAGTGAGATGCCGTATCGGTAAGGTTGACGCCTTTCCCGTCTCGATCTTTGTACCTGTGCACAAGTGTCTTCTACAGGCTCAATACCACCATCGTCACTACCTTCAGGGGAGCTATCATCAGGATAAATTAATATGTATCAGAAGACGATTCTAATTTCCCTGCTTGAAAACGATCAAAGTTTTCTTCAAAAAACATAACATCACGACTTAAAATAACCTTATCTGCTAGCGTATCATACAGTTGATAGCCTTTGCATTTGTCTGCATAACCTATAAAATGCATTTCTTGGACTTGGGATCCAGTTTATGGCAGTTAACTTTGGCCACATGAAAATAAGCAACACAACCAAATACCCTAAGGTAAGACACATTTGGCTTCTTCTTAAGCCATAATTCATATGGGGTAGCACAATTCAATGCACTAGATGGGCTTCTATTTCGTAAATAGGCTGCTGTGCTTACAGCATCTGCCCAAAACGTTAAGTTGTAATTGAGAATGATGTAACATTGAACTTGCTGTCTCAACTAATGTTCTGTTCATGCGCTCAACAACACCATTGAGTTGAGGTGTCCGAGGTACAGTAAACTCCTGAATGAGCGCTTTCTCCTTGCAAAAATCAGAAAATGCCTTTGAGGCATATTCACCTCCATTGTCAGAAACAAGCTTTTTCAACTTCCTTTGAGTAAAAGTTTCAGACATTGTCACATAATCTTTAAATTTTACCAGCACATCTGATTTTTTTTCAAGAAGTAAACAACAACCATCCTGGAGTGACCATCAATAAATGTTAAAACATAACTGGCTCCCCCATTGGAACAGACTTGCATAGGGCCACAAATGTCAGAGTATACCACATCAAGTAATCCAGATGGAAGCTCTGACCTTTTGTTGGGGAATGGTTCCCTTGATTGCTTCCCCAGGAGACACCCCTCACATTACTATAGACTCTTTTATCAACATGCGAACGTTGTCATAGCCTAAATGTCCCAGTTGCTGGTGCCAGAACTCTATGGTCGGGGATTACTCGATTTGGTGACATTCGCATAAGCTTCCTGTCTTACATCAAAGCTGAACAAACATCCCTGTTTGTATGCTTTAGCTACAATTCCATTTTCGTTAGAAATTGTGCACGATTCCCCGTGAAAGACAACTTTACCACCGTTCTTACTGTTAGAAGGAACTGAAATAAGGTTTCGCTTTAATTCAGGAACGTAGAGAACATCACCTAGTGTGACTTTACTGTCCTTCGCATTTTTACGAGTCAATAATATTTTCCCTCAGCCTCTAACACACCATCGTTTGCGAGATATATATTTCTCTTAGTATCGAAAGTCTCCTAATCCTTCATCCATGCATTTATAGATGACATGTGTTGAGTAGACCCGGAGTCTATGATCCAATATGATGGGGATTCCTGTGCAGTCAGAGCATAATCAGAGTAGCGTCTCAAGTCATTCCCTTTTAAATTTCCACAAAATTTTCCTTTACCCGATCTTCCTCTTTGAGTAGATAAGTTACTTCTGCAATCCTTTGCCAAGTGACCGTTGTTGTCACACCTAAAACAACGATGAGGTTCAGAACGTTCTTTCTGGGGTTTCTGATTAGTCTTGGAAACAAAAGCTCTTTGTTCCTGTGGCGTGTCTCTTGCAGTAATCGATGCTCGATCTGAGACGGTTAGAATGAGTCCTTTGACCTTTTCCCAGGATAAACTTTCCTCTCCTATAGTATCTAATGTCGTCTTTAAACTATCGTACGTTGCTGGTAATTTTCCTAGCACGATTTTACAAATCACGTCCTCTTGCATCTATCCCCCATTTCTAAAGGTTGATCTCAAAATCGACACATCTTATCTAAAAATTCCGTGGCGTTGTCTCCTTCAGCCATCCTCTCTCTCGAAATCTTATCACAAATGTCTATTCGTTGAACCAGCGATTTCCTTTGAAACTGATCTTTTAGTGTTTGCCATGTTTTAGATATTACTAGTAAAGTGATATAGAAGCTTTCCCCAAAAGGGCCAATTATATTGTTTTCAAAGAATCTGCCTTCTTTCAGTTGGCTTCATCTTGGTCACAATTGTACTCAGCGGTATCGACCTCAAAGTGACACTCCTGGTTAATCATTCTCACAAGACGATGTGCTTTGCAATCCTGCTCTACAAAGATGTACTTAGTCCCCGATTCAACTTGAAAGCACAGTATTTCTTTCTTGAGACCACATGTCTTGAGTGCTGCCTTCATCCTGGGCAAACAAAAAGCGCGTTTTGTGGTACTCCTTACAAAATTCCACCGAGGATTGAGGAGTGACTTTAAAGTACATAAAATCAAGTTGATAACAATAAGTCATTTGCTACCTCACGTAAACTTTTTCACTGCTTAAAAGTAACCATGTATGAAACCACTCCAATTACCTTTTATAACTGTGTAAACCCCTACATTCACTTTTATTCCCCTTTTCTGCTTTGAATATCAGAATATATTTGTTATATTAACACTTATGGCAAAGTCTGTGCCTTGAAAGAAGCAATAATATCAAATAAAGAGAGAAAAAGTTAAGACCTTTGCGATTTTCGACCAAAAATTACTAAGTTTAAAACTCGCGTATCTTTTAAACTTTCACACTAAAACCTTACTGGAGCATGTGCTACACTATATCTTACTGTTTGATGCTAATAAAGCCCGAAAATGTTGATTTACAAAGAAGTAATAATGGCATGATGAAACGCAAAAGACATCGAAATCACATTTTTAAACCGCAATTGTGCCATTTTCAGTTCTTATTGGAGGCCTGACCCGAGTTTCAAGAAATGGGTTTGCAACAGTACAATGTAGCATTGCTTTTTAGAGCAAAAAGTAAATTTCTGCCTCAAAGATTTCGAAAGATATAGAAATTTCAATTTCCTAACGTCATTATCTATTTGACCTAGAATTTATCTTCAGTAGAATTTCCAAACTTTGTGATTGACAAATAGAGAATATATTACGGAAATTGTTTTTTAATTTTTGTGTGTGTGTGTGTGCATCACAATTCACGTGACCTCTACTTCGATGCCTATTTTCCCGCGAAAGCTACCCGTTTCGGCCAAATAATGCTTTGATACATAAACTAGAATGGTTTTTGTACTTGATAATCGCAGTGGCAATTAGTCCCCCTGTCGGAGCCATTTGGACTATAACTAACCAAATTTGAAGTCTTAGTAGTCGGAAGTGTAAATCTTGGTGATAAAACGTGAGTTGTTATCCTTTGCTTAGCCAAGGGGGGGGGGGGGGGGGGGGTCGGTAGTAAGAGAGAAGAGGCACGGGGGTCATTTGAAAAAAGGGCTTAAAAAAAAAAATTTGGCCAATGCTCCCTATCCCTATCCAACTTTTTCATCATCTCTTACAGAGTTAACCTCGGGTTTCAGATTAGGTTGGTTGTTAAACATATGTACATTCTTTTTTTCTTCTCTCTAGTCTATTTTTCTGATATTATTTCTGGATCTGCTCTGAGTCCTTCCGTCAATCTCCCCTTCAAAAACGTATCACTCTTCCCTATCCCTATCCAACTTTTCCATCATCTCTGTATGCAGAGTTAACCTCGGGTTTCAGATTAGGTTGGTTCCACCGCACGAAGAGAATGGCCAGCGACAGATGCGATGAAACAGTAACAAGACAATAAATTTGACGTGTCACAACAGAGATCTTAAAACTACAACAATCTTAAAATGTACAAGGTTTTAAAGCAAAGATAATTATAAAGTTCATTCATACCCAAAGTTCGTTACTACGAGACGGCTTTGTTGGGATTTGGTTCGATTTGAGATCTTCTTCGTCGTTCGGTTATAAGCATTGACGGACTTTGCTCTTGATTATCGATGGTGACAAATCTCCCTTGACTTGGTGCGAAGTATAATATAAGTTCTCCTTTATGTGTAATAGAATAAACGTAAATAAGTGTGTGTGAGTGTGTGTGTGTGTGTGTTTTCGTAGATCTGCGAACCCTTTTATATCTGCAGAGACACGAGCAACCTGTGTCCGAAGACAAGTGACGTCATGTATGACATTCTGGGATCTGGACACGTTGCTTGTTGCTGTAATGGACGACAACTCTCGGACAATTTGCGTCAGGAGTTAAATCTTTCTGGGACTTCTGGTTTTGAGCCGTCAAACTATTTATGAAAGTCCCAAATTTATCGCACATAGACTACTATCACATGTAGATGATACTCTAGGTCTAGGACGAGCTAAGAGATTATCTTTATTTCTATGTAGACTAGTTGTTGAAAGGCACGTGATTGAAGATGTTAGTATAATATCGAATCTTAAGGAGGATGAATATTGTAGAAAAACGAATCTAAAAGTGAAAGAAATATATTAGAAATTAGAATTTTAAGAAGGAAGAATATATTAAAATTTGAATCTTAAGGAGGGAGAATATATTAGAAATATGAATCGTAAGGAGGAAGAAGATATTAAAACATTGAATTTTTAAGGAAGAAGAATATATTAGAAATATGAATCTTAAGGAGGAACAATATATAAAAATATGAATCTTAAGGGGGAATAATATACTAGAAATATGAATTTTAAGGAGGAGGCATATATTAGAACATTGAGTTTTAAGGAAGGATATATTAGAAATTTGATTCTTAAAGAGAAAGAAGATATTAGAATTTTGAATTTTAAGGAGGAGGCATATATTAGAAATTCGAATTTTAAGGAGGAAGAATATATTAGAAATATGAATCTTAAGGAGGAAGAATATATTAGAAATATGAATCTTAAGGAGGAAGAGAAAATATTAGGAATTTAAATCGTGGTAACTCTTTGAAATTACAAAGAAAGTTTTGTGCTTTTTACAGAGCTTTTGCACAAATGGTACAAAACTCGACAGATGGAGTAGCAAATCTTCTGAAGGAAATGAAGGAGACGCGCAATCAACTAGAGAGGACCATTAAGAATGTGTCGGTTGATATTACTACGACCGCCGGTATTTTGAAAAAGGTATGTTATTAACTACCTCCTATTCTCTGTTTGTTTTGAAGCATTTCTTTTTTTTCACCTTTGGCCTCGACTCCTCGTCTTTTTCCTTTGTTAACCTTAATTTCTTCCGTTCAAACTTTCACTCTTTCACACTTTTTCTATCTTTACTTCGTTCTCTCTTTATTTCGTTCTCTCTTTATTTCCTTGTGTCTTTACTCATTGCTTTCCCTCTTTGCATTTCTTTCCTTTTCCTATTTTTGGATCTTTCCTTTCCCCTTCATTTAAAATTTTTCTTTTTGTTGCCCTTCAAATCTTCTTTTTTGTAATTCCCTTTAGCCTCTTTCCTTTTTATTTCTATCCTCTTTTTACCCCTTTCTTCTTTTGATTCTTGTTTCCTTTTCCATTTTTAAAATTATTTGTCTACTATGTTTATTGATATTTAGTTGTCGATAAAGGTTTTTGGTGAAACGCCTACAAGGAACAATTATATTTGCAACATTTTGTTTTGTTTGAAGACATCGTCAAGTGTACTGCACATCGGAAATATTACAATTCCAAAAAAATAGATGAAAAAAATTATTAGGATCCCCTTGTTGAAAGACTGTGGTTGCTTTAGTTTTGAATGCCATAGTTCTTTTATTGTACTAACATTTGTCGTTTCATGGCTACAGCTTAAGCTTAGTATTCTGTTTATGAACGCGTGGTGTCGACTCGAGAGTGGATTTTATGAGAAGTGCTCATAAGATCAGGCTAGCTTAGTATTCTACCATTGTATTGTTATTTTTCGATTCCTACACCTGAAGCTAGCATTTCCTTAACAATGGTTTTTGCCGCCACGAAGACGAGTCGGTTGCTTCTTGTCCAACTCGACGAACTCTTTCCTCTTTAGCGCGAGCCTCTTCGCTTGCTCACTCGAGACCCTAAGCATTGCTGCTACTTTGATCCAAGGGTCTCTATATATGGTTTTGTGTCAT
>JAAAKM020006971.1:119427107-119437365 GCA_010016025.2 Alatinidae sp. Z8VKAUB7J3
CCAAATTCTCACCTCAGTTTCCTTTTTCTCACTTGTTTTTGCTTTTTAGTCTGCTCAAGTTTTGCAGAAGAACCGCGAACGTTTTAAAACTGAGTACCAGAAAAAAGCTGTAAATATAGAGGAGTTGAAAAAGCGGGCTGAAACCCTTAGTGGTAACTCACGGAAGCTGTTCCTAGGGATCTTGTTAAAAGTCAAAACACTGGAAGGTAAGATGAGAGTTTTATGAGAAATTGATATTTATTATGCAGAGACAAGTAATTGACGCTGACCTATGATATTTTTAGATTTTCATGCAGAACTATACTAGCTATACTATACTAGGGCTTTATTTTTGAATATGTTGTTGTTCGGATTACATTATATGTTGGTCGTTTGGGTGATATATGGAAGGAAGAAACAAGTTATTTACCAGTTGGGACGTCAGGAGTACTACGAGGGTTTAACAATACTCGCTGATTATCCATAGTAGCTTTTGTCGCCATGGTATAGTGGTTGTCTACATGTATATCATATTGAAGTGAGTATGAGGTATGGAATGAAAGTGAATGTGGAAAAGACCAAAGTACTGAAAACTGGAAGATTAAGGCTGAAGATTAATGTAAATGGAACAGAACTTGAACAGTTTGAACAATTCAAGTATCTGGGTACAATAATAACAAAAGATGGAAGAGACAATACTTAAATCTGTAAAAGAATAGGGTTGGCCAAATCAGCATTTAATAAAAGAAAAGAACTGTTGACAAAAGACTTGAGTTTGTCACTGAAGAAGTGTATTTTTAAAGCACTTGTGTGGAATGTGTTGCTACATGCAGTTGAGACGGGGACATTGCGGACAGAAGATGAAAGGAGGCTTGAAGCATGTGAAATATGGTTGTGACGAAGAACGTTTAAGGTAAGCTGTGTGGACAGAGAGTCAAATAGATAAATTTTACAAAAGGATGGTGAAGGCAAATGCATTCTGTCAACAATACATAAGCCAAAGAGTGGATGGATGACACTCAACACCAGGCATGGCAGTTTGCTGAAACTAGTAGTAGAAGGGAGATTCGAAGGAAGGAGACCTAGAGGAAGAAAAAGGACTAATGTCTTCAATAACAAACTCTATATTGTTATTTTAAACAAGCCGAAGTTTACCATCACGCTAAAATATGTTTAAGAACTATTATTAAAGTTTAAGCGATGTTAGATCATGTGAATTTATCGATGTTCTTTTGCTAACAATTACTGCCTGACGTAAGATGACGTAGTTTTACGCGGAATTATTTTCGATGGTGACTCTATGTGTGATAATTGCTCATTTATCCAGCTTAGTTGAAGCAGTTGAACGGTACCGACACTGCATTAGTTACAGTTTGGTAGAACTTCCATGATGAAACACTTTCCGTTCCAGATACGTCACAGATATATATCGGATACCTTAGGCACTGTTAAACCGAGAGGACTGTCTGGTACAAAAGCAATTCGTTAAAGTGTACCTGAGACGACTGTCTGCTACAAAAGATATGCAGTACGGTATTAAAGATATGCAGTTTGCTAATATGCTAAACCCCGGGAAGGCAATGCGCATCGGCCTTGCCTTGCAATCGTATTCGTCTACGGCACGGCTCATTGGCGCCGCACATGCATGAGCCTCCGAGCCCGATCCGGCCCGACATCACGCTGAAGCGCGTCTCGCGCCCGCGCATTTCGATCGACGATGTCGGCACCGGCTATTCGTCGCTCGGCTAACTCAAGGACCTTCCAGTCGACGAGATGAAGACCGACAAATGCTTCGTGCAGTCGATGCTGGAGACAAAAGCGACGCCACGATCATCCGGTCGACGGCCGGACTGGCGCACGCGCTGGGCCTCAAGGTGGTCGCCGAGGGCATCGAAACCGAGGAGATGCAACACTATCTGGCCGAGATCGATTGCGATGTCGGACAGGGTTACCTGTTCAGCAAGCCGCTGCCCATCGAGGCGCTGGAGTTCTGGCTGATTTCCGCTGAATGGGGCCTGCAGACGGAAATCTCGGACTTTACGGCGCTGCCGGCGGACGCGGCGGCGGGGTAACGCGCCCCCTCAAGCCGCCGCCGCATCCGCCGGCAGCGAGGTGAAGGGTTGAGGGTTGGTCACGGCGGCATGTGGCGCAAAAAGGCGCTAAACGGGCAACAAAACCAAATACGCGTTCCCTTCCGCTTAATCCCAGAAGCGGACATTAGGATTCCAAATCATCACTTCTGCTTTTGACCCATTCCGAAACTTGCAGCAGTCTGCTTTCGAACTGTCAACTTGATCACGCACCACGTCATTCAGTGGCCGGTCGCGGCCAAGCAGATTACGTGACTAAGTACCACGATAACTGCTGTTTGCCATGCGGCGAGATAGGCAGGCTGATACCTGCACGTTCTCGTCTGCACCGAACGCGCCAGTTCGGAACTTGCACACGGGACGGTGGTAAGGGTAAAGAAAGCTGGAGCTGATCGGTATCTTGGCAGACTGGCAGGGGATGGGAATAGGGTGAGCGCCGCAAAACCTCGACAAGTACCAGCACTGATTGTCAATCAATGGTTGTCGGGATGGGAGAGAATCGATTACGACGCTGCGGAACATCGCGCGAAACCGGAGAAGCACTTCTACTTGATCTCTCTTCCCGCTCGAGAGTTGCGCAGTCTTTCCGGCATCGTCCGTCGTGTTGCCGTGGATGCGGTGCCACGCACGGAGGATCTCGGTATCCAGCGCCAACATGATCCCGAGCGCTCCGAAGAGATTGGGCGATTCGTTGAGTTCGGCTTCCCTTGGTCGACGCTGAGTAGGGCAAAGCAGGCAAGTGCCGACTTCAATGATTTGCGCAAGCCTGGCTGGCTGCCGACAGCGATCGTTCTCAACATCTTAACGAAAGGTGCAACACGCAACGGCACGACCATTGCCGACGAAGACCTTGCCTCAATCGTGGAGGTTGATGGGCAGCCTCGCCTTCAGCTTCCCTATGAGGCGTGGAGTGCCGATTGGTCGCCTTCCAGGCTGCCCCCGTTTGAGGTGATTGACGGCCAACACCGGTTATGGGCGTTCGACAAGGCGTCGAAGTTGGAGAATTTCCAGCTACCTGTTGTCGCCTTTGTCGGGCTAGATATTAGTTGGCAGGCCTATCTCTTTTGGACAATTAACATTAAGCCGAAGCGAATCAATCCGAGCTTGGCTTTTGATCTCTATCCGCTTTTGCGCAATGAGGATTGGCTCGACCGCGCCGAAGGCCACTTAGTCTACCGCGAAACACGGGCGCAGGAACTTACTGAGATCCTGTGGTCTTATCCGGAGAGTCCCTGGTACGACCGAATCAATATGCTGGGTGAACGGCAGAACCGTTGGGTTACGCAGAGCGCCTGGATCAAATCGCTAACCGCTAGTTTCATTCGGTCATGGGACCGGCGTCGAGGCACAAGCGGCGGGCTTTTTGGAGGTCGCTCAAAGAATAAGGGCGAGGTGCTCGGCTGGAGCCGAGCGCAACAGGCGGCATTTCTCATCTTCGCTTGGCGCGAATTCGCCAATGCGGTCGCCGCTTCGAAAGATACTTGGGCGGAGGATTTACGTGACCCATCGAAAGTGTTTGGGAGCAAGGGACCACGTTCCGACGATGTGAAGGATGGAGACGATCCCGCTTTCTTCGGCGTCTACTCGCTGATCACAACTGATCAGGGCGTGCGTGGCTTCTTGCACATCGTGAACGACCTTTGCTATCAGCGAGCGAGTACCTTGAAGCTCAATACTTGGCTGCCCGATGAGCGCTCGGGTGCCAATCCGATTGCGGCTGTGGAAAGCTCGTTGAAGAGTGTGGCGACCCAGGACTTTGCGAGCTTCATCACCTTGATTGGGAATGCTCTCAGTTCGTTTGATTGGCGGACAAGCTCCACGCCTGACCTCGAGGAACAGAAGCGACGTGCGAAGCTCGTATTTCGCGGCAGCGGTGGCTACAAGGAATTGCGAACGCAACTCCTTGAGCATCTGACAAAAGAGGACGGTGATCTCGGAGATGTAGCCAAGCGCCTTCTCAGCGGACTATGACGATGGTGTTGCATGCCCACGACAAGGAGGCGATTAATGCGCTTCAACGCTCGGATATGGAGCTGACGACGGCTGGGCTAAAGCCTTTCCTGAAGCGGTCGATCTGGATCGGCAAGACCAATCATTATGCGCATGACGTGGTCGCTCGGTTGAAAGCTGCGTCACCGACCACGGTCGAGCGGAAGCGAAATCTTGCCCAATATATCGCCGCCAGTGTCCCGTTGCATTCGAACGACGGATGGAGCTATCTCGGCCGTTCTGTCGCCTGCCTCCTCGCTGGCGATACGCACCGCGCACTGCACATGGCATACTATGCTGAGCTACGCGCAGCAATGTCGCTGCTTGCGGGTGCCGGGATCGGAATCTTCAATAACCGTCACTTTGTAGTGCCCACGGCGAACACCACGACCAAGCTGCGCTTAGAACGCGGTACCCACCAAATTGCTTGGCTTGCGCTTGAGGAATGGTCGCAGCAACCCTCTTCAGGTGCACTGTTCGCGCGATTGATTCGACCAGAGGGTCGGACACTCGACGAATGGTTTCATGTGCATGGAGGCACAGGTGCGCTTGCGCCGCAAGCTAAGGCGTGGTTCATGCAATGGGGCATGGACCTGGGTCTGGCGACGAAGGATCGCGACGCGCGGAACGAGTCGAGCTATCGGCCTGATGGAGTACCGACGATATGGGAATTGAAGGCAAAAGATGGCCTTGAGTTCATTCGGGACATGTGGAGCACTTTGGAGCCGAGCGCGACATCGAGCTTCGAGCAAATAGACCTGCACATTCTCCGCTTGGCAATTGAGCACCACTATGCCGGTATTTCGGGCAAGACCGCTAGCGGCGCCGACCCGGCTTTTGTGGCCCTGGTCAAAGCAACGGTGTCGGCGCAAAGCCTTTCCGATGCGGCAGAGGGTCGGCTGAAGAAGTTTCTCTTGCGCCAGAGCTCTGCGAATGACCCGTTGATCTTCTGTTATTCGGCGCTCAAGCCCAGCACCCCGGATACGGATGCCTTCGCCGTGATTTCAAGGGCAGTGTTGCTGCTGCGTGTTGCCACGGGATCGGCGCATGATCTTCTGCATCAGGCTGGGTTCGATGCGGCTACGCTGTCCTTCTGGTGGCACAAGTTGGGGGAAGCGCGTGGCCTTTGGAAAACCGGCACGCAACCGACCGCCTTAGTTGACCTATGGGCCGACATCGAGGAAGGCTTGCGGGAGATCGAAGAGGTCGAGGCTAACGACCCTGCAACTTTTGAGACGATCAACGGCGTTGCGTACGGAATTTTCGGTCGGCTGAATGTGCTGGCAAGCCACGAGCGTGTGGGCCTGTGGGGCTTGTGTCCAGCATGACGAAAATTCCTCCAGCAGACTTCAATGACCCGTCCACATCCGTGATCACGCCCTTCTTGAAATGGGCTGGGGGCAAGCGCTGGTTCACCGAACGGTGTCTTCATTTAGTCCCGCGCGATTATGGACGTTATTTCGAGCCTTTTCTCGGAAGCGGCGCAATGTTCTTCGCTCTACGGCCGGGCAAGGCGCTTCTATCGGATCTCAATTTTGATCTGATCAACTGCTACCGCGTTGTTCGTGATGCGCCAGAGGGTATTGTCGAGCGGCTTGCGGAGCACCAACGTCTTCACGACAAAGAGCACTATTATGCAACTCGATCAGCCAAGCCAGATGACCCACTTGAGCGAGCGGCTTGGTTTATTTACCTGAACCGGACCTGCTGGAACGGCCTCTATCGGGTCAATCGAAAGAATCAATTCAACGTTCCGATTGGTTCAAAGACAAATGTTGTCTTGGCGAGTGACGACTTCCTCTCTTCAAGCCGACTCCTGCGCGGTGTCGAGATACTGCATCAGGACTTCGAAGCAACACTGGACTTGGCACGCGCCAACGATTTAGTGTTTGTCGATCCGCCTTATACGGTGAAGCACAATCTGAACGGATTCCTAAAATACAACGACAAGATCTTCTCGTGGGCCGATCAACTGCGGCTGCGCAACGCCATTGTAAGAGCTGCGGGGCGAGGGGCGCTGGTCTTGATGACGAATGCCAATCATTCGTCGATCCGTAAAATCTATGAAGGCGTAGGCCGGCAACAGGTTGTAGGTCGGGCCAGCGTCCTTGCCGCAAGTGCGGCACATCGCAACTCTACCGAAGAACTTGTCATTCAAACATGGTTGGATGCTAACGCAACTTGCGCTGCTAGCGGGAGCGCCTGTGGCATTTACTAGAGAATCAGCGCGAAGTCGAACAGCGACTGAAGCAAGATGTCTTAACTTCGGTGTCTTGACAGACAATGATCATCCGCACCGCTCGTACGGATGATACTCCTACCGTCCAATATGTAACGAGATCTGGGGCGTCCGCATTCAGGCATTTAGTAGTATGTCGGTCCCTGGCTAGAATTGGAACTGAGCAGGCAAATTTCCAATGTCTGCTTTTGCCCCCGTTTCAGCCAAAGGCAACTGCCATAAGTGCGCTCTCTTTAGGTTGAGAGTATCTCTTCGCCAAACCTTGAACCGATTCTCAAAGAGCCAACAGCGTTCTGCGGCCCTAAATTCGTAAAGAACGACGATGGCGCGCCTTCGCGTTGGATGCGCGTGCCACGCGCAAACATGACCGTGGGGCGGTTGAGCGGCGGGTGTCGGGGTTTGAAAGGGGCTGCGGGCCTGCCGGGTTTCGTGAAGCCGGCGCTGCCGCCGAGTCTTTCGCGGGCCCCCGGCTCAAGGCCGGGGCGGTGACGAAAACGTCACTCGCCCCCATTCACCCAGGCGAGCGCTTCCTTGACGAAGCCGGGCAGGCTGGCCTCGTGTTCGGTGTCGATTTCGATCACCGCGCTCATGCCGGCGCGCAGGGTCGGGCCGCCCTTGGGGTCTTCGAAGACGATGTGCAGCGGCAGGCGCTGCACCACCTTGATCCAGTTGCCGGTCGCGTTCTGCGGCGGCAGGATGGCGAATTCGGCGCCCGTGGCGGGGCTGATCGACTGTACCGCGGCCTGCCAGATCACGTCCGGATAGGCGTCGATCTCGACCTGCACCTTCTGGCCGAGCTGGACATGCGTGAGCTGGGTTTCCTTCAGGTTCGCCTCGACCCAGACATCCTGGTCGGAGATGATCGCGAACAGCGGCTCCTCCTCCTTCACGAATTCGCCCGGCTCCAGCTCGATCTTGCTGATGCGGCCGCTCGACGGCGCGTAGATTTGCGTGCGCTGCATGTCGAGCAGGCGGCGGTCGTAGGCGGCCTGGGCCTGCAGGAAGCGCGGGTGCTCCTCGGCCTTGAGGTTCGGCTTGCCCTTCAGGCCGGTCAGGATCTGCGTGATCTCGCTCTTCAGGATCGTAAGCTTCTGCTTGCCCGCGGTCACGTTCTGGCGCGCCTGGTCGAAGCGCTCGCGGCTGACATTGCCGCGCTTCAGCAGGCTCTGGCGGCGCTTGAAGGTGGTGTCGTAATAGGCGAGTTCGTCACGGGCGAGCTTGAGCTCCGCCACCTTGACCCGGTAGGCGGCGCGGCGCGACTCGATTTCCGCGCGGATGCGGTCGCGTTCCGCCGCCGCATGCTCCAAGGCGATCCGGTAGGGCTCGTCGTCGAGACGGAAGAGCAGTTGGCCCGCCTCCACCGTGTCGTGCTCGCGGATTTCCACGGCGAGGACCTTGCCGGAGACCTCCGAGGCGATCGTCACCTTGTCGGCCTTGACATAGGCGTTCTCGCTGGTCACGTAGCGCTGGCTCTCGACGTAGAAATATGCGCCGACCAGTGCGGCCGCGCCGGGGACGACGATCATCAGCAGCAGGCGTGTCAGGAAGCGCGCAAAGCGGCGGCGGCCGCGCGGTGGGGCCATCGTCGGCTTGGGTGGCGGCGCCGGTTCGGACGCCGCGTTTTCGGTTTCGGCGCTCTCGTTTTGATCAGTCATCATTGCCTCCAGCCTGCGCCAGCAGGATCTCCCGGTCGGCCGCCCGAACCAGATTCGGATCGTCGTTGGCCGATTGCTGCGCGGGGTTCTGAAAATTACTGATTTGAAAATTCAAAGTAACATTTGAATACTGGTTTCAGTGGACGTAGAGATAGATTTGTCAAAATTGAACAATTCCCGGGTTGCGCCTCCGGGCTACCTTAGGGCTATGAAGGGCGAAGAACCCTACTTGCAATACAGGAAGGCCGCACTCACAAACTTGTCTTTTCGCCCTTGCTTAAAATCAGCCGATTCCATTCTAATTTCTTACTTTGACTCCTGCACATATTCATCCAATACACATCAAACGTAAATAACGTCTGGCGTAACCAGAGCACTTAACAAATAACCATGGGAACCGTAGAAAATACTAGCTAACGGCTCAGCAACACGAGTACGATGTAATTATCCTCTACACAAAAAGCGCGTAACACAGGAAAAATAGAAAATTGATATTTCCGCCTCGTAATCCTGTAATAGGTAGGCTTAAGAGAACTGATATACTTAAGGATTTGCGGCTTAGTTCTCAATTCTATTCGCATACAAAGTACTTGAAAGCTTAAATCATTATAAAATATGTCATCAGGTAGCATACGGGTTGTCACATGTGGACGTTCTGCAACTTTCCTGACATGGAACATGAAGTTCATTATACAAATAAACAGTAAGCAGTAGCAATTCAGTTTACAATAGCTATAAACACAGTGCAATAGTATTAAAAGTATATACAATGTACAGTCAAATTTTCAATGATTATACAAAATAAAGTCGACAGATTTACAAAACTCTTTACAACTGAGTCATTCCTGGATTTTCTAGGCATTGAAAGGCCGTATCTAATTTGCGGGTAAAACTATTTACAGGAATCATGCCTCTCTAGTAAGCGGTTACGAGCAGATTATACTAACAGAAATATTAAAAGTCTCCCCCGAATAAACGCCACCTTGCGGGAAAGAAAATTATCTAAACTGCTTGAATATATTCAACTTTGTTAAAATTAGCATTAGAAAAGTAAAGGAAAGTCGAATGGCGGTCTGTTGATAGCCTTCTCTGAAAATATTGTTGTTAACAAGACGTTATGATGAACCAACTTAATAAACGCCCCTAAACCCCGTCATTTTGCCGCCAATAAACCCCGTCCTTAACCCCGTTCTTAACCCCGCCCATAGCAGCCTATAAACCCCGTCCTTAACCCCGCCCATAGCCCCCCATAAACCCCGCCCATAAACCCCGGCCTTCTTGCCCGAAAATTTGATAACGCCCGTGGCGCTTCTTCGAAGCATTTTTGTACCGAGGTAGATCATTAGACCATCGAATACATCTTTTAATGAAGATACATTGTTGACATGAGTATATACAAGTGCCTAAGCACATAAAATAATAAAAATATATATTAAGTAATACTATAATGAAAACAAATTTCAGTTGACGTAACATCGTATAAGTCCTTACTATATTCACTGAGATTACTGTGCATGTTATGTATTGGTATAGAAAACACTAAAGTAGAATACGTGACCATTGGGATTCAAACCCAGGACCCATGCTATTGTATGGATCCCGGTCAACTGAACTATGTTGACCTCAGTGAAATCACGCTTTGAATTCCTTTGTCGTCACATTAGCTCCCAATCCTCTATGCGCAAGCATTCATAACTAACTCTAAAACAAATTTGGAAAAGGTCTCTCTGGCCCATGAGACTCGACCGTGGAAGGATCGCCATCCTGTAAACCAATTTCTCAGCAGCAAGTTAAAGAGACAAATTTTATATCTTCTGTTCTCTCACTAACTTAAAAATTATGTATTCCGCGCCTTATTGTCAAAATTCAGTCGCTCCAGCAAAATAAAGACGGTGGAAGCTAAAGTAACTACGACAATTAAAATTCGATATGCGTCAATTTTGTTCGAGAAAATACTCATGTCATCCAGGAGGCTCATCAGAAAAGAATGATTTTCATCTCCAAAATGCGGTACTCACAATTTAGGCGCCCTTCTGCGACAAACATAATCCCTGACGTTTTACTCAAGTGACCGCCTCGATAAGTTACCATGGCCATCTACCTCTACAATTTAATAACTCCCCCTCACAGATATTGTTCATTCAATCTTGACCTTCTGCCACAATCAGTGTCCTGCAAAACATCCAGTTAAGTGGACGTAGGCAAAATCAAATACTGAAGGTCTTTGGCAAGTTTGGCTGACGACTACAATTCCTGTTTAAGTGAATAAACGTGCCAGTAATTTATTGCATATTTTTCTATAAAAA
>JAAAKM020006971.1:119437465-119459303 GCA_010016025.2 Alatinidae sp. Z8VKAUB7J3
ACTTTTAATTCACCGTAATTAGAAGAAGCAAACATTCTTTAGGCGGGAGTAAGTGTTGTCCCTTTCGCAATTTCAAAATCACACCGTTGTTTCCATTTTTTACACCTAGAACGATCAAAATCAATCCCCACGTTGGATCCCCTGCCCTGAATCACCTTCGGCGACGCCTAATGAAACCACAAGAAAGGATATTACGCTATTCACAGTACTTGCTAAATACAGAATGTATAGGATGAACAAGTAAAACAAATCCTTTAAAATGAAAAACTATTCTTAGAGATTGGCCTTGTTTCATCACACAAGCTTATGAAGTTAGAAAACCGCGAGCTGCGATATTCGCACGAGCGGAAACGGGGAGAGAATATCCTATTTCAGTTTGTACGGTGAATTCCAAATCTCTATGTATAAGAAAGGATTTGACACTGGATTCAAGAAAGAGCTCTGCTTGGTTTTAAGTGGTTTCTTCATTACCTCCAGATGCCAAGCTCAAGCGTAGTTGAGCGAGCGGAAACTGGTCTCTGAATACAATCAGGGAGACCACTTTTGCAGTTAAATCCTCCTCTATTCAACCCATTTAGATCGCCCTGATTCATCCCAACGATCATCTCAAGTCTCCACGTTGCATGGCGCTAACTAATCTTAACTCTCCTGCAATTGCTTTTCAATGATAATGTGCTTGATGACACCTAGCATTTTTTGGAAAAAATTCAAAGTTGTCTCCCTTACTCGAGCCAGTTTTTCATAGGATCCACAGTCAGTCAGCATGCTTTGGTTGTTCGTATGGGCTTCCAAATATCAATATATGGAGGTGCATGGCTGTGCGCTACTGAAAGGCTGTTACGAACAGCCACTGTCAGTAAACACCAACAATTCATATGGAGCTCCGTCCACGCTAACGCTCTAGATGTCTCCTCGGAAAGGCATCATCTTGATTACGTCTATTAGTAGTCCACTCTTGGCATTCAGATCAGTGGTTGCTTAAACCCCATTGGACCTAGAAAATTTCTCGATCATTGAAATCGGGTTGCCATTAACTTGAGTCAGATCACCGCGAAGAAAGGAGTGACCACCATCATAGGAGATACCAGCTGATGAATACCATTTGAAAGTGTAGACAGACACAAAGGCCACTGAAGATGGGGCTGAAAGATTGGTAGTCAAACCCCCCACTCTCTTACGGTTAGCAACTCGCACCCTTCATCTCTACGCCCAATGGTATGAAACAATTTCAATGCTATTATCGTATTCTATTATCGTTTGGCAAGAACGGACCTGCCGATGCAAATTTGGAAACACACCCTGTCTGGATGGCGCTACAAAAGTTTCTCGTTTCAACTTGGCCATCAAACAGTTTACAAACTATTAATAGGTCATCACAATATTATTACGCATATTGGTCACTGAGAAGGATCCGTTACAGCAAGTATTAACGCTACTAACGTCTTCTGAGGTATTACTTACACTAGTCACAAATATTTTGATATTAAACACCATATCAACATATAAAGAAGTTTGTTAATTCATGAATTTTTCCCTGTTTTGCATTCTTAAAAGAAAATAATACAGCCGACTGTTTATAAATTACATATACAAAACATTCAGAGAGTCAACTCGCTCTATATTTTACCATAAAATAAACAAATGACTTCCAAAACATTTTCTTTTTTTCTACTAGAATATTGGAGTTATGTCTTAAGTCACAAAGGGGTATTTCCACAACAACGTACAGTTTCAGTTTCTCCATATTTACAAATACAACGTGCGTCACTTGAGAGACAGTTTACTCACGTGCCTAATCCTAAGATATTCTGGCCAATACTCTTCTGGGTAACGCGCCTAAATGTTTAGAACGAGAAGGGTTAAAGCATTCTAATCTCTTCTGCCTGTACCACTAATCCAACTTAAGATAAAATATTGACTGGCTTAAATGCCGATTTGTACCATTTTGTTAAGGCATACCACAACAAATAACCAAAATGATAACCAGTCGCTTGTTACATTCATAGTTGACAACACTTTTTCGGTAACAGATTTCAAGAAAAGAACGCAGCCTATTGGAAGGGAAACCGTTCAAGATGCATCCTCTACTTACTCTCATTTAACAAGTAGCAAACTATTTCTTGGGGTGGAGTGAGAGCTAAAGTAACGGTTCAAAGTTCGGGGGTACGTCGAGTCAATTTACTTTCACTATGTCATAAACCCTCGGGCTCAAATGAACAAATTGTCACACTTTTTCCAAGAAGGACCCTCCTTCACAAGAACGACGGTTGATCGGTGATGGTGCCAATGCTTAAATACTTTGCCCTAAACGGAAGGTTAATAGAGATGATGTAATACTCAGCTAAAGTGAACGGCATTCCCTACCGTGATAACTCAGGCGTATTAATCATCATGTGAACAATTGCTTTACAGCTCAAAGTTAAAGGTGGCGTTAAGAAGCGGATTTACTTTACAAAGCTTTCCACTCGACACTGACCACACCAAATTGAACATGGCAACTTTCCTTTCGCAAGGTAAGTTAAAAGCCAAAAAACTATTTCAACTTCACTTTGTGGAACAAAATGATTTAAGTTCCCATCCTCTTGATTACCTAACTACAGTCCAAACGTATTTCTTCCGGGGGTTATGCTTACAGTACGGCCCGTATGAGACATGGGTCCGTTGCTCCCCAAAGTTTTGGAAAAGTACGTTTTTAAACTCGCGTTAAAAATGTGAAAAATAGTAATAAATCACTCTCTTCACAATAATTATGCTTCATGTATTGCGCATTTCTAATAACTGCCACATGATACAAATAAAGAAAGTTTTCAAAGTGCTTCAGACTTTCCTCGCTTTCATTTTTGTCAAGGCTTTCTTGTTTCTATCTTGTATCAAAAAAGCTTCGGAGAATCCAGCCTGGGATACATTACGTACTTTAAAAACGCTTTATTAATGTTCAAGGGAATTACTTATATTTTTCAGCCTATCAATCAGAGATCCCTGATGAATAAAGGCGCCGATTTTCAAATCTCCCTAAATACTCTTCTTCCGTCCCGTCCCCTCAACTTCAAGACTTATGCGGCACTGAGCAGGCTGGTTGCTGTTAACTGTTGAAATTGTTCAATTGCTGATTAGAATTGTTTTAACTACGACAAATACTCTTTCACATGTCCCTGTTTCCCTTCTGAACTCCGACGTCAGCAGGTTTCATATTGCTTCAAGTTACCGAACACGACATTTTTCCTTGCAAAATTGAATCATGCTCGACCTCCAAACCATAAGGTTATCAGTTGTACTGTCCAGCACAATTGAAAGTTTTCTGCGCGTGGGCAACAAAATATTGTTGAGTTTAGCGGTGAACGGGGGTATGAGCACGTGCCACTGCAA
Source organism: Alatinidae sp. Z8VKAUB7J3 (assembly GCA_010016025.2). Taxonomy (NCBI): domain Eukaryota; kingdom Metazoa; phylum Cnidaria; class Cubozoa; order Carybdeida; family Alatinidae; species Alatinidae sp. Z8VKAUB7J3. The sequence continues at coordinate 119,440,832 of JAAAKM020006971.1, forward strand.
ATGCCTAAGACAAACAAAATTACCTAAAGAACAATCGACTGTCTCATTGTCTCTTAGCAAAATCTGTACAAATATCTTGTCATCATCTTGCATTACATTCTGCTGAAAAAATTTCCATAATGATATAAAACACGCTTAGACCTTTGAATGAAACAATTCCACAGCCCTGGCAAGAAGTTCGGAAATCAATCAGATTATATTATGAAAATATCCATAGAGATACGAATCTTACTAAATTCATGCATACGACTACCACAAATTATAGTAAGTGCTCTCCTTAAGTGCATTCATTTTTCTCTGATATAAAGTTGATCGTATCCAGTACTATCCACATTCGTGGCATTCTGAATCCAAAGTAATTTAAAATTTCTCCTCCTACTCATGTCCTGAACCTATGCTTGCGTGCTGAAACTGCTTAGTAGTAAATCAGACTTCGTATCTGATGTGTTTGGTTCTAAAAAATCGTCTTTAAACTTTCATAACATTTTTATAGCGGGTTGGGATATAACATCTCTTTTTACTAAGTAACCAGGTTCCGAAAATATAGACACTGCCTCTTATGATTTACTAATGTTAAGGTCGATGGTTTAACTTGAGATCAGTCGTACTCTTTCTCAATCTTCAATTATATTTTCCAATGGTACCCCGTTCAAGTAATAGGGTTGCATTGCCATGGGCTCACCTCCTAGGCACATAATGCCTAATATCGTCCTTTTTATCAAAGAATAAGAACTGATCGACGAATATCCGCTTGCTATCAAATCTCTCAATTATGGAATATATATTGATCATTGTTTTTTCGTTTTGTAGCCTTGACTTGGTAGCCAAATTTGCATTCTTGGTGATTTTCAATTCAAGATTGAAATGCTTTACAAAGACTTATTCAATTATGTATTCACTGTTATGTTACTACGAAACAAAGTACGAAGCAGTTAAATAACATGTATTTCAGAAAACTCTGTATAAACTGTCATTTCGTATATACTGTAATGTGTTTGTATGTAATGGTTCAAGCAGAATAACAAATAAGTTAATTTTTTACCACATTAAAAATTTTGGCAAAATTCAAGCAACAAATCGCAACGTGTAAATCAATTTTAACAATTTGAAGCTGTTCCTACCACATCTTGTTCTAAAATGGCCGAACTTAGTTCCCATTCCCCATTTTCCTCGTACTCATTTCGGTCTCCAATAGCATCAGCCTCTCCCACATGCACCTTTAATAATTTTGCATCCTGACTCCATGACCCAAATTCTTGATTACAGAATTGGGAGTCAAAAGGAAAAAAAGTCACATCTATGGCACATATACTTTTATAGAAGGATGCATAAGTCAATGAGCAATTGCCATCATGCGTTATGGATACCATCATAGATTCTAGGTCTTTGCTTTGACTGTCTCTACCCGGATCACTTGCTCTGTAGACGAAAAAAAAGGACAGCATCAAAATAATATTCATTGCAGTAGTGTGTAGTGTGTAGTGTGTAGTGTGTAGTGTGTAGTGTGTAGAGTGTAGTGAGGAGCGTGCAGTGTGCAGTGTGCAGTGTGCAGTGTGCAGTGTGCAGTGTGCAGTGTGTAGTGTGTAGTGTGTAGTGTGTAGTGTGTAGTGTGTAGTGTGTAGTGTGTAGTGTGTAGTGTGCAGTGTGCAGTGTGCAGTGTGCAGTGTGTAGTGTGTAGTGTGCAGTGTGTAGTGTGTAGTGTGTAGTGTGCAGTGTGTAGTGTGTAGTGTGTAGTGTGTAGTGTGTAGTGTGTAGTGTGCAGTGTGTAGTGTGTAGTGTGTAGTGTGTAGTGTGTAGTGTGTAGTGTGTAGTGTGTAGTGTGTGTAGTGTGTAGTGTGTAGTGTGTAGTGTGTAGTGTGTAGTGTGTAGTGTGTAGTGTGTAGTGCGTAGTGTGTAGTGTGTAGTGTGTAGTGTGTAGTGTGTAGCGCCTCCACGTTTCTGCCACGTAACGTTTTCTCTGGCAAAAAGAATAAAGAAAGCAGTGTAACGAAAAAAATAGGTGAAAATAGCACCCTTTATCATATTACCATAAGATGGAAAATCCTTAGAAATTATTGATTGGGATAAAATAATTAAAATGTAGGTTTATATGTCAGCGACACCAGATTTTTAAGCAATAGTGCTCCCTCTCGTAACTTAGCATTAAGGTTCCTAACAAACTATTCATTTTAAAAGTAAAAATCCCAAGCTTTAGTGTTTGGAGATACATAATGCTGTCATTTAATGCAACTTTGATCTTTCTTTATGCAATTCTCAGCAGCTCTTTTGCGTGATCTATTAGTGTCCATACTTTCCATGTTATTCTCAACAATAGTTTTGGGAGGTCTGCTTGTGTGTGTGTGCCTCTCTCTCTTCATACTTTTCCAAAATGTCAGGAAAGAAGTGACGTGGGTTACCAAGGCCATTAGAGGAAAAGCTCAAAGGTACTTAGGGTAAAACCTACTTCTCATGTCCAAGAATCAAGAACATCTACATTGCTTACCAACAGTGGTGGTCCCACTAGGGGGAACTCAGGGGTCTTGAGCCCCTCCACTATTCTGCCACGTTATGTTTTTCTCTGGCAAAGAGAATAAAGATAGCTGTATCGGAGGAAGGAAAAAAGGATAATAGAGTCCTTTATCATATTGCCTTCACATGCAAATATCTTTACAGATTATTGATTGAAATAATTAAAATCTTTGCTTAAATCTCAGTAACCCCCACTTTTGACTCAATGGTGTCAACTTATCATTAAGGTTCATAGCAAAATATTCATTTTTAAAGTATATAAAAACCCCAAGCTTTAGAATTTCCAGGTATATGACGCTGCCATTTAATGTAACTTTGATCTTTCTTTATCATCGAACTTTTCAAAACTGATCTTTCTTTATGCAATTCTCAACAGCTCTTTTGACTGGTCTATTAGTGTCCATACGTTCCTAATGTTACTCTCACCAGCAGTTTTAAGAAGTCGGCTTGTGTCTCTCACTATTCATACCTTTCCAATGTCAGGAAAAACGTGACGTGGGTTACCAAAGACATGAGACGAAAAGCTCAAAGATAAAAACAAAGGACCACTAGCAATCAAGACCTCATCTGTATTGTAAAACTTACAGCCCTAATTTCTTTCACCGTGCCCTAGACTGTGTTCAGTCTCTCAATGAAAGACCCCAGATAAGAAGTGTGCCTTACATTGACACGGCCCTAAATACATAGAAAAAGTACCAAACAGGCTAATAAATAAAGACAGGGCAGCTGGGATATTCAAGAGCACGCCTCTTAATTTAGGCTACCGGGCAGAGAAGCAAGTCATGCGGCAGGCTCAACGGCCCAACATGACCGCCTCTCGCAGATTATGGAAATGATATATCATCGATGAAAACAGATATTGCATCCATTCCTTAGCAAGAGGTCGCGAAGCGATCTTGACTGTTTTCTCCTCCCCCAAGGCTGTGGTATCGGTGATTTAAGGCGAATAATTAGCGACATGTAGATTTACAAATGTGCCAAGTAGCATATGGGTAGAAAATAAATTGATAGCATAGTCGACGATAAAACAGGGTAAATGAAAATTAAGAATCTTATCCCACTATGTCAGTTATTGCTGGAAGGTTTTTGGTTCTGTTGAGATAATAGACGTGCAAAATAGCATAATGTACAAAATTCATCAAAAATAATAAAGGGGGACACTTACAATGAAGAGGTTAAGTCAATTATTGCCCGGAAGGCTTTGACCCAGTAGAATGAACTCAAGCAATGTCAGTGTTACGCTCCTCCATATAAACTGGAAGAAATGTCCGGTAAAATCTTCTTTCAGGGACGTGGAAAGATGACCAGAGGCGAAAAACTAATAACTCAGCCTTAAACAGGAGAGGAAGCTCCATATCGGGAGGTTAATGCTGTCATGTCATGATTTTGCCCGGCAGGCTTTGACCAGACAATTCCAATCTGGCCATTTCGCGCTTCTATAGGATTGGATTTATGGAACCGTTTTGCATGTAATGTGAAGGAAAACACAAAATAGTGCTTGGGAGAGATTAAAGGCGCAGGAGATGAAACGGAAGAATAGAGACTAAGCTTTCGCCCGACCTTTACAAATAGATGAATATGATGATGTTAACATCTGAACCCCGAAGGGTTTGACCTGAGGAAATATTATGGGAAAAGACGTGTGATGTATTGTAGCATACAAAACCTGGAAATATAAGACAGTTTATTAAGGACACACGTAACTGGTCATAAACGCCGGTTGCAGAATGAAAAGAAACTGGAAAGCCTCTTTTATGGACATACTTTCATTCCTCTTAATTCTCAATAAATCAATTAGAACAGAAACACATTAGACCATATACGTGCGCTGGAATTACATGTTTATACCACCTCTGAGATATTTAGATACTGACCAGAGCCTATTTGGGGGTTTCCGGTTTGAAACACTAGTTGGTTATATGCTCCAAATCATTTTCTACTTCATATATCTTTATCAAAGTACTTAAATGCTCTAGAATTTTCATGAACAGAAACCCTCTACAACTTACTCATACAAAACTCGGCCTATACAGTTAAAGCTAGGTCAAGCCTCAAAGCAAAATATTGCTGCTTACTTCCGCCGTATAGAAAAAGAAATATCACTATATTTTCTGAATATCTCCCAAATTTCAAAAATTTATATCATATTTCTGATTTACAAAAGATAGGGGTTTTCTATTTCAGGAAAACGTTTGGTAGGAGAGTACACGAGCATTCCCTGTAGGGACGTGCGGTCTAAATTTCTGCTAGGAGAATGAGAAAAAGTGGCAGCTAATTCCCAAAATGTTCTGAGTCAATGTTTTCGTTAAGCCAGTGAATTGTGAAAGCTTACCTTTGCTGTATAACAACAATGTACAGACAAAAAATGAGCAATGCCATTGCTGGTATCGCTTTGATTTGTAAGCCGAAACGTATGGTAACTGTACTCAATAAACAAATTGAATTTCCTATGCTCAATTCTAGTATTCAGATAACTGAGCTCAAGTAATAAGAAGTAAAGAAAAACATTCTCAACCATCTTAATTCTTCGTTACTAGTGGTCCTAGCTATAAACTCCTCTACCCCGAAACATCGAACAAACGCTTCCCTTCTTGTAAACTTCCCCTCGACTAAACACCCACTTTTCTTTTAAATACCCTCTTCTCTTTAACATCCTCTCCAAGAAACACCTCACACTTTTTAACACTTCCCTTCTTTAAACACCTCCCTCTTTTACACCTCTCTTTTTAAAACACCCCGACTCAAAAAAAGAAATAAAACATTTAACAGCTCGAAAAGCTTGCTCTTACATTTTTTCACAGTAAGCTATGGACATTGAGATTGATAGTTTGATGATAGGCGATGAAGTGCTTCTTGCCAGTTATTATTTATTTTAAGCTCTGCATTTGTTGAACCAAATCCCAATATTTTGAAAATTTCAATACATAGTTAGACCTGACTGCCTTCTGATCAACAATGTTCAGTTGCGTCTATTTCCATCGGGCTTCAATACTGCAGCGATTCCTCTCCCCAAAGGTAAGGAGAGTGAATAACTCACCAAGGAAATAAAACGTTCCATTACAATAACATGTACAGATGATACAATAATGGGTTGTAAAACATTTTCTTAGCTGTTCAAATATGAAGAAACGCAGGGAAAAATGAATCCTATCTTTAAATATTTATTAAACTTAAAAGTTGAATTTAGCAAAGGATTTGTTATATTATTACGAAAAGTTTGCCTCAGGTGTAGTTACAACCAATCGTCTTCACCGAGAAAAGGAAAATTTTTCGCAAAGGAATTATAACGTGCCAGAGGCTTGTTTATGTCGTTTTTGCAATTGCAGGATTGATATGTTTTCTCCCACCCACGTTGTTGAAATACGCGTAACTGACAACAGAAAAATCCAATCGCTTGTCAGTCACACAACATCATTTAGCAAATTATATTGCTTGCCGATTGGAATTTCTTACAAAATTTCTTATTCTGCCTGATGCCCTTATAGGCTGTGGGAAGGTTTAGATCGACCTGTTAGAAGGAATACGAGGTCTCTTATTACAAGTCTAGAGGCTTACTTTGCAAGAATGATAATGCCCTTTCTGGCCTCTAGGCCTTTATATGGGTGAAACTCTCAGGTAGCAGACACAGTGGATTGCACATAGCCGGAGAATTATGTCATGCAAAAGTAGAGTGATAGTGTAGAGGGGTCATCGTCAATTTAAAGAAAACGATAGATATCTCGTATTTCATCTACTAATCGCCGTGGCTTGTATTTCAAATTCTGATTTTTGATGCGGTGTTTTATAGAGGCGATGTTAAAATACAACGCGAACACTATTACAAACTAGGTAAAATTCATGCAAAAGTTTTGCCTGACAAATTGTTATAGTGGAAAAAGCAATATTCGTTTCTATTGTTGTTTTTGAAGAATTTATCAATAGAAAATACGTAAAACTAGTATAAACTATTTGTTATTTCCTGTTTGGTCCTTTTGCTAGTAAGCGCCGCTTTTCAAGATGCAGTGTTTTGCAGAGGGCGGCATTTGTCAGAGGGCGGCGTTTATTGGAGTACCATCAGGTATTAGGTAGCATAAAAACCGACCAAGGAACCAACGAAAAACTACTTCGTTTATTTATGTTTATGTCCTTCTTTTATGGCTCTTAATATAGAAAGCATCCAAAAAACCGTTACTCAGCGACATTCTATGAGTGTTATGTCCGTCAGGAGCGGAAACGAGAAACATTACTAACTAACAAGGGAAAAATTTGAGAAATGTTAGGACATCGATGGAACGGCATAACCTCAAAATATTTGCATAGCAAAGGTATAGTGGATGGAATTGAATTCGTTCTAGATTTTATGATGTCAGAGTTGGAAAAGAGAGACACAACACCGGGTGGTCGTGCCATTACGTATACAGGCTCTAAGACAGGATTTTAGAAGCATAGTTTTGAATCTTGACATAACCAGTAAACAAGATTACCATTCAGGTGTGTCTCCAAGCACTAAGTCAAGTAAATCCGGAAGTGGATGTAATACACATCTATCCCAGATGAGGTGGTAAAAAGAAACATTTAAAAGAGACAATTTATGATTATAAGAGATTAAAGCGCTGGTGTTGGTGAAGAGAAAGATGGAAAAGAAGATGGAACTTTAATATGGACTATGAATAAGAATGAGAGAAGCAGTTACTAGTGGAATTTTGCATTAAACAAAAACTTGTGTTAGACAAAACAGTCTTTAGATACCATCCATGACCAGCTAGACAAGTAGACTAAGAGAAGATTCAGGAGAAAACTGGCGTTCCTAAGTCTTGGCTTTTGAAAGATATGCCCCGGCGGTGCCGGTGCTGGAGACCGCGGCCCGTGTCGTGATGCTCGGGTTCGACGGCGTCGATCCGGACCTGGTGCGCGAGATGATGGCGGCCGGCGAGCTGCCGAACCTGGCGCGCCTGGCCGAGGGCTCGGGCGTGCTCGACCTCCGTTCCACCGTACCGCCCCAGTCCCCGGTCGCCTGGTCGTCGTTCGCCACCGGCATGGAGCCCGGCGGACACGGGGTGTACGACTTCATCATGCGCCGCGCCGACCGCTACCTGCCCGACGTGGTGTTCGGAAAGCTGACGCCGCCCCAGGTCGACGCGGTCGGTCGCCTGGAGCAGCCGGCCGCCGGCCTTCAGCCGCGCCGCGGAGCGGCTTTCTGGAAGCTCGCCGCCGAGCAGGGGGTGCGGACCGTGGTCCTCGGCATCCCTTACACCTTCCCGCCCGACGTACTGCCGAACGGGCGGCTCGCGTCGGGGCTCGGCACCCCGGACCTGCGCGGCACCAACTCGACCTTCGTCTACCTCGGGACCGACGTGACGGCGGCCGAGGAGGTGGTCCCGGGCGGGATGCGGCGCCGGCTCAGCTGGAAGGATGGATCGGCCCGGACCGAGATCGCGGGACCGGCCTACCCCGAAGGATGGGGCCGGGGCCGGGCGATGGCGCCGCTGGTGCTGCGGCGCGACGTCGGCGCCCGGACGCTGACCCTGGAGACCGGGGACGGCGGGCAGACCGTAGCCGAGGGGGAGTGGAGCGATTGGTTGGAGCTGCGCTACCAGCTCACGCCGAGCTACACCGTGGTCGGACTGGTGCGGGCCCGGGTCCTCGAGGTGGAGCCGGAGGTCCGGGTGTACCTGTCGCCGTCGAGTATGGACCCGCGCGCTCCCTACGCTCGGATGAGCGAGCCGCCGGCCTTCGGGGCATCGCTGGCCGCCGCCCACGGCGCCCACAAGACGGTCGGGTGGCTGTTCGATACCTCGGCCCTCGACACCGGGGCGATCGACGAGGCGGTGTTCCTGGAGGACGTCGACCACACCCTCGCCCAGCGCGAGGCGATGATCCTGGCCGAGCTGGAGCGGGACGACTGGAGCCTGTTCGTCGCCGCCACCACCGCCACCGACCGGGTGGCGCACATGTTCTGGCGCTACGTCGACCCCGAGCACCCGCTGTACGACGCCGACGGCGCCCGCCAGTGGGGCGACGCCATCCGCGGCTACTACCGCCGCATGGACGCGCTCGTCGGAGAGGTGGCCAGGCGCCTGCCGGCCGAGGCCGATCTGATCGTGTTCTCCGACCACGGCTTCCACTCCTACCGGCGCGGCCTGCACGTCAACGCCTGGCTGGTGGAGGGAGGCTACCTGGTGCTCGCGGACGGCAAACGCTCGTCCGAGCACGAGATGCTGGTCGAGGCCGACTGGAGCCGGACGCGCGCCTACGCCTACGGAACGGGGCAGATCTACGTGAACCTGCGCGGCCGGGAGCGCGACGGCATCGTCGCTCCCGGCACCGAGTACGAGGCCCTGGTGAAGGAGATCGCCGCCGGGCTGGAGGAGCTTGTCGACCCGACCACGGGTGAACGACCGCTCTCCCGAGTCCACGTCGGCGCCGAAACGTACCAGGGAGGGGCGGTCGAAGCCGCTCCGGATCTTCAACTTGCTTATCGGCCGGGTTGGCGTACCTCTTGGGAGACCGCTCTCGGCGGAGTCCCGGCGGAGCTCTTTGCCGACAACTCGCATCGCTGGAGCGGCGACCACGCCGCCTCCGACGTCCAGGATACCTCCGGCTTCCTGGTAGCGAATCGACAGATACAGACCGCGGTCCCGGCGATCGTCGACCTGGGACCGACCGCGCTGGCGATGTTCGGCATCGCCGCCACCGACGAGATGGACGGCCGCTCGCTTCTCGAGCCGCGGTCGTCGTTGTAGGGACACGGCCCCGGCCGGGGCCGACAACGACTCCAGGTAGACGAGAGAAATGGAAGTACTCAGCGTACTGTTCGGAGCCCTCGGCAACGCCCTGCGGATGCTGAAGCGCGTCTGGCTGATGATACCGAAGAACATCCGTTCGAAGGTGTCGCTGGCCCTCAAGCTGCTGGTGACCGTGGGGGCCTTCTACCTCCTGCTGTCGCACAAGGTCGAGCTGGACAACGGTGACAAGGTCACCACGTTCGAGGCCGTCAAGCAGTACCTCCCTCAGATCGACGCCGGCACGTTCTGGAAGTTCGTCCTCGCCGCGACGTTGATCAAGCTGGTCGGCATCATCGCCAGCATGTACCGTTGGCACCTGATGCTGCGCGGGCAGGGGATCGTGTTCCCGTTCCGCCACATCATGGGCTCGTTCCTGATCGGACGCTTCATCGGTACGTTCCTGCCTTCGACGCTGGGTCTGGACGGCTACAAGCTGTACGACGCCTCGCGCTTCAGCCGCCGGGTCGTCGAGCCGGCGTCGGCGACCTTCATCGAGAAGCTGCTCGGCTTCGTGGGAATCTTCCTCACCTTCCTGGTGTCGTTCCCACTCGGCTTCCGGATCCTCCAGGAGAACCCCACCACCGCCGAGTACGCCACGCTGTTCGGCATCGCCGGCGCCGGGCTGTCGCTCGCGGTCGTGGGCGGCTTCTTCCTGCTGCTGTTCTACCCGCAGCCGATCCTGTGGACCGTGCGCGCGCTGCCGATCCCTGGCAAGGAGAAGATCCACGGCTTCGTCGAGCGCGTGCTGCACTCGATCTCCACCTACTCGGAGCGCGGCCATCGGCTCCTGCTGGTGAACGCGGCCTTCCAGTCGTTCCTGGTCCACTTCTGCACCGCAGCGATGTACTTCTTCACCGCGCTGGCGGTCGGGGCCGCGTCGGCCGAGTTCTGGCCGGTTACCTTCGCCTCCACCATCCAGATCGTCGCCACCGTGCTCAGCCCGGTGACGATCGCCGGTGAGGGCATCCGCGAGCTGGCGCAGTACTACCTGCTGAAGCACAGCCTCGGGCCGGCGCAGAGCATCCTGTCGGCGGCGCTCGGATTCTGGGCCGCCGAGGCGCTGACGTTGGCCGGCGGTGTCGTCTGGTGGGTGCGCGGCCGCGACTACAAGCCCGAGTACTGCCTGATCGACGGCCAGCCCGCCGAGGACCTGACCGCGGATGAGACCATCACGATGCCCGGCCAGGAGGAGGAGGCCGAGGAAGAGGTGGTCCCGACGGTCGAGACCGGCTCGCTCAACCTAGTCCAGCACCTGACGCGCTGCATCCCGGCCGCCGCCCTCGGCGGTGCCCTGTTCGGCCTCATCGAGGCGTTCATCGTGTACCGACAGCTCAACGACCCGGCCGAGCTCGGTGTCTTCACCCAGGGCGTGGTCGGCTACGGCATCTTCGGCGCCGGCATCGGACTGGCGGTCGCCGTCGTGCTCTCGCTCGCTACCTGGCTGTCGGGCAAGAACGCCGGCGACGCCGGTCTGTTCGGCATCTCGCTGGCGTGCGGCCTGGTGCCGCTCGGGACCATGATCGGAGCCTTCCGCCTGATGCGCGACGTGTTCGGTGAGAAGCCGCCCGGCGGTACGCTGATATTCCTCGGCGGCTGCGCCATGGTGGGCGGTGTCGCCTTCCTGGTCGTCTGGCTGCTGGCGACCCTGCTCGCCGGCCGCGGACCGCTGGCCGCGCTCAGCCGTCCGGTCGGCGCCCTGGCCGGCATCGGTGCGCTGCTCGTCGTCGGGTTCGGCCTGGGCGCGGTCCTCGGCGGTACCCCGGAGGCGACGCCGATCGACGCGGTGTCGTCGAACGGCGTGTCGCGACCCAACGTGCTGTTCATCGGCGTCGACACGCTGCGCGCCGATCACGTGAGCTGCTACGGCATCCTGCCCGGCCTGACGCCGCGCCTGGACGAGTTCTGCGCCGATTCGGTGGTGTTCCAGAACCACTTCGCCCAGGCGTCCTGGACCAAGCCGAGCTTCGCGTCCATGATGACCTCGCTGTACCCGTCGTCCCATTCAGCCTACGGCAAGTCGTCGATCGTCCCGGACGACGTGCTCACCTGGGCCGAGGCGATGAAAGAGCATGGCTACGCGACCGCGGCGCTGGTGAACAACACCAACGTCACCGAGGTCTTCAACTTCCACCAGGGATTCGACGACTTCGAGTACATGGCGCCCGACTTCTACATGGGTTTCACCGAGTCGGGCTCGCGCCTGGTGATCTACGAGTTCGTGCGGCGCCTGCAGGAGGTCTACCTGTCGAGCGAGATGTGGGTGCAGCACTTCTACCAGGACGCCGAGGAGGTCAACCGTCGACTGAAGGCGCAGATCGAGCGCTTCGATGGTCACCCGTGGTTCATCTGGGCGCACTACATGGACCCGCACGACCCGTTCCTCACCCACCCGTACAACGGCCACGGCTACGCTCGCGTCAGCATGCCGAACCCCCCCGCCGAGATGGCGGAGGAGTTCAAGGAGCTGTACGCCGGCGAGGTCACCTTCATGGACGGACACCTCGGCGAGCTGTTCGACTGGCTGAAGGCGGAGGGGATGTACGACAACACGATCATCATCCTCAGCTCCGATCACGGTGAGGAGTTCTTCGAGCACGAGGGCTACTGGCACGGTGCCACCCTCTACGACGAGCAGATCCACACGCCGCATATCTTCAAGCACGTCGATCAGCGGATGGCCGGCACGGTCGACACTCTGCTGTCGCGCGGCATGGACATCCCGCCGTCGGCGATGGCGGCCGCCGGGCTGCCGGTTCCCGAGGTCTTCCAGGGGCAGAACCTGTTCGTCCCGCCGGAGCAGCGTGCCGATCACGCCTTCGCCGAGGAGGACTTCGAGGGCAACGTGCTGCAGGCCTACCGGACGCACGAGTGGAAGTACATCGAGGCCAACGAGGGCAACCCGCGCGGTCTCGAGCCGGCCGAGCTCTACCACGTGCTGTCCGATCCGGGCGAGCAGAACGACCGCTTCGATCCGCAGTCGCCGGTGGTGACCGAGTACCGCACCAAGATGGGAGCGGTTTACCAGTTCGCCACCTCCACCGCGGTCGAGGGCTCCGAGGCGGAGATCGACGAGACCACGCTGGAGCAGCTGCGCGCGCTGGGCTACGTCCAGTAGCCGGGAGAGGCCGGGAGCATGCCGCCCATCCTCGCGATCGGGCTCGACGGCGCGTGTCCCCGGCTGATCCGACGCTGGGTCGAGGCCGGCGAGCTGCCGGCTCTCGGCCGCCTGATGCGGCGGGGGACCTGGGGCGCTCTGCGCTCCACGGTCCCTCCCGCCACCTTCCCCGCCTGGTCCACCTTCATGACCGGGCTCGAGCCGGGACGCCACGGCGTTTTCGACTTCACGCGCCGCGTTCCCGGCACCTACCGGGTGGAGTTTGTCAACTCGACCTACCGGCGCGGCGCGACGCTGTGGCGTCTGCTCGGTGAGGCCGGCCAGCGCGTCGGCGTCATGGGAGTGCCCGGGACCTACCCGCCCGAGCCGGTGAACGGCTTCCTGATCGCCGGCTTCGACTCACCGGTCACTACCGGTATCGACTCGAGCTTCGTCCACCCACCGGAGCTCTACCGCGAGCTGACCCGCGCCGTCGGACCGTACCGGTTCACCGACTTCCAGGAGCTGCGCATCGGCCGCGGCTGGCACGACATGGCCCTGCCGAAGCTGCTGGAGGGCGTCGAGCGGCACGCCGCGGCGGCGCGCTACCTGTGGTCGCGGGAGCGGTGGGATTTCTTCATGGCGATGTTCGGCGAGTCGGACACCGTCGCGCACCACTTCTGGATGTTCTGCGACCCGGACTCTCCCCGCTACGACCGCGAGCGAGCGTCGGTGTTCGGTGACGCCATCCTGCAGGTCTACCGGGCGCTCGATCGCGCCGTCGGGGAGCTGGTCGAGCTGGCGGGGGAGGACGCCCACGTGGCGGTGGTCTCCGACCACGGCTCCGGTGGAGCCTCGGACCGGGTGCTCTATCTCAATCGTCGATTGCAGGAGACCGGCCTGCTCGGGTTCGTGCCGTCCGGAGCCGGCCCGGCGACGCGCATCACCGGCTGGGTCAAGAGCGCTGCACTCCAGCTGGTTCCGTACCGGATGCAGGAGAAGCTGTTCCGGCGCGGGCGGGAGATCGTCGATCGGCTCGAGTCGGCCAGCCGTTTCGGAGCGATCGACTGGAGCCGGACGCGCGCCTTCTCGGAGGAGCTGAACTACTTTCCATCGGTCTGGATCCACCTCCGGGGGCGCGACCCGCTCGGTACGGTCGAGCCGGGCGAGGACTACGAGCGCACCCGGGACGCCGTCGCGCGCGCGATGCTGGAGTGGGTCGACCCGGAGGACGGCCGGCCGCTCGTCCAGCGCGTCCTGCGACGCGAGGAGGTGTTCGAGGGGCCGGAGGTCGAGCACGCCCCGGACCTGGTGGTCGAGCCGGCTCTGCGGGGCGAGTACCTGCACTCGTGTCTGCCGTCCGGCACGGCGCCGCCCGGCTCCGGCAGCGCCCGGGTGCTGACCCGCGCCGAGCACGTCGGCGCCAAGGGGCGCTCGATGAACGGCAACCACCGGTAGCCATTCAGGCAGTCCAATTTCTGATTGGCTCCTTCAAAATATAGTTGGGTATACTCTTTCACACATTCCATTTCGATCATTCCTACGTTAGTCCTCTGAGGAGTGTCAGACGAAAAAAGCTTTTAAGTACACAATGTTTTCGCTATTTCGTGCAATATTATCATCTTGTACCACAAACAAACTACAAATGCTTTGTAAAACTGTATGAAATTAGTGTCCTATTTTTCTCTGGTATCAACCCCGATCCTTACATGGTGGTCTGTCAGTACGTAGTTAAACAATTTTTAAAACTTTGCACCACAAACAGCATCCGCCATTAAAATACAGGTACTCTCGAGTGCCAAATAATCGTACCCCACCGCTTACTAATTCTTTGAAATTTAGAAAAAACCCCGCTTCTTATTAAGACACTCTTGTTTATTACTTTCAAGAAATTTTCTCATTACTCAAATGTAAATGATGTCTGAAAATACTTGAATAAATTCCCATGCAACATTTGACCCTGAAACAATTGATAGTTAGTCAATTTCTACGATTTTTGTCCTCATGTGTGTCATCTTTATTTCAACTTTAACAAAATTGAGACTGGAGTTCAGACCCCCACGTTTATTTGGACCCCCCGCTTATTGACTTTAGACCGTAATGATGACCCCCCTTTTATTCAGACCCCCTGTTTATTCGGCACTCCAGAGTACGTCGAATAAAAAAAGTTTGAAAAGAATCTGTTCATGTATTAGGTTTGGTTTTATTACATGCTTTTGCTGTATTTATTGGCAACTGCTGACATCCCCCTTAAGTTGAATATTGCATTTGACTATAGCTGCAAGAATCCGCTGTATTTTTTCCTTGAAGTGCCATCACAAGGGACAGAAGCAAGAGGAAGTTTAATTTTAAGATTTCAAACCAGGGCTTAAGGTGGTGTCTTTACAGATATGTGGTTTCATGCAATCTTTTCTTGACAGGTTGTGTGAGGTGGTGTGAGACTTGATTGCCATGACCTGGATATAGTTGTATACACTACGATGACCCGACGTTTCAATTTTCTCACACTAAAGCGTCCGTTATGGTATTCATCCTAATATTGCGAATTCAAACGGTTCTAATTAGGCCTTATCGTACTGTCCCCTCCTTTTTAACCTGTTGTTTCAAGGAAGCAAGTTCAAACCGCCTGGGCTCGGAAAAATAAGCAAATCTACATACAATTACTAATAAAGATAAAACGGTTACACGTGAAAATCACAGAAACAAGTAGGACATTTTACGGTTATTTGGTAGTAAGGTCTAATGAAAGAAAACTGTGAAATACGCACCTTGCTGGAAAATATACGGGCTATTCCCTAGAATGTTTTATCAGCATACAAGAAAATTTATACGGAAAAACCCGTCATGCTTCGCGCAATAGAGTTTTTTACAACATAAAGGAGCTTAACAGTACTCAGGAATTGAGGAATTGAGGAAGTTGTATCAGGATTCATAGAATTGCCAAATTTGAGATCTCCTTAGCCACACGCAAAAACTTGTATAACCGCTGTTTACATGTGACAAGAAAATCTAATGATATAAGTGGTAACGTTTAGTCCGAGAGTGCTGCGTACGAGCATAACTTTTCTGTCTTCGTACAGCTCTCGGTAATCAAGCAGTAGAGAATATTTTTCGTCCAGGTCTCAGCAACCAAACAATTTAAGATATTTTTCTTCCAAGTCCAAACCAAACAATAGAAGATAATTTTCGTACAGGTCTAGGCAACCAAACGGTAGGAGATTATTTTCTTTCTGGTCTCGGGAACCAGAAAGTAGAAGATATTTTTTGTTCAGGACTCTGTAACGAAGTAGTAGGAGATATTTTTCGTCCAGGTTTCCCAAACAGTGGAAGATAAAGAATCTAACTTCACGAAAAGACGATAGTTTTCGTGTAGATCTCGGGAACAAAAAAATCATGGCATCTCGGTGGGCGGACAGATGGGCTTGTTTAATACAATCAGCAAAGAAATAGTAAGCTGTTGCCAAAAAGAGGCTCATACGAGGTTATACTTTGCCAAGTTTGAATTGTCTATCATATGTTGTCCTTCAAAAGCAGGTTTTTTCAGGATGTCGAATTCGAAAATTTCAAAATTGAAACTTCTTAATACATTGTAGAAATTCACGTTTTCTTTTCGTTTCTATTTTGTTTCAAGGAAAAATTTGTCATTATGCTGTTTCAATTTTGGTATGTACCTGTTATTAAAAGAAATTGTTTCTAGTGACTAACTAAGCGTTAAAGATTACAAGGCATCCAGAAATCTTAATGGATTGCATTACAAAGAAGTTCCATGTTAAATGCGGTTAAAACATTGTCCTTGCTGTTTGATAAAGCATCATCACATTCGACAACCAAAGGAAAAAAGACACTAAATGAAAATATCAGGAAATCTCATTAGGCAAAGCAGATTTAGCATTTTCGTCAAAAATTTACATTAAACAAGCAAATGATTGACTATTAAGACCGAAATTAAGACGAAAAGCAATAAACATGAGACCAAATCACCAGATTTTAAGATTTACATCACCCACTAAAATGGTTACTAATGTGATCGGTTTACATGACGTAATAAAATGCTTGCTGACGTCACCATAAATATTGTGACGTCAAGATGTCCAGAATGTTTAAGATTACAATTTGGTAACCCTTTCTGAAGTTATGAAGGTAGAGACCTTTGGGCTCCCCCCTTTTGACAACACAAATGAAAAGTACCTTCACAAGAGTTGAGTATAGTATAGTTGACGAGAGACGAAGTGACCTGCTGCGCGTTGTTGGCACTAAGCGCAGAAATGTGCAATGTTTGCGTTGAATAAAATACGGAATAACTGCATTGAAGCTTGAATTTATGTTTTTCCCTATAATACGCAATAATATGAAGTTATTGGAGTATGCTACTATAATGTTTGATTTCGTTTGACTAATAATAATTCGGGAGGTACAATTTGCAAAATCTGAGGGTAAACGCGTACACGCTACCACGGCAATAAAGGCAAAGGCTCAAAGCAGAGTGGTTTTATTCTAAACATCCTTCCCGTTAATATTAGTGGCCAGGTTAAATCCATGAAAGTAATTATCGCCAATGAAAAGATCCTTGTAGATATCCACAAATTATAATTCGTATCAAAGCCAATTAATTGTTTTTCCAAAACCAGCAATAAAATGACGACATATCGATGACAGCGAGATTAAACTTGCTATTGCTTGGATTTATTTAAAACAGCCTTTCTTAAGCTATTACTACCGTTAATGAAATAGTAGAAAGCATTGTCACAGAGTTAACTGACATATTTCGAGTATTGCTACCGTCTGTGACCTTAATATCCGATTCGTATGTTGGCACGTGGAGCAACATTTTCGAAAGAACTATCACGTGCTGCAACAATATTTAATTTGACAGCACATGGAGCAATATGTCTTACTTGTCACACAAGCAGCTATAGTTGCGTGGCAATTTGAAGGTTCACTTATAGTAAGCATAGAATCTCTATAATATGTGTTTACCCATTGCATATACAAACGAGTTGTTATTGACATTTCCCTCAGCAACAACATTTGGCATCTGGTTTTTACAAGTCAGCCATGGGTAACACCTGAAACTTAGCAAGTCTATCATGCTCAGACACTGTATAATATTTGAAAACAATGCACTCAATATATAGAAAATCTCTCTATTTCTGCAATCATTTTTATTTCGTTTATATTCTGAACCTCTTTTCAGAAGAGAATGCAATCTTGTTCACGTTTCCATAACATACAACGGTTGGTTACCAAAATATTTGAAATTGCATTTAAAATGCTGTACTGGTCAAAGATGAAAAAACTAAAGACTTCTAATGCTTGCGTACTGCAGCATATTCCTGGAGTGTCACGTGTGGCTTTGTTGTTGCAGGAATAGCATTAGAGACAAGTAATATCGTGGTATGTTTATGATACAAATCATGGATATTCATCTATCCACAAGATGCGCCAGATGCGTAAAGTGACTTTACAAATGAGACGCCAACTAAGGACAAGATGTGCACGAAGATCTAGATGAGTTATCTACGAGTTACAATATCACTTATTTGTTCAATGCACGTCATCAATCATAGGACGAGGAAATTATTTTTTTCCAAAGCAGCATTAGACATTTAATTTTTAGTCCATTGTTGGAATCAGGCGGAGTCACAAAGCTTGGTGTGGCGGGTTATATTCATAGGTCTTGATCTTTCCTATGCGGCAGACAGATTGCAGTGACTGACGGAACGCACGATATCATTGCACGCTAGTTAGGTTACGGCATTCATAAAAATCAATTCTTGTAGTTACGTTAGATATGTACGTCTTTCGCTATTTGTAAGTACATACAATTCTAGGGTTTCAAAAGATAAAAAGTAAAATGTGAAACTTTGGGATGTTCCGCAGAAATGTGCTGAGTTTTCACTGAATGGAAACAAATAAGAAACACATATATTGATGCTGGAATTAGTAATACAACTCAAATATGCAAATACGTAAATGCAAATATGCAGATGCAAATATGTAAATGCAATTATGCAAATGCAAATGCAAATATGCAAATGCAAATATGCAAATGCAAATATGCAAATGCAAATATGCAAATGCAAATATGCAAATGCAAATATGCAAA
>JAAAKM020006971.1:119464930-119482661 GCA_010016025.2 Alatinidae sp. Z8VKAUB7J3
GGTAGCATTTGTGTAAGGAATGAAAAGAGCGTGTCCATTTTAAAGAATAAAATTCCTTCGTTTAGGAATAGACCAGTAGGAGCGCGTGAGGCCTTTTGGAGTCAAAAATTCATTCATGTCTAGAAAGAGCCTAAAATTAAAATCCGGACCACGGTGATAATTGATTATTTTAACAGGTTTTTTAGTATCATTATTGGTTAAATTACTAGGGTTTTGAAATGTGATGATGCAGAGCAAAAAAATAAGAATTCGTTGCCTTTGAAACTGAATTGTAAAATTCAGTGGATGACTATGATTCAATTTTTAACTACCGTTGACACCAAAGTCCCTGTTACAAACTGATCAACTATACAGTAACGACATGACGTAGTTTATTAACGAGAAGGTAGCTATTTATGTAGAAGCTCGCCTTATACTTAAAAGAATCCCTTTGCAGTCAACCAAAGTCTTCGAAATAAAGGGCCCGACGGGGAAACGTATCCCTA
Source organism: Alatinidae sp. Z8VKAUB7J3 (assembly GCA_010016025.2). Classification (NCBI taxonomy): domain Eukaryota; kingdom Metazoa; phylum Cnidaria; class Cubozoa; order Carybdeida; family Alatinidae; species Alatinidae sp. Z8VKAUB7J3. The sequence goes on from JAAAKM020006971.1 coordinate 119,465,416, forward strand.
GTAATACGACATGCTATAACACAGGTTTTATAGTGATTCCTTTTTGTTTCGCTAGCCCCCCTAGTTCACAAATCATCTGCCGGTCATGCCATCATAAAGAGAATATCGTGCTAAAGCAGTTTTCAGAAGCATGTCTATTTTAGATACAGCTTAATAGCCTAAGGTGGACACCCAGTTGTTTTCATCCAGCAAATGTCAGCAATACACCCTGACACACCCAAATCGGTTCATCTCCATTACCATTACACAGCTGTGTGCCCCCACAGTAATGTAAGATCAAACCTTGACATATATACAAATGATCAGTAGATCTTAATAGAGAAGAACTTAAGCTTCTTATAGACTCTGAGCGATAGGTGTGACCATAACCATCGATGAGATTGCTGTCGCTGGGTGCCCCTTACCAATGTCATAGAACTCAACTATCAATATTTAAGTCTCTCTGTGGACTTGCCGAGCGAGAGACAAAGACCTAAACTTAACAGTAATCCACCACACAGCAACAAAAGCTCGTCTGCACGATGGTTGGTGCGTACGTGATCACGAACTATGACGTCATGATATTCCCTTTGACTAACTTCATTAAGAGACATCCATTTAACGTAGTTATGATCCCAACTAATTTAAAATCTGAGTTGTAGCATTCTTCTTCCTAAAGAATGATCTAAAACCCTTAAGTCGAGACCATGTGCTATAAAAATTTAATGCCATTTATGTCAAACCAAGACAAGAAATTCAATAATACCTTCCCGTTACACCTCTTTAAATTACTTTATGTCTTAAGATTTAATTTCCTTTCTGAATTGTACTCATGAAAGGAAACAAAGGTGTCAGCTAACACCGGCTTTTATTTATCGCAATAAGTTTTCATCAAACTGACGTGATCCGCTCTGTGATATGTTTCCAGTTTATATTATTAAGATAAAGGGAAACCCTTTGCTGACTGTTGGATGTAATTGCTTCTGGCATTTTACGATGTTATTTCTCCACTAGAAATGCTTGTATTGGAAGCCATGGGACGGATCTTAATCAAGGGGAATCAAAAACCTGTTTGTTGGATCGGAAACGCTCATGCCAAGGAGACATTTAAGTAACTTTAGGGCACTGGAATACCCAAAATGATCAATCCGATTCCATACTGAGCTCCTGCTGTGGCTAGATTAGATTAATAATGGTCGATCGTGATGCCGCTTTAGAGCTCAAGTATTTCGTATACACCAATCACAACTCAAATAAACCTTGAGAAATATTGTTTTTGTTTAGATTGCGTACAAATGAATGATGATCACAGGAGTGGCCTTGTTCCTTTGTAGCTGTCTTTTCTAGCTAACACCAAGAGACGGGAAACGCGGTTTTGGTTTTGAGCTTTGGTATGCACGCATTGCAATCTCTAAACCTGCCTGTCTTTCCGTTTCTTAGATTACCCCTCAGCCCTGGTATGTTGTTTGTACGAACTCGCCCTTAGGGCCTTCAGCATCATAAGCCCCTCCTTTGATCAGTAATACCAATAGGTATTGCAAATCCGGATACCATACGCAGGCATTCTTGGCATACTTACATATCCTTTAACATGGAAGTTGAAAGTATCATGGATTTCATTTGACTCTGAATTACTTTGGTAATAGACACGGTAGTTGTCTTTCCTTCGTTAATGCTAACTTGAATATTAAAGCAGCGATTGATGTAATACTCTGCGTGTCGGCAACATTTTTCAACAGACAATTCTAATGCATTGGAGAGTATGCCAACATTGCTAGAATTAACGACATTCCTTTCTTTTAATGATCGTATCAACTCTGCAGGGGCAAGTCTGTAATTTTCGTACACAGGAACATTCCGGACATCTTCCCCGTTGGCCATCCCGATGCGAAATTTACCAATAGCTGTTAAAATCAAATGCAATGCCACTGTTTTAGAATGATAAAACCATTGATGAGAAAACATAAACAAGAAGATCACAGATATAAATGCAGTAAAGAACAATACTATAATTTGCCAATATTGTAATTTCTATATATCTCCGCGAGGGTATAAATATTATACATAAAAGAGAAAAACTACATTTTCAACGTTTCGAGATTTTGAGATAATTCTTCCTCAGAAATGTGTAGCTCATTGATTAATTATAATTATAGATATACACATACATACACACACACACACATATCATGGTTTCATCCAGCTTTTCAGGTCCCCCCATAAATTCTAGGTCCCCCCATAATTTTAGGTCCCCCCATGGGTAAACTAATTAGCAACTGTTTCAGGGTCAAATGTTGCATGGGAAGTTATTCAAGAGTTTCAGATATCATTTACATTTTGAGCACTAGGAAAATTTCTTGAAATTAATAAACGGGGTATCCTAATAAGGAGCGGGGGGTTATTGATTTCAAAAAATTAATAAGCAGGGGGTTACGATTATTTGGCACTCGAGAGTAACCGCCCCCTAGGGCTACCAAAATTCCCAAGCACCCACTTGTGTCCTTAGATTCGGAATTCTTTCCCTTTACTTATATTAAATGAGTACACTATGAAATAACCAGTCAATAAAGAGACATACCTTGCTTACCAGGTGTCAAAAAAGAAAGTGCAAGGTGAGATTAAAAAGAAGCATTTATGATCGTATTGTTTTGTTTTTGTTTTTGAAATTTTACGTAAGAAAAAATTTGGAGAATGGTATCTACTTAAAAGGAAGAAACTGTCGCGTGAAAAAACTGTCGCGAGGAAAATCTTGCGACTTTCGCGACAGTTTCTTCCCGCGACGTTTAAATTTTGTCAGAAAAAATTCAACACGGTTTTTAATTTTTCATAAATTGTGTTTTTTATTGCAAATTTTCCTACTTGAAGTATCACTGACATAACATACTTTTAATTTTCGAAAAAATATTATTTGGTTTTGTTTAAGGTTCGGTATTTGCGGAGAGGAGAGACCAAAAAAGTTACTCGCTCAGCAATTCGCGACAGTTAATTCCCGCGACAATAAATTTTTCCTGCGTTCGCGACAGTTAACACAAAAATAAAATCAGAGCATTTGTGACTTTTCATGACAGTTTCTTCCCGCGACAGTTGCTTCCTTTAAGCTATGCCTCTTTTTTATCCCTTTAAAATATCCAATACCCACCAAGGGGGTCTCCGGATACCCGTTGGGAAACACTGCAATAGAACACTATGGCGATAACCCTTGACGATTCATTTCTTCGTTTTTCCACCACTGACGTTAACTCATTGAAAAAGTCGTGCAAGCTCTCACCATGAGTACTACACCTAGCCAGCGTAGGGGTTCTTAGCGAGTCCAAGTTTCTTTTTAAGAAACTATAAAATATTTATTCCTATCTATTTCATCGGAAGATTGCTGAGAATTTTATTAGAGAGTTTTGGATTTGAGTTTGTCTTAAGTTAGAACCTGTCCCGTTACGTCCTACTGAATTTGTTAGAACAATGAAAAATCAGGAAACTGTTTCTGTACCTAGTAGATACATTACAGGCGGCCTGTACAGGATTTTGGAACATAAATTTCTATGTTAAAGCCTCCAGAGCCTCGGCATCATATAACCTGAGTAGCTCAGTAAGAGTACCATACATAGGGTCTAGATATTTAACGTGTTACGGCGGCCTGTATAGGATTTTGGAACATAGATTTCAATGTTAAAGCCTCCAGAACCTCAGCATCATATAACCTGAGTAGCTCAGTAAGAGTACCATAGATAGGGTCTAGATATTTAACGTGTTAAGGCGGCCTGTATAGGATTTTGGAACATAGATTTCAATGTCAAAGCCTCCAGAACCTCAGCATCACATAACCTGTGTAGCTCAGTAAGGATACCATACATAGGGTTTCGATATGTAACGTGTTAAAGCGACTTGTACAAGATTTTGGAAAATAGATTTCTACGCTAAAGCCTCCAGAACCTCGGCATCTTATAACATGTGTAGCTCAGTAAGGATACCATACATAGGGTCTCGATAGTTAACGTGTTAAAGCGACTTCCACAAGATTGTGGAACATATATTTCTATGCTAAAGCTTCCAGAAACTCAGCATCATATAACCTGTGTACTTCAGTACGAGTACCATATATAGGGTCTCGATATTTAACGTGTTAAAGCGGCCTGTACAGAATTTTGGAACATAGATTTATATGTTTAAGCCTCAGCATCCTATAACCTGTGTAGTTCAGTAAGGTTACCATACATAGGGTCTCGATATTTAAAGTGTTATCAGCCACGAGTCATTCATTTTCAACGGATAATACTTTCAACTTTCAAATCGCCTGATCTTTGAAATTCTCCTTGCTGTATCCATAACCTGTTACGTTTTCCAGCTAATGATTCTCAAGTACACCCTCGGTTTACGCGTATCCCTTGATGACGAAATTGAAGGAGCGGACTCGGTTGAGCATGGCATCAAGGACAGCATATTTCCAATCTACGAAAGAAACCATGCTTTTGGACGCCATGTTGCTTCCAATTCTTTGCCACCCGGCGTTGAGCTGATCTCAGTAAATAACAAGACGTCAAATCAAGCAAAAACAAATGGGAACGGATATCACATTAATGATAACAATGGGTACATGGGTGAGGAAATTCCGGCAGCCGTGATTCCTCAGGGTCCCAATGGATCAACTCGAATGTAAACAAGAATTCGGGCAACCATATACATTTTGCCTATTAACAGTGGGATATCATAATCAAATAATAATCATAGAATTAGTAGCAAATTTCAGTAACATTCCTTTCGATTTTTCGTCACCCAAATGACAAATTTTTTCCGTTTTTTTGTAAGTGTACTTTCTTTGTATAATGTTAATACAATGCTATAACCTTTGGTTGTGATAAGTAATATACTATCATCATTATTACCATTTATTGTTATTATTATTATTATTACTATTACAATTACTATTAAAGACAACACGACACGACACATACTTCATTGGGTAGCTTTAAAGGTATAACCTTGTGCATATAAAAGAAAAGAGAACCATATAGAATTTTGTTTACAAATGTGGTGTAAACAAAGAACATATAGTCCAGCGGCATACTTACATGAATGCCTGGATTACGTGGAACGCGCATTCCGTTTGTTGAACTTTATTGTTGAGAAGAGATTTGGTATAGTTGATATGAAAGCATCTTTGACCTCTATTTCATACCAAGTGCGAGCTTTATTAATAATGTTAAAAGATTCCGGACGAGCCTCAACCCCACATCTTACATTTTCCTCAAGGTGCTTTGTGATCTGGGTACCTGCCAAACCCTTAATCTTCCCTAAATGTTCAGCCATGAGGGTCCCAAATAGGCGCATTGTTTGGCCTATAGAACTAACCATTTTCTGTTTGGCGCGACAAATTGGATACTCACCACAGAGGATGAAGAATGTTCTTCGAAACGTGTATGGTATCAACATATTAAAAGTTGTCTTGTTTTATTTGGAAGCATTAATAATAATAGTAATAATGAGAATTAATGATGATGGCAATAGTAAAGATGGCATATATCTAAGCACAATCAAAGGTATTAATTATAGCATGTTGAACATGCACGTTAGCTTATTACACACAACAAATCCTAATTAACTGTTTGTTTGTACATATTTACGTGTGGTTAACTCCCAATCTGGAGATCGATTGTAAGAAAAAAGTCAAATTTTATTGTTTTTGCAAGTCATTTTTCGATTTGAGTCATAAAATGTATATTCGTCGGTTGTTTGAATGTCAGCTGCTAATAGTGGCATAGGTTTAAATGTAGGATAAGAATGTAGAGAAGGATTTGGGGAACCAGGATAAGGCCGCCAAAGACAAAGCCAATGAATAATAGATAAGATAAAATAGAGTACTGTAGGATAAGATGATGCGGGATAAGTTATCGTTGGACAAGGTATTGTTGGACCTCTTATGGTAGGACAACCTATTGTGGGACCACTTCTTGTAGGGCAACGTATGGTAGAACCACTTCTTGAAGGGCAACGTATTGCAGGACCGCGACTTGTAGGGCGATGTATTGTGGGACCACTTCTTGTATGGCAAAGTATTGTGGGACCACTTCTTGTATGGCAAAGTATTGTGGGACCACGTCTTGTAGGACAATCTATTGTGGGACCACGTCTTGTAGGACAATCTATTGTGGGACCACTTCTTGTAGGACAACGTATTGTGGGACCACTTCTTGTAGGACAACCTGTTGTGAGACCACTTTTTGTACGGCAACGTATTGTGGGACCACTTCTTGTACGGCAACGTATTGTGGGACCACTTCTTGTAAAACAACGTATTGCGGGACCAGTTCTTGTAGGACAACGTATTGTGGGACCAGTTCTTGTAGGACAACGTATTGTGGGACCACTTCTTGTAGGGCGATGTATTGCGGGCTCACGTCTTGTAGGACAATCTATTGTGGGAGAACGTATTGTAGGACAACGTATTGTGGGACAAGACGCTGCGGGTACAGTATTAGCTAATTTGTAACGGATTAGGTTACTCTACGTTTATCGCTTTATCTCTACCCAACCTAATCCTTCCATATCCTACGATAAAGTTACGCACGGTAAGATAAGCAGGTTAAGAGTACGTCACAATAGATAAGACGAGGTAGAATCAGGCAAGGTAGACTCAGGAAGGCACGATTGTATATTAGAGCCTGTTTTACCAAAACAATAAAGACGAATAAATCACAACCTTGACAAAGCACAACTTAACACATTGATTTTTTTCAACGCTTACTTTGGTCGAATATGGATTAGATGGAATAGTAGCAAAATGAATTTACTGAACCTATAAATATACTTTGTACTATCGCTATTCAATTTTGTAGCAAATAAAATAGAGCTATTTCTTAAGCAGTATTTTGCCTTTTAAGAGTTTCTCTTACTTTTTCTAGAGATTTTCATTTCAGTCCTCTTACATCATACATGAGATCACCCAGTTTATCTATTGCTGCTTTGGACTGTCACTAAGTGCTCGAGTTTGCTTCTGCTATTGGTCCACCGACAAGGATATTTCTAGAGCACTAAACTATTCTCACCAGCCCCTAATTCGCATGCTAACTACACGTAGCACATTCCAAATTTAAAGATCCCCATGAACTGCTTTTAATAGCACGTGCAAGAACTTATCAAAACACTCTGAACATTCTCGCAAAAATCTCCACTATACATAGTGGCTTATTGTCAGATACAACCTATCTCTGCTGTTGGAAGAATCGAAGAATCTTAAATAAACGCACAAGCAACACTCGCCTAATGGACTTCCCACTGTCTTGTGTCGTCGACATGACATCATACTCAAAATATTAAGGTAACTGAAGCTACGAATAAACATTTATGTATGGTTGTCCAAGGTCGTTTTGGTGATATTGGATCTAGAAACACGCTCAGTCCTCAAAAGAACTAATACATTCCTTATTCATAAAACAGAAGTGCTATAAAGATGCAATCTGTGATCGGCGATCATCTAACCAAACAGACATAGATGAAGTTTACATTTTCTACGATTACTACAATGTCTACCAAAAAAGTCGTCCTTTTAAGAACGATTCTAAACGATTTTGTTGAAAATGTAAATTCAAATTCACGCGAGGATCTGAAACCTGAATTCGATTCTTTTGGCTACCTCTCCCCACGTAGGCTAATGTTAATGTACAAGAATAAGCAAATGTTCTCTGTTTAGAACAGTTTTCTTGCCGAGAAATAAACCCTCGGATCATCCAGATGACAGACACGTTGATAACTAAATAGAGGAAGATGTCCATTTCCAACCATTTGTTATTGGTGAAAACGAAGTGCAAACGAACATGTAAACATGCCAAAAAGGTTTCTACTTTCTACACAAAGTTACACATGTATAATCAACGTTTTCTCAATAAATAAGTATTTAAAGTTTGAGCCTAATACATTTATTTCTACATTTATTCTTTGAAAAATGTAATCATCGTTGAATAGGCGCCAAGGTTATTGTGACAAACGAACGTTGCGATGAGCAGTTGGATGACTCGCAACTACCAGCAACACTTCGGTAAAAAGTTAGTAGACGTGTTGTAAAATAGGATGAGGTCTAAAATAGGGATGAAGTCCAAAATAGAAACTAGATATTTGGGGCAATTTCAGCTACTTTAAACACGAGATATCAAATTAACCAGGCCTTTGATGGGTCCGTTATCTAATTGGCAGGTGTGATAGTCTACAAGAGAACTTACCTAAAAGTCACAAAAAGTGGCGGTCAATATTATCTTGGTGTCTGTTAGCTGCGTTAGACCCACGACCACAAAAACCACGAAAATGTAGAAATAGGAGATCTTGAATACACATAGAAAAATGGAAGTATAAGAGTGCTGTATTGGTAAAAATGCAGAAATGATCATACAGATTAAATACAATCTATAAATGCTACATTGCTATTGTGTACTGTCTATGGTTTGCTAATCAATATCGTTTCATAAATCAAGAGTTTCCTGTTAAAGTCTGCAAACGAGAATATTCCACAAGTCATTCAGTTTGTGATCCTGATAGCCTGTGATCCTCAACTTCTCAAGTGAGATGGATTTTATGCATAAAATTGCGGTACTTTCTCTTAATTTCCAGGCATTGCTTTTGGCTACCTCTCCCTGACTATGGAGATGTCAACGTAGAACAATAAGTAGAAAATCCCTGTTTCTAACACGTTTCTCACCCAAAAAGCATATTTTGGGATCATTCACATGACAGATTCGTTGATATCCAAATAAAAGACATTTCTACTTAGTAATTAGTTAGTTTTGATAAAAAAGCAATTCTTTACGTTCTTCTAAAGGAGATTTTACAACTCGGACAGTGTGTTTCGGACGTTTGTATTTAAACTATTTTGTTGGGACAGTAACCTTAATCGATCTATGGATTGTTTGTTTATAGACGATCGGATCATTGGCAGGTGGAGCATTTCATTCAAGAAAACCGACCACACAATGGATGCTTTGCGTACTTTATACTTGGAACAAGAGTTCACTCTCGATATGTTATGGGGATGCCCTTGATTGTTTTAACATCAGTTGTTGAACCTGATTATCATGAAATCGTTGAAGTATTATGCGAGCAAATTCAAATGAATGTAGTGATGCATAATGTAATTAAGGTGTAATTGTGTGCGGTTTTGGTCATTATCAATACCATACTAGCATAAATAACTTTCATGCGAACCTCTTTTAAATCACATAGCCAGACTCATAGGCAGGGGAATATTGTGAACTGTTTTGGGACATAAGGGGAGGTTAAGAATCAGCAGCGTTTAGCAAGGAATGGGTGTCGTGCATGTTGTCATTGATGACGAATTCTTTCCATGATCACTGAGAGGCGGTTCTAATCAGCAATTGATCCATCCTCGTGGCTTGCTTCTCTAGCCGGTAGCCTTAATTTAGTTGTTGTTTCCCTTGGCTCATCTTTTACTGTTTATTTAGGGTAGTTTTATAATAGGGCCCTCTTCCCATCAGGGCTCTTTAATTGAGAGATTTGGTAATGTATAATCATACTCCACGACTAGAAAAACAGTGATGCATGATTGAAGAACGTTTGATATTTAAATAACAACTGCAGAATATTTAGTATTAGTCAAAAACGCCGCAATGGATATTTATTCTGATTTGCTTAAGCAAATCAAGGTACGTTCTCTGCTATCAGCAGGTTATCAACTACATAGAATCAACACGACAGTTTTGTGTGTATCTGAACGCAAGATACCAACAAGAACTAGTTTTAATAATTGACAAAATGCAATGTTAGATTAAGTATTAAGTGCTATCCTAAATTTGAATTAAAGTTTTGACAACAAAAATCCCTCCGTCTGGTCTCCGTCTGGTCTTCCTTTGCTCTACCTCTAGTCTCCGTCTGGTCTCCGTCTGGTCTTTATTTGGTCTCCCTCTGATCTCCCTCTGGTCTCCCTCTGATCTCCGTGTAGTCTCCCTCTGATCTCCCTCTGGTCTCCCTCTGATCTCCGTGTGGTCTCCCTCTGGTCTCCCTCTGGTCTCCCTCTGGCCTCCCTCTGGCCTCCCTCTGGCCTCCCTCTGGCCTCCCTCTGGCCTCCCTCTAGTAGTAAATGAGTCTTATTATCATACTTGTTAATAAGAATGATTAACTGCAGCTGATTAAACAGAAAGATCTTAGACGTCCTATCCTAAATTCTTCAAAATATTGAGCCCAGCCAATACCGCAGTCTTCCGTTTATCGAATAACAAGGAAAGCAGGATCCATTTTGTGATAATGAGTCATGGATACTGTAATGATTAAACAGGCCTGTAACACACATAAATCTGGCTTATCATTTTGTGAAAGATACACTAAAGTCATGGCTGTGCAAAATAGTAAATGGAGGCATGAAATTTGTATTGACATCTTCTCCTCTGAATCATTTTTTTCTCCATAAACTTTCCTCATTTTCAAAATTTTTATGATTTCTTGACATTGAAAGTAAAAAAAACAACATGTTATATTGCTATCAGAGTGGATTCAGTTTGTAAATTCTTAGAATTCCCACATATTGACTGACAGAATCACAGCAGCATTGTACTCTAAAATCTGCTTTTAAAGTCATTTTCCTTCAATATTAGCATTTCGTAGTAAATAACAGTCAATGGCAACTCCACTCTAAATAGGGCAGTAAATATCCTTTATGTTCCTCAGAGCCATTCGTAGACATTTTGTATTTGGCGACTTAGAAAGCTTTTGGTCAGTTTTGTCACCAATTGTTCCACATAATTGCTCCAGCAGTTCAAGAAGATTGAGCAGTGTTCTTGTACTGATGGTGATTTGCAAAGTTTCGCTGACCAGTTACTTACTAACAGGATGTTTTTGAATTGATATTTTGTCTGCTTGCTTTAGAGCAGTATTCATCGATGAAATGTCTCACAAAGACAATTCATATTTTACGTATGAATCTTGTCAATCGAACAGCATAACATAGAGATCCCACAGTGGTGTTGATATCTGTGTATGTTTCATTGCTATTTCATTAATTTTTCAATGACGCATATTCTAAAAAGACGTTTCCGATGCAAATAAAAATGTTTTATCAATGCACCAAACAATTCTAGTCCTTGAAAATGTAGATATTTGGAACAAAATTAGATAACGTTCTGCGTTGGCTTTACTCACCTTCAACATTAAGGTGACTAGGGATTATGTACTTATTTCTATACGTCTTCGACAAAAGTCCTTTATGTGTTGACTTTTAATCTATTTAGTACAAAAGATATATGAAAGATGTATCAGAAAAATTCAAAGCGCCAAAGTCAGCGATATCGGAACGGTTCTAAAAATAGGAAACCAGTTTGTCAAAATATTTTATGTACCGCAATACGAAAGAAAATAATTAAAGTAAGGAAGAGGGTGGAATGTACAACAATAAAAGAGCATCGAGTTATATCAACCACAAAATATTAACTTTGGACATCTATACATTCTTTCGTTATAGATAACCAGTAGTGTAGAACTGAAGTGTGACCTAACAATTTAACGGAAATCAAAAATGAACAATAAAATTTATCACTTCTCCATTTCTCGCCGCCCTAGATTTATTGTCAAAGTTTGAAGCTGGTATCGTAAGATGATCGCTAATACCTGCCCTTGCAAAGTTTGAATCATGCGTGTCTAACCCTTGTTATTTGAACCTGTAAAATTTACAGCTTTTCCTCAGGCCTTTTGCGGATACTAAAAGCCATTACTCGGCGTTGGAATGTTTTTTGAACACGATATAGTGTTTATTAGCATTTGGTGATTGGGTTACCACTTTCGTGGTGTGGTTAAAACATGCTTCATTGGAAAACGTTTCCATAACGTTGTAACTATAATACTTTATAGTGAGTTGCCATCGAATTCTGGACGTTTGCATATTGGTTACTTAGGGAACGGAAAATTATTCGAATTACTATACTTTTTCTCGGATATATTTTTCAGCAGATAAGAGCTATAGTGAAACCTGAATACCCAAACGCAACCTGAGTTCCCTAAGAATGATTGGTTAAGTGTTATAAATGGAATAAAATAGAAAACAATTGCTAGCAATCGGTATCATATGTCTATCATGTGCACAAGCTGTTGGTAGTGGAGAGGCATTGGCAGTATTAAGCTGGCACCAAAGAACTTTCTAGGTGGAGACAAAATGATTTTTCTTGTGGACATAATTATTTTACCGACCTCTCGTTGCTACGGCCCTAATTGAAAGACATAATGTTGCAGAATCTCTTTACGTTCCTCACTAGCTAATGAAATTGCAGATAAGAGGGAAGACTATAAGAAAAGTTACCCAATATACTACAAAACCGCAACAAACCGCTCATTCCATGGTTGTACACGTTAACTAAAAGGCCGACCCTCTTGTCTTCATAAAAAATAAGGTAAAAAGTGCCAACTTATATCCATTTTCTTATTATTTGCACAATAAGATACCTACTAGTGTTATTGATTTACAGCCAGAAAGGGTTGATTAAAGAACATGTGAGAGAAGCCTAGAAATAGACAAAGAACCCAAAATTCTAAACATTATTATGCATTGCGGAAAAAAGTTAGTATTTGCTTTAAGTACGATCAGAAAAAAGCATACCCATCTTTTGTATTAACTCCTGGACCCTTAAAAATTGTTTGCGTATGTCAAGATGGGGGTGGGGTGAGGGGGGGGGAAGGATTAAATAAATGAAGTGGAACTTCTTTGTAGCAGAAGCTCACGGTTCCATGTGAGTCTACTACGGAGATGTTCTAAAAGTAATCACAAATCCCTACAAAAAAGCTTTACAAAACCTACATGTTTATCATCCTACCAAAAAGTAGGAATCATGCCCCTGCCTATTCCGCGTCACTGCAACCGATGCTCTAGCTACTCTTAACTTGTTATTGGTTTTTCTAGCGACAACCTGGAACACCCCGTTCCGTACAAAATAGATCAAGACAACTAGATACCACAAAATAGTCGTGGTATTTTTACTAGTGATTAAATATCCCACTAAGGATCAATTCTTGGACAGCCAATTGTCTATGAAATAGGATCTGACCATGCGACATTGGGAGAATCAAATCTCGAAAATAACCAGTGTTTCGTCTATTAGATATAGTCAGCATTATTTACATGCTGATCAAGCCCAAGTTTCCTCTGATCTGTCAGATCTTAGAGTACAGATATTTCTAGGGAGACAGAAACCCAAACTTTATTCAATCCTGGTTTTTCTTGGCTCATAATCCGTACAACATACTAAGGAATTATGAAGCTGAACGTCAAACAAACACCATGTATCATATAACAGAAGTCGGAGATGGAAAGAGGAGAATTCTGTTATCGAATTCGATATCACTTTGTTTGAATTTTTACTTCGTGTTCGTACTGATCATCTTTCAACAAACGTTTTAAGGCTGAGAACCCATGAACGAAGAGATTTCTGCTGAGTAAAATGCAGTACCCCTTTGTGCATTTCATATATTACAATACGTATGGCTTAATCTACATTCATAGTAGAAACAATCAAAACCTAAATCTTTCCACCACACATTGGGCTTTCCTTTGAATAGATTAACTTGAAGAGTTTATTTCCAGCTTAAAAGGAATTTGTTTTAAAATCCAAGATTCCGCACATTTTCTAGCACAGGGAATCACACAAACATACAACATAGCTGAGCAAATTCCATGCAACTGCAGAGGAAGATTGGCCTAGATTGATGCGTTAAGTGTGACGACGGAAGGACAAGATTTCCGGATAGTTCCTATAGTTCAGACTCTGAAACAAACGATAAATCTCACTCTCACTTTGAGATATTATTTGGAAAGTACAAATAGAATCGCAGAGTCTCGTGATGCTATTTCAATGCGCAAAGAAGGGGCTAGGTGGTAGATGAGTTTTATAACAACTGGTTGACTTTTTCTGCCAGATATTTGAAATGGTCTAGAGCTTGACACCCTCATCCTATACAATAAGTGTTCCTGGTAGCAAAACTGCGCTGTGGACACAAAGAGAACACCGCGACTTTACCCTGGGATTATTTTCCACGCCAAAAATCTAACAAATTAGCCCTAGGGGTCACTGATCAGCTGTGAGAAAGAAAAGCCATGTAATTGCTCTCAAAAGAGATATTCTCTCTGACTTTAAGTATTTACTTTGTCACGAAAATATCGAACATTAACCTATTGACAACCGTATCACGTTCCTGTAGAATTTACACTAAATGACAATCTCTTTACTATATATCAGGTCGTATGTGGCGTCATTTATAGCATCTTTGTTTAACTTCGTCTTCTCCTTAATGTCGTTTCGACGTCTGTTCATTGGCCCTCTCTACTCTGTGGTTATCATTTGTTCTATGTAGGTAGATCCATTATATTTTTCCTCTTATGGTGACCTTTGGTATGACCAGACAATCTAAGAACTATGCCTCTGACAAGAGGGGCAATTAAAGTCAGACTGGCAGCCTCAGGTAGTTGTGGCAACTGAGTTCCCATTTACCTTGGTATTTTTCTGTTTATTACGAACGACATAAACGATTTTAACTAAACTCCATTTCTTCTTCATAGCCATGTTTTTATCGATAGTTAGATTTCAGTCTTCCTTGTACTCGACAGTTTCATTACTCTGGGTGTCTGTGAATACACTACACAGACAGATGCCCTTGACTCAGACATCAAGACTTTAAGTAAGTAATGGTTTAAAATAGAGTTATGTGCACCGTTATAAGATTGTGGAGTGTTGTAAGTTTATTGCCCAAGGGTCAAATCTTTACCGAAAATATGTTTCTTGTCTCTTTTAAAACTATTGATAGTGTAGAATCACTTTACTGCTGATAGAGTTCTTGCATTACATTGTAATCTTGGGACTACTTATAACCAAAATAGGTGTGGACATGAGAAACCTTGAAGGGTCTTGAGAAAAGAACGCTAGTGAAGTGACACGGGCCAGGGATAAGAACAATCTGGACGTTGAATAAAAGGTTAAAGCTTACAAAGAACACTTTACACAAAAAACTAAAATTACTAACAAATTCAATGAATACATAAATTAATGAAATAGAGCAGAGTAAGTTAAGCATATGCTGATAACCTGTTTATGAGAGAGTGTAGCATAGCGCCTCAGTCTGTTCTCTTCTTGGTTTGTTTGTAACAATGCAATGGAACAACATCGTGTATCTAAGATCTCTGATAGTTCATTCTCTTAACAGGACGGAAGGGTACGAGTACAGGGGTTCTGATTGTCTCTTTTCCATCTTCCTTCTTAGTCCGTAGTCATGAAGAAGAAAAGGAAGAAGAAGAAGAAGAAGATAGCAGATTTATACGCGTTTTACTTGTTTTATATCCACGAATTCTCCTACATCTAAAGATAAAAACAACTATTGCTTTTTCCACTTTAACATTTCGTCATGAAGAATTTTTGCATGAATTTACCTAACTGATAGAATATTTCATGTTGTGATAAACGTCACGGGGTTTAACAGACGGAAACAGTAGGCGAAAGTACCGTAAAACTCCAATCTCGAATTTGACCTTTTTGTTTTAATATCTTACAGGCACTATGCGCGAAACCTCTGAAGCAAAATCAGGTCTTACTCTATGTCAGCGAATAGGTTCCAAAAGCTTTTTTACAATGCTCCCAACCTAAAATATTTCAGTAAAAACTTTTGGGAAACGTTATAGAATGGCAAATATTGTAATTCGAAGTTTCTCTGGTAAAACGATTGAAAGCTCAAGGCACACATGTAGCATTTTAAAGACTCGGGTCTTTCATCGTTGCAGCTCCTATGCGCCTCCAATAACACTATGATCTAATGCCACTGATCCAGAGAAATTTGGGACGTCATTTGTTTTAACTGAATGTCACCAAACATTCCCCCTTCCAGAGGTGAAGGCATAGGACAGCGTTGTTGTGGTCACATCGGGGTCACCATTTGATGGCAGTCACTGATGAAATAAGAAAAGTGCTCAATGTCAAAAACGTAAGACCATAAGTAATCAAACCACGTCCTTCATCGTTGCAGCTCCTATGCGCCACCAATTACACCGTGATCTCATAACGTTAATACAAAGAAATTTGAAATTTCATTTGTTTTGACTGACGTGACTACAGCCTAGTCCCCCCTAACTTGTGCTTGCTATCAGAGATTGATATCTCTCGTTTTTGCCATTTCTCTTCAGGTTCTGCTGATGGTGCCGAGTCAGGTGAATCTGGATCGGGAGCAGTTACTAAAAAGACACATTCCAAAAAATCGACTGATGTTAAAGTTGATACGACCGCTGCAGCTTCGACCAGCGGAACCGGAAGCGGGAGTAGCCTAGAAGAAGCAAACGAACCAATGAAAATAAGCAGTAGTACTCAAAGCAACTTGGCCAAAAGCGAACTTAATTTACACCCACAGCCAAAGGTCAACAATCAACAAGGTCAAACGTACAAAGGTGAAAGCGACAATAACGAAACTGAGAAAACAGGAGAAGATGCTGATACTGAAAAAATCGAAGGAACGAGCGGAAAGATTCAGAAGACGGCATCTGCGTCGAGTAATGCCGAATTGAGTAAATTTAAGGCAGCGAATAAAGCATCCGAGGGCAGTTCTTCCGGAAACGAGGATTTAAGTAAAGGGGATTCCTTGAGCGGGGATTCCGAGACCGATGAGTTTGACAAAACTGAATCTGCTAAAGCCGAGTCGGGAGAGGCACCGGCGACGATGAACGAAACTAAAGTAAAAACGCCCTCTCAAACATCTATTTCTATAAGTACTGTTAATTCTGCTCATGAAGAAAGTTCTACTTCGCCGTCAATCGCTCCCGTAACGGAAGCGACTCTTAACGAAGAGAGCGGTAGTGGGAGTGCAAGCGGTAGCGCGACCGGCGACGTTCTTACAGATAAAGAAAAAAGAAGTCGAATCGTGGAGGAAATAATACACGATATGGCAAAAGCGGCTTTGGATGCAAATAAAAGTGGACTGACGGAAAACGTTGTAAAGAAATCAAATATTGAAAAGGCTAGCAATGAAAATGGTGAAGAATATGATAGAAAAGTTAAGGAAATAGATCAAGTCAAAATAAAGCGAAACTTGGTAAGTTACAGACCATATGCGTTGGTAATTGACGGTTCGTTAAAATAAAACTGCCAAATGTACCTATTATTTTTGAAGGGAGAAATATTGCGTCCATTGTGCAGCAGAAGACGACAAGGAAGATTAGCAAAGAAGGAGAAATGATCTCAAGCGGTTATCGCTAATACAAACGTGGGTAAAACGTGAAAATTTGGAGCGTGAAATTTTTGGAACGTGAAATTTTTGGA
>JAAAKM020006971.1:119485139-119496714 GCA_010016025.2 Alatinidae sp. Z8VKAUB7J3
TACATGTGAAAGCAAAAGGAAAAAACAAATGCACTAATGCATGTACAAATACCATGTACAAAAAGGCATATACAGATCAGTTCATCATCACATGCTCAAAGGTTGACGTTCATAGATGCACAATTGCAAATTGTTATGCATTCAAGCACCGGAAACAGAGTAGGTGAAAATTTAAACGGAAACACAAATAACTACGATCAAATGCAAGTGTATACAAACAAACCCATTATCTTCTTGATCCATACAACAGCACAAAATATCTACAGCAGAGAACGTCAACCTAAGTCTAAAATCATTGTCTACACACTGTGTTAAATATAAAAATAGCTTAAAAAATGTAAAGATAACGCTTGGGGCTGCAACAACGGTAGTAAGTAACCCTGGTGAGATAAGACATGCGTTGTTGCAAAAGGAGTAAAATTCTTGGCTTGTGATCATACAGGTATCAAAATAGCGTCTCCGAAAAGAAAATTGACAGCATGCAATGGTCATGTTTTTGAACTTGGAGGATAAAGAGAAGAAAGACACAATTTGTATGATACATGATGAGTAATACTTTTATCAGCTTTTTTGGCTGCCTGGTAGTTCACGGTGCACAGTTTAGAGGCACGTTAACGCGACTTAACCGGTATTTCTCTTGTGGCCATAGCAACCTCGGTTACGTGGTAGCAACGACATGCTTAATATATTTTTTTTCTTAATGCCACTGCAAATATAGTACTATAGTGATGACATCACAAAAATCTTTTTTCGAAGAATCGCAATTATAACTGCATCATAGTGTTAACCCTGCCACCAAATGCCCGTATACAAAATGTCGCCTTCCAATCTTGTATCAGCTACGAGAATCGGCTTTTTGATGCAGAAAATGCCCTTGAGAAAACTCTGTCAATTTTTGCTCAGTTCATAAAATTATGAACTTGGTTCATTTAACAAGGATTTGATAGGCATGATTTAAAGTTTAAAAGGACGTATCTCAACGATTACTCTAGGTATCATTTTCCAATTTAGACAGGTCATCTATGCCAACAAGAGAAATACAATGAGTCCAAAATATTATCAAATATCTGATATTCATTAAATATGATGTCACACTTTAGTATTCTATGACTACACTATTGGAGGTTTTAAAAAGCACAGTAGAGAAATAGAAAATATGGCACCACCGGGCATCGATATATATTTTCTATTTCTCTAGTGTTCTTTTTAAACTAACATTTCAAATCCTCTCTTCTCGATGATACTATTGGAGATACAACTTGACATTTTTATAAAATTTATGATGGTTAAACCAACTTACAACTAAATTTGGTCGACGGAATGTTTTTCTACGTGATAGTTCGGAACCTATGGAAGTATTTTCAGCATCTTGTAGAAAATACTGCCTCGAGTATTTCGTTTCTACCACGTAACCAAGGCCATTCTAACTTTGGTTTTAGTGGCGTATAGTTGGATTGGTTGACTGTTTACGTGATACAAGATGTGTTTATATAAAACGTATGACTTCTTAGTTAGTAAAACTCAGAATTGCTATCACAGCTATGATTGGTTGGCAATCAGAAACATTTGTTGAGATTAAAGCGTCCATAGATAAAAAGGGAAGAGAGCATCGGCCTTCTTAGTATCCGGACAGTTTGGTAAGCATAAATAAATAGAAAAATACCTCAATCATACCGTAATAAAGAGAACACCATCGTAAGGACTTGGCTTGTTTGCCGTTATAACGGACTGAAGTGTAAAACTTGTACTCTCGAGTGCCAAGTAACCGTACCACCCCCACCCCCCCGCGCTTATTAATTTTTCTGAAATTTATAAACCTCCCCGCTCCTTATTAAGACCCCCCGTTTATTAATTTCAAGGAATTTTCCCAGTACTTAAAATGTAAATGATATCTGACAAGACTTGGATAAGTTCCCGTGCATCATTTGACCCTGAAACAGTTGCTAATTAGTCAATTAGTAAGATTTTTGTCCTCGCGTGTCATCCTTATTTAAAATTTCCACGAAATTGAAACTGGAGTTCAGAGTACTTGTGTATTATATGTAATTTTGGTCATAGTGGACTAAAGTCAGTAAGGAATCGTTGTGATTAGATTTTAAATAAAAAGCAAAACATAAAAATTAACTTGAAATGTATTATAATTAACTAGGAAATTTACGTAACAAAATATTAAAACATAACAAAATAATGTAAATATGCCGGATAACAAAAAGTTAATTCACCTTTTTAACAAAAAAATCGTTGATGTTTATCTGCCAGGCGTGCATCTGAGTGTCGACAAACTGGCTGGTTAAATGGTCGACTCCGTCGGTACAGTGCTTCATAAAATGTCCATCGTTCTTTTCTAAAGCAAATAGCTTAAGCTAGCAAATCAAAATCAAGTGTGAACCGAATCAACATTTAGCTGTTAAGCAGAATTGATAGGTTTTAAGCAACTCACTCTAACAAGGGTGCGATACGCGGGTCCATCGGTCGTTGCGTCATGTTGATGACACTTCTAGTCCTGCGAGAATGTCATTGTTTGTCCGTATCACACAGTGTTTTTATGGGCCACGGACTACCGATCACTGTCCGCAGTTCGCAATTCAACGCTCCCCGTTAAATGCAGAGTTTAAATGCAGAGTTTACTACTAATTTTTGCTGTGACTTTGATTTTGCGCCCGCATTTCAAAGCTGCCCTTAAAAGGAGGCTGGCCGCAAGGAGAGAGTTGCCTGTCACAATAAATCGGTGACTGAAAGAAGGAATAGATAATATAGTTAAAATTGCTTTAACCCAAACAACCATTCTATGCAATAAGGGCGATTAAGCCTTCACCTAAAAGTACATATTTTAACTCCAAATTTAAATTATTGAATTTTAAGAGTCAATTATCCATTGTAAAATCAGGTCATACAACTGTGTTACAAATTTGTACGCTCCCTAAGTGGCTTCAGCTGATATTATATCCATTCTGTTTCTTTAACATGATCTTAATGAATTATATTCTTAAAAGAGCTTATTTAACTACAGAGGAGCAGATGAAGAGAAACTCATGGTTGAGAACAGCTTCTTAAAGCTGTGACAGGTCGAAAGCATGCTGATCTCAGGTTATGATTATAACAAGATCATGAAAGGCCTCAAGCATAATGATCTGATCTGGGAGGAGTCAAGAATATTTTCTTGACTTGTTTACACGTCATTTGCCATCAAGTTAACACATTAGTATAAGGTTAATCGTAAAGTTTGAAGGAAAATGAAGAGCATCATTCATTGATATGACGATTAAGACATAAGCTTGTCGATTTAAATATTATATCTGGCTATTTCAAAATCATAACTACTCGGTAATCTATTTTCTGAAAAGCACCGTACATACGTAGATTAATCTTTTGATTTATTTGTCCATTTTTAAAAATCTTTTCTACAGGCGGCTAGAACTGATTCCTTCAAAAAAGTGGTAAATTGTAGACCTCCGAAATAAACATAAAATAACAAAATCAAGGATTTAAGTAAAGGTTTTTAATTAAGGATTACACAGTGTGTACAAGGAACATGAAAGTAAAAGGGAAGAATTCTGAATCAAGATTCCAGAGAGTTTATTGGCAATATTAAAGAAGAATGTAAGGCCTACTCTCACTTGCATGACCAATAAGTAAAATATGATACTTTTACATTCTTAAGGAGCATGGTACTATCAAATTAAAAACGTGCCATTAAAATAGAGTCCTAAAGCGATGACGTCACTAAAAAACTGTAGATAACCCTTGTGTCCTAAGATCTATTCAACAAAAAATGATGCTGCATGTGTCGATTTACCTTTCTTGAAAGCATCATGGATCGTGTTGGAGGAACTGGGGGGCGATCATTACAATAAAAATGATACGGGTCTATTAGTTTTAATCAAATAAAGGAAAGAAAATATGCTTCTTTTACAGAAAATGTAGGCGGAGTTTAAGCTGGATTAAATTAACGACCGGAGAGCAATTAAAACTGTAACGCAATGCAAAGTGAAAAACGTAGCCTAGAAATATAAGAACCAGGATCTTTAAAGGCAGAGATATGGTTTGAGTAAAAGGAAAATGAAGTTTAGTTACGACGGCTTCTAAGAAAGTGGTTGGTGAACCAACTAGATACCGTCTCTACATGTCATCGATAGTAATCACAAGACCAGAGAAAAGCATGAGAGGTAAGCATCATTGGATTTTAATAACTTTAAAATCTTCAATATTAGAAAGCTTTCACGCCGAAGTGTGACGTCGCAAATGACACGTCACAAGTGCCGCACAAAACTGTATTTTCAGACTGCAGGTGCAAATGCCACGTCTCATGTCTGAAAATAGCTGCACAGTAGAAATATCTTTTCCTCGCTTGAAGACGATGTTATTGCTGTGATAGGGATCGTAGTTGTTAAGAGGAAACGTAAAAGGAGGTGGTGGGTGTATCTCATATTTGACAGGGAATGCCAACTTGTACAGTGCTTTATAGTCTACACTTTCTGAAAGGGCCTTAAAGGACATCCAAGAGATGCCCTTCGTTATTTAGTGCCCATTGTAAAGCCTTTATTACAGAGGCAGGATACTAAATGTCACAGATACATGAGGGCTAAAGAACAAACCATACTCTTTAAGGTTATGAGTTGTTATACTACTTAAATACTCTAATCAGAAAAAAATGCTTAAACCTAAGTCTGCTCGGAAGTCGCTATGTCATCGCATCATTATGCAGTTGTTAGTCGTATACAGTCGCTGAGACCATTTGAACTATGAGCGATATTTCGTGAGCATACCTTAATTGAATTCAAAATAGATATCAACAGAGTAAATAATATAATATAATCTATTTAAACAGAAACAGCAATTCAGGAAAAGAATGTTTATCGGGGGGGGGGGGGGGGGGAAAAAATTGTTCTCTATTCATTTGTCTTAACTGGAGCACTGGGGCCGGGGTCGAGGGCCTACGGTACCCCTAAGCAACCAACCGGGCCTTGCCTATCCTTCCACGAAAGTGTTGACAGTCGAGTGCCCTCTCAATCGAACAGAAGCAGATAAGCGAGCCTCTGCGATAGCCATCACATACCAGGCTGATCATGTGACGTTAGCAAATACTATCCTCAGTAGCTGAGAAGCAGCTGTGCGACGTGGCACGATTTTGAAAAATTTTCTGATCCATTTTTCAAGTGGCATATTAGTGGCACGCCGCATTTTCCACGTGGTACAACAATTCGGTGTGAAAGATTTGGTAATTTTGCGTAGGTTTGTTTCCAAGTGACATGCCACGTGGCTTGCTATAGGGGCGTGCTATTGTAGTATAGATCACAAACGCCTAAATGTATCTTAACCAGCACAAACAAATTTAATAAATCTGTGTGTATATACCTTTTGCCAATAAATGGGGTTATGGCACCCTACCCAGTCCCTCCGACGCTCTCCAAAAGTATTTTTGTTTTCCTGTTACTAAATATACCTTGATATGCTTAAAAAAACAAATGACGTTATGAGATCCTTTAGTACATTAAATATTTCTAAAGCCTCTAAGGAATGAGAGACAGAACTAAACTGTAATGTCTGTAAACCTGGAGTACTTTTTATTTTTGCCTGCGCAAAAATCAAAATCCTTAACTTCAGTGCTTTCCTATCCAAATGGTTGTATTGCTGTGATTCGAACTTAAGTAAGTATTTCGAGATTTTTAAATACTAATAACAATATTATGTTGGGGCCCTGGCCAGAATATTCTACTGCGGAAGACCTCTTAATATCTGATTCAAGTCCCATTTGCAAAATTATTCAAGCTTTTCTTTAATCATGTTTTCACGCGGGTTCTGCATACGTTTACATTTGCTTCATGGGCAGTGCATACAACGTGTCGAATCAACAGCATGATGGTTTTACGTAACTTCCTGTAATTATCGACAATTTGTAAGACTATACGTACCCTTTCCATTAATTAATAGAAAAGAAAAATGTATTTACTATTTTATAGAATTATCAATAATTGACTTTTTTCTCTTTAAGAGTTTAAATTAGTTTGATCAGATTTTAATACTGCACATTATTACATTTAAAGTTGTCACATTGAACTTAAACTGAATATTCTGAAGTCTGCTTTACCCTAAAGTAAATCCAGTGTTCTAGGGGAAACGAATACGACAGATTTAGAGAGATTTACGAGAGTCTCTCTACAAATCCAAGAAATACGGTCCCCAGCGATAATACTTATTGTTACAACAAGGCCTTTCATCCCTCGATAAACCCACCTGTACCCTGGGTTCTTATGCTGTCACACTTGCTAAATTTTTCTTCCCGACCGTTAAATTCTGAGTAATCTGCAAATCTCTATTGATAGTATACTAACGAACGTCAGCATACTACGATGATACTAACAGTAAAGTGTGGGTCGCAGATTCGATCCACGGTGGTGACATATTTTTCTAGGGTTCTTTTCATGATTGCATTAACGGCTTCTCCTGTTATTTCAGAAAAATTTGCTTCATCTTACCACTGTGTATTGAGGTAAACACTTTAAAGAAATCCACAAACATCATAACTGCTTTAAAATTTTTAGAAAGTACACCTTCTAACATCCTCCCAACTGTAAAGGTCTGCGCGGAAGTTGATCGGATTTTATCTTAGAACATTTTCAATTTCAAGTCGAGTTTGATCGAGTAGCATCGGAGTGTGAATTTTTGCAGAGATATATGTTAGTGTGATTCCTCTCTCATGTGTGGCGATGATAGGGTTACCTTCTTTTGGGAATGCTAAATACATCCTTCCCCTTCATTTTTCAGTGTACTGCTGTTGGTAAACGTAATTACAGAATTAAAGAAAGTAATTTCTGCTTTTTTCTGTTTTCCAGAACTCAGGGGGATTTCATCTAGTCTAGGAGCTGAACCAGTTTTAAGTTATTTCAAAACTGTTTATAGGTCATCTATCAAAGTCTCCTATCCTGATGTTAAGGTGGTTGATGTAACGTTATGATTGGCAAACTTTTAGCATTGGGTGCCTATCTTCGAAAAGGGCTAAAGTGGTTTTCACCCTTTAATCTTTTCTCTCCGTGAATTATTATGATGTTAAGTGTTTCAAAAGTGTCTTAGATGCATGTTATTAATTTCTAGTACAACATCCAACAGCAGTCAGCAAGTATGTTTTTATTCCAGAACCTTCGGCACTCCTGTCTTATTGTCCTAAAATCCTGCTTGATTTTACACTATTAAAGTTATACTGTCACGAGACTTTGCCCATCAGTAATCTAAGCAGAAATCTTATCAAGTATCTTTAACTGCACCCAATCACAAAGTAACAACTGAGAAGGTTCTGAACGCTAGCCTTATATTCTGGAGACTTTATGTTACCGATAATATTGCCTCTGATTCACTAAAAATTATTCTCGCTTGGCAAATTCAATTTGTCTAATTGTTGTCTAAAATTTTCATCCCCTAAAGTTTATATAGTTCAGATTCGATATTATTTCCGGTTCTTTTCAATAAGACTAGGATTCCTGGAAATAGGATACAGTTGTTGGAATCTACTATGCTGCATCTGTTTCAGGTAAGCCCTTGCGGTGTGAGCGCTTGATTGGAATTACCTCGTTTCCAAGCAACCGGAGAAAGTCATTTATTGACGAAGCGTTGTCAATCACAATTTACTTAATGTTGCCTTTTCTTTTCAGCCTCTTAGTTACCTTATAAGAAATTAGCTGGCTCCTTTATCTGATCCTTGCAAGTAATTTGAATACTAGTGTATCGCAATAAGCACATTTCCACACATTACTGTTTACATTGCTTCCTAAACGCGAACACTCTTTCACAGTCCCATATCATTTGTCTGATTAGTAAAAGTGAAACGATAAGATTTATAGGAAAGCTTATGGAGCTTTGAAAATATGAATTTACCTATACCCACGTTTCTGGGGGTCGAACGCTGGGGAGCGCCGCAGCATTTCACAAGCATGGGCATTAATCACGTTGTCATGGATACAATATCATTCGCCACGCAAAAAAAATTAGTAAAACTCAGCTTCATAACGTAGCGTATCTTGTGGTTTCTGAGTCGGCAAAAGGCAACTAAATAAAACGATCTTCACCAGCTTACTGCTGATGTGATAACTTAAACAGACGACACAAGTCGAACGCTTGTCCAGTAGAAAGGCAATATCTAACACTTCTTGAAAAATACAGCAAATCATATGTAATTCAATAAGAAAGATTCTTACCTATTCTTTTACCTTTCCCCAGCGGATCTCTGTTATTCATGCAATTCAATAGAACCCGGGCCATAACCCAAATTTTCCCAGAATCTTCTACCGGTGCATTTATTGTCTCTATATTAATGAATACTGGGATGCTTGAAGGAGCAGCAGAGAACACTGGCTGTCATATTACAATTTAAGTCACCATTTCGTATTGCCATTTCTTACAAAGCCATTTGTTGGTAGGAAGTACAAACAAAGATACGGTTACTAATTCTAGGCCGCTTCTGTCTGTTGACATTAAAGAATTGCTTCAAATCATGTGCAATTGCTTTGGTCACTGATCAATCACTGGTCAATGGAAGAGGCTCTACATCCCAAGGTGCTGTCTCAACTGGTGTCAATTGCCAGATTGTCCAATGGTTGAGATGTTGGTCACCAATCGTAAGGTCGTCAATCAAATTCTCTCAGTGCACACAGATTGCAAGCAATTGTGTTATTGCTTTGAAAATTATGTATAATATATATATATATATATATATATATATGTATATAATTTATCAATTAGCTACACCTACCAGTTTATCAGATATATATTTTGTTCAAAGAGAAAAACTACATTTTTGACGTTTCAAGATAATTCTTCCTCAATAATTTAGTTATATTTAATATAAATATTGAATATAGAATTTTTATATGTAAAAGTATATTACTGAGGAAGAATTATCTGGAAACGTCAAAAATGCAGTTTTTCTCTTTAAATATACTATATATGTATATATATATATATATATATATATATATAATGAAGGAAGGAATGTGATGAAGGAAACAATTTTGCCAAAAGTTTGAGAGACCCAAAGTTTTAATGTATATTATATATAAAAATATATCAAATATATTATTTATAATATATATATATATGTAATATTATTTTTACATATATAGTTTTTTTAATGTTTTATATATATAGTATATAGAAAGTTGAACATAACACCAGAAACGTATAGACAAACCCCTAATGTCCTAATCGTATATTTCTTATTGACGTTTTGGGTATAACAAAATATATAGTAGTACAGTTATACATACATATATATATATATATATATATATATATATGTAAGTATATACAAGCTACAAAATAAGCTCTTGACACTGCTAACTTTCGAAACGTTGTTTGTACTTAAAAGCAAATTCGTTTCTTCCTTGTTTAAGAGCAAAACATTTGAATAATTGACTGGAAAAGGGTGAGTTATAGGTGTACGCCAGCTGTGTAAATTGTATGTACCAATCAGAAATTGAATGGTATTACTGATCATTTGTTTTGAATCAATAAACACCAATCTAACAACTAGCAGTCATGCACTTCTGATTGGTCCCTACAAAATCACCGCTTGATGGAAGCTTACGTCATTTATTTCAACCATGATTCTTACGTTTTGTACCCTGGATAAAGTTAAACACACTCCTCGTGTCATATTATTTAGAATAAAAAAATCTTTTTTGTAGCTCCTAGATTGACACATTTTTCTATGATACACGTCTCACAGTTGGCACTGTCAGGATTTTTGTGGCACTGTTTTTTGTCTTGTCTGCTGGTATTTCTCCCTGATCAAGCTTGCCATCTGTACCTTATTTCATCTTTAAGGCCAGCACATGATTGTTTTAAAGATATCAAAAAGATAAGTATTCAAATACAGCCCAAAATTTTAATCCAGCGAAGCCTTGACTCTATCTCTATGTAGTGGAAATGCCTATCAGAGGAAAATCATCTTCGTTGTTTAATTCCTTCCCATGTTGCTTAGCAGAGCAAACACCTGCTAGTCTTCCTTTGCAGAGTAGGCACTCTTATCCCTTAGAACCATTTCCGTTCCAAAGGATTTCGCATAAGAAAACACCCATAGCCGTATCACCGTAACATGGATAATATTACACGTGCATAAATTTTGCCCCTCCGTGTTTCATTGTATAGTCCGTAAACGGAATGAACATGTTTAAGACAAATCCTGGTTTTTAGTCTCTCTAATTTTCCTTTCTTTTTCTTGCTAATGGAAAGAACCAAGAGAGATGATTATTCTTCAACTGATAGGTAAAAATACGAATGAGATAACCTACTCCTATGGTCTTGTCCAGAGAAATAACAAGAATACACTTATTCTTAACTACATTGAGGACAGGACAAGACACTCGTTGTTGTCCGTTGTTGTCCATCGTACAAAAGATGACTTCCAGTTGGGATAGTGGGATAGTAACTAGTTCAATTCCTACCGCATTATAAAAGCAACCTGACTTAATACAAATACTGTTCTCGTTTAATTTCATTAAATAATTAAAATAAGTTCAAGGAAGTGGAATCAGTCTATGAAGATATAACGTATGAATGAGGGTTTGACGGTCCGTTCAGTTTGAAAGAGTGACATTATAATGCTACAAAACCATCCATTAACTCTGATAATGCGAACAAGATCCAATACGTACCTGTCAGTAATAACACCACTGCATATTGCTCCAATAAGTGCACTAAAGGTTTGCGCAAAGAAAACCCAACTCATATTTCCAACATTGCTTCCTATGAGACATCCCAGTTCGAGCACAGTGGGACCAATGATAGCCATTGATGCTCCAAAGCATAGAAAGCCACAACATAATACTAAACTAGACTCTAGTTTTGGAGTGCAGAAAGGTTTCCTTTCTGCCTCCTCTGTTGTTGAGTTCATTGAATGACCACTATTTGCTGCAACAGGCATTCGTCTCTCTTTATATACATCTGTTCCATTGTCATCAGGATCCTCTAACTCTGTAGAAAAACTATCCACGTGGGGTGGTCTTTTTGGTTTTGATTCTTGTTCTTTCGTTGGTTCCATTTATTTCTTTGTTCTTGGATAAATATATACCTTCTCTACTTCTCTATGCCTTGCTTTTCTCTTCCTGACACAATAAAACTACAATCTTGCTATATCTGTTTATACGAGCAATAAAAGAAGCAGTGTTATTGACTGTATTATTTATTTAGGCATTTGCTAAACTTGAAGATAACTAGCAAAACATGCTGACCATGCTAGATTCTATCTGTACTGAACTGACTTCCTGAAGTGGTAATACAATCTCCTTCAATAACTTAAAGGGTAATCAACCATCCAATGTTATGGAAGCAGGCTTACACAGATGTGAAGATAGATGAATCCCAGAACGTGTTCTTGAATAACCAATACATCATCCAATAATAAGTCCTCTTTGCAAGCAAAAGCAATGAAAACAATCGATTTAAATGATATGTAGTCAGATTTCCAGCGCCTGGAAGAGAAGAAACTGGCTTCAAGTTTTCTTAACTAGCTATTTCTCGAAATTGCGAGTTTTTCCTTCTGGTGTTTTAACTGTCTCTGTGTTCTGCAACTCTAGGGATGTCC
>JAAAKM020006971.1:119496814-119555156 GCA_010016025.2 Alatinidae sp. Z8VKAUB7J3
TAGCTATTTCTCGAAATTGCGAGTTTTTCCTTCTGGTGTTTTAACTGTCTCTGTGTTCTGCAACTCTAGGGATGTCCGAGTCAAGCAGGTTTCGCTTCTTGAATTTGATTCAAAAGTGGTCAACCATGCAAGCCTATGGCTCCGGAACGTAGAATGAATAATTTATAACTCCTAATGCAAACTTCCTTGCGGAATCTAACCAAGCTTTTGATATCAATATAATATCAGGAGACTGCTAGCAGGAAGCTATGCCATAGTAATTTTAGGATACCAGCTAAAGTGTCACAGTAAAATTCAGATATTTTAAAGGTTTCACATGTAGATTCTAATGATATTTCCTCATCAAACTTCTTAAGAACCGTTTTGTAACATTATTGGAATTTGTATATACGATTTCTTTACAGCACTTGACAGTTCTACATAAATATTTGGATTATTTCATCAGTGATGTTCATCTATTCTCAGCAATCGGTAGACGGGGGCAAACAGACAGGTTGTATCCGTAGGTTGCTGTCAACTCAATATTCAGCTACAAAACAATACAATAGTCTTAAATGTGAACTTAAATCCACACAATAATCTTAAATATGAACTTAAATCAAAACGAAAAGAAGTTAAATAAAAAAGATAACTTTAAATTACTTTTGCATGTAAAATCATATAATTATGACAGTTTATCATACCTATATATATCTATCCCTTTAATAATTTGTAAAACATATTATTTTGGAGAAGTTGCAAGGTAACGTAACTTAAATTCTGAAAGGATAAGACTTAAAAAAGGTGATAATTCAAGAAATGTTGAATTTAACCTTAAACAAGTTTTAGGTATTCTAATTCACAAAACCCATTGGTAAATTTTTATAACTTCATCGTTTTCTTATTAAATATTTCATTTTTTTCTATGTTTATAATTGTTTGATTAATATCTATAACTACATTTACATCTTTATCCATATCTACACATTTAAATGTTAAATCTGTACTATATCAAAATCTACATGTACAAATATACCTATACATTCGTATATTACTATAAGTACGTATATATATATGTATCTGTGTCGATACATAGATCAACAAGTATCTATACTTACAGGGTTTTTTTCATAAGTTTTCCTTTTGAACAAAATTATACGTGTCCTGTTTATGTGTTTCTGTGAGCTCTTTCTTATATTTTGCCTTAGTGTATATGTATGCACGTGCATGTGTACGTTTTTGTGCGCGTGTATGTTTAAATACACGTGTGCATGCACGTTTACGTATACGTGTATGTGGACTTGTTTATATGCATAAATTATATATGTGTGTCGTTAATGATATGTGTCTGCTTATATTCATACCGCTGTGTGTATGTACGTGCACATGTAAGTGCATGTCTCTGTGTATGTACGTGCACATGTAAGTGCATGTCTCTGTGCACTTGTTTGGTTTTTTTTGCTCCCATATCTCCATGTATGCTGTATAACTGCATTTTTCTTTCTCTTCTATATGTTAGACCTTTAACTCTAGGAATATTAATTCGAAAGTCTAATTGATCGATAGAGTACTATTACAAGAAGCTTTGCGACTATGTTTTGTATATGTGTGTTTGAGTTCAACACTACCTGAAAATATCAAAATGAAGAACAAGACGAAACCACGTATTACATAGACCAACTTTCTCTTTATACTATCATAAGGTAACTTAAATGCATAAAACATTACCGTAAGTCATCGATTAAGCCTCCGGGGGCTTATTTTGCAAAAAATATTTTAGGGTGGGGGCTTATTTGAGTGCTGCTTATACGAGCGGACGCTTATGCTTTATCAGCCAAAATGGTCAAGAAGATATGTTGTTTTCGTGGCGATATCTAAGTCCAAGAATGTCGAAAAAACAAGATGGAAGTCAGTCAAAATATAGAATCGAAATTTATTAACTAAAAACAACAAGAAAACCTCCAAAGTTAT
Source organism: Alatinidae sp. Z8VKAUB7J3 (assembly GCA_010016025.2). Classification (NCBI taxonomy): domain Eukaryota; kingdom Metazoa; phylum Cnidaria; class Cubozoa; order Carybdeida; family Alatinidae; species Alatinidae sp. Z8VKAUB7J3. Next base: position 119,498,765 of record JAAAKM020006971.1, read on the forward strand.
CAAATAAAGTTATCACGTTTTATCAAAAGTTATATAACGTTTTCATAGTCTTCGCTATTTTTATCAATTAGAAAATCAATGGGTGCTGCTGCGCAAAATTCCTTAGACTAAAGGATCCTCTTCTGTCTTTGATAGTTGAGAAGAAATTGCGTTGTTTCTGTCAAAATCGAATAACTACCCATGTGGGCTTATTTTTCTTAAAATATTTTAGGGGGAGGTCTTATTCGGGGGAGGGAGCTTATTTGAGGACGGGGCTTAATCCAGGGCTAACGGTACTGGAAAATTTCATTTCACAACAAAGTACATACTTTAGTACAACAGTTACAAATAGTTTTAAGTTATTCTGAGCGCAAAGTTTTAGTGCTCTGTGCTCTTATTACACCAGCTGACACTGAGCAGTAATGAGAGAACACTGAGGAGAAATCGATATTCATTTTCAAATGAGAAGGAGTAAACACAAATTGTAAATATGCAATTGAATATAGGAGAAATCCGTCACCCTGTAGAGAAGCTATGAATAAACTTCAACAACTAACATTGTAGTCATGCAAACCTGCAGACATGTAAGCCTTTTATGTCAGGAGTAGTTGCCAGGAGGTTGAGTTTATTTTATAATGGGGAAACAATTACGTAAAATGTCGGGGGTAAATTTATATATTTCTAGGAATTTTTCAGTCAGACGCAGTACGTCAACGTCACGTTGCGGATCATACCTAGTTGCCTGTTAAGGTATTGAAGTCTCCAAAAGACAATTACAGTTCCATGGATTACCACTGGAAGTTTGGAAACTTGACTTGTGTCACTGAACATTTTGGAGCCAAACCTATTCCGGTCTTGCTTTTTATAGGCTTTCCTTCTTACGCAAGGGAAGGCCCAAGATATAGAGCCTGTCCATTTTTAATCATATACTGTTAAATCCCGAATATAAGCCCTCTAAAATATAAGCCCCCCGAATACAGACCCCTTGTAAACTAACCAAAATGTCCCTCCGAATATAATCCCCCCGGAATATAAGCCCATTGCTTACATTTGGGATACTGTTTGTGGGATCCGAAATTAGTAGTGCAGAAAACAATGATAATGAACATGGACAGAATATATAATTATAGAGTCTCTGTATTTAGTTTTGGTTTTTTGTGAGATTTTACGCATTAAGTGCTGTTGTTAGTCTCCCTGATTGGATACCGAATGGCGAATCTTTTGGAAGACACAAGTTGGCTGTTAACTCAAAAGACCTTCCGAATGTAAGCCCCCCGAATATCAGACCCCCCTGAATATAAGACCACAAATAATGCTTACGGACCTCTATAAGCCCAGGGCTTATATTCGGGATATTATGGTATTCTAATACCAGAAATAATACTATTTAAGACTGTATCTGGTGTTTTTTACAAGTACAATTATTTGAATCCGTGCCAGGATTGTTTACAAATCTCAACTCGAGGCAACAAGTGGACAAAGTCACCTGTGACCCGAAGCAGTAGATTGGCTCTCGTTTGAACGCTGCAGTTGTTTCGCAGAACAGAATCATGTACAAAGTTATTGCTAGGAAATGTAAATCCGTCATATCAAGAACGTATATCTGCCCTATTTTTCAGCAGTCAAAAGAGGAAGAATCTATTATTACTATGAGTTTGTAAATCTCGTGAGATGATGAAGCTCAACGGTGATCAAAATGATTCCGTGTTGTTTCTGTAACACCAATACGAGGTTTTCCCTCGCCCAAGCGCCTCAAAAATCGTGCCCGTCATATGACCAGAAAGTGTGATAAAAGGTAGCAAGAGAGAGAAGCACTTGTTGGATTCGTATTCCCATTTAAAGTGAAGAAATGAGTAGTAAATCACAGTGGACATGGCACCATGTTACGGTTTTTTTCCTTACGTTTATAGGTTATGCCTTATTTCATGGATGCCGAAAGTCGTGGAGTAACGTTAAGGATTCCCTCGAAAAGGAACTTACACCACAGAATCGCTCTGTGCCAGTGTATCCCTATGAAAGATGGGAAAGGAGGAATATTTTCGACACAAAGGAGCACGCCAACGTTTTTGCAGGAGTCCTAGATACGTTGTTTCTTGCAGCATACGCTATTGGACTGTATCTCAGTGGTATCATAGGTGATCGATTGAATTTACGGTATTTGCTCTCGGGCGGGATGATACTCTCTGCTTTGACCATGGTTACTTTTGGATACATCACTGAAGTGACAGGATTTCGTAACAGATATTTCTATGGTACTACTTACTTTTTCTGTGGGCTTTTTCAGTCGACGGGTTGGCCAGCTACAGTTGCTATTATGGGGAACTGGTTTGGCAAGAACCGAAGTGGTCTTGTATTCGGATTCTGGTCGGCGAATGCCTCAGTTGGGAACATAATTGGTGCACTTTTGGTATCGAGCGTACTGGATTATGGTTACGAATACGGTATGTTAGTGACTTCGTACTTTCTCTTCTGTGGGGGTGTTGTTATATTCTTCTGCTTGTACCCCTCTCCAACGGATATGGGTTTGGATGCACCACATGAAGATGAAGTCGAGGCAACTAGAGAGAAGAGGAACACTGAAGAGGAACCCCTGTTAAATAAAGCAGGGTCGAGTCACAATGTTTCAGTGACTTTTAAACCAGAAAAGAAAGCAATTAGTATACTCGGTGCTTTGTTGCTGCCAGGAGTTATACCATACTCTTTGTCATATGCGTGCCTTAAACTAGTTAACTATTCATTCTTTTTTTGGCTCCCAGTGTATCTTGATCAAGGTTTGCACTGGTCAGATACTTTAAGTGACAAACTGTCAAACTTCTGGGATGCAGGAGGTATTGCTGGAGGAATCATTGCAGGAGTTATTAGTGATTTATTAGGAAAAAGATCACCAGTCATGATTACATTTTTGCTTCTTTCTGTTGGCTCACTATACTGGTATAGTAATGTAGGAGCAGATTACACATTGAATGCAGCTGTGATGTGCTTGGGAGGATTTTTAATCGGAGGGCCAGCAAACATTATCAGTTCTGCAATTACAGCTGATTTGGGGAAGCAAGTTGGTGTTGAAGGTGATAAACAGGCACTAGCCACTGTCACTGGGATTGTTGATGGTACAGGCAGTATTGGTGCTGCAATGGGACAGGTCATAGTTCCAGTTATTGCAGAAAAAGCAAACTGGCACATGGTGTTTAATTTTCTTATTGGAATGGTTTTTATGAGTGTGGTTTGCATTTTGCCAATGCTTTACAGGGAAGTGAAAGACTGGATACAAAGCAGAAAGCAACATGCCATAATAAACAACCAGGAATATGGTACAAACGGACATTAGTAGACAAATTTTACCTTCTTAATTAGAAAAGTGTTTTTGGAATAGAGTACATGCAGCTGTGAAAAGAGACAAAACTATGGTTAGAATGTTAAGTTATTGGACGGATGAATGTTTGCCTCTATCACAGTAGACTGCCAACTTCTATAATGTTATTTTGTCTCTAGCTCATTTCACGGCAAAAAGTTGTCATCTAGTGTACTGAATTACACTGTTCCCCAAAGTGTAATATTGAAGTCATGTTTGGTGATATGTTGTACTAAGTGGCATTCATGACAAACCATGAGGGGTTGTTTGAAATTCCACAGATAAGAGCTCAATCCCAGTGCTATTACTCTTTAATTTTTTCTTTCAATACCATAACTGTATATCTGGGGAGCAAAAAGTGTAGATCATAATTGGGTGCATTTGGTATGTGTTTAACAAGTTAGCCATTCCAAATGTTATTAGATGAAGCATGTTAATCTACGCTTAATTGTAGCAGGCGTCAAATAATTGCACTTTTGGATTTTCCAATCCCCAGTATTTAGCCTTGCATTGTGACCCTTCAATGATAAGGAAACTATAAAAAGGTTTGATTCCCAAACCAAAAGTTTGACATAGCATGGGAGACTACATACATAGCTGCTCCCCTCATACACACTTTTAAAAGATATAAACACCCAATATTTACAGTGTAATGGTATTATTCTCAAATCATCATTTTAGTATTACCCTCCTTTTAAGGATACCTGTGACAAATACTCCTCTTATTTAATTGAGCATTGGAGAGGATCAGAAGTAGGTGTATATATTATGTATTATGTAGGTACGAGTGACTGATGTGCTTAGTAACTTTGAATATTTAACAAGCTGATTGTGGAGCTGGTCAAATGGTTGAACAGTATCTCTTAACTTGCAGGAGTGGTTGCAAAGCAGCCATTTTACTGATATGTGAATACTATGTTGCTGCACTTTTTACGTAAGTATGCTAGGGCATGACAAAATTTTAGATGTGCTTGACAATATAAAATGTTTTGAAAGAATTAGTATAATGTTAAGGAGAAGATTTATAGTTTGTCAAAGAAGAGTAGAAAAGCTCTGTAGTCTCATTGAATGTATAATTATGGTTTTCTAAAACCTCTCTCTTGCTTTCTTTGCTTGAAAAGCATGCCCTTTTTGCAGGTTCATGACAAGCAATTCAGATAGTTACCTCTTTTTGCTAGAGATTATGCTATTATTTTGCCCAAAATGTCTAATGTCTTTTTACAAATTCAATGATAGTTTCTAATTGGATATTGTAGAAAGTAAATGGAAAAAGGTAAGAATATACACAACTCCATAAAAAGGAGTGGTAGAGCCCATGAGGGACCGTACATTTACAGCATTGTCAAAACTTGCTTATTTTCAGAACCTCCCTCTCGTTTTCATTAAGAAGAGCAATAGATTTCATCAGTCAATGAAGTAAACTGACCCCCCCCATCATCCTGGTGTCATAAATGTATGGGTCCTCATCTTCACCCAAAGTTTCGTGTCTATCATTCACATAATCATGATATTGACAAGCTGTATGGCCTGCATACAGCCTGTTTTTACTCAGGGCAGATTTAAGAAAGCATGCTAAACTTATCCAAGCAGCAATCCTCCGAGAATGTCTTTGAATATGAACTCCATAGCTCAGAAAGGTACCATATATGATAAATAGGTACTGTACTTAAAAACATTTTGAGCACAGCTGCTTGTAAAAATGACGTGATTGGTTCAACTGTTGTTTCAAATGTTTCAAGTTGATGGCATACACATATACTGGCATACATTTTGCAATTGACTTCTTGATTTTATAGAATTCATTATATACTATGTGATTTATTTGTTTGTAATGTTTAATATATATATTATAGTGTACATAGCTAACCGTCTTAACTTAAAAGCTTTTGGTTATCACCTTCCCTTTCACCTATGCAACTTTCATATTTTCTAGACTCTTGTTAGAAATATGTTCTAGAAATAAGATGGAAAATATTTCATATATGTATATTAAGAGCCGGATGTGATGCATTACATTACCTTAACTGTGTAACTTGTGTAACTTCTCTAGTTAAATTTTGGTAATATTCACGATTTTTATGAATCAAGAAGTAAATTTGTTTCTTTTACTACTGCTATTAGATAATTGATATTGGGCTTGGCCACATGTTTTTATGCAACCCTAGCATGTAATAACACTTTTAAGAAACAGGAGTATGTCTACATATTAATTACTAGGCCATCTCATTTCATATATTTGCTTTGCCAGGCTGTGTAAATATATGGAAACAGAATGTAGTCAATGTATGAATGATTGTATTGAATATGTTACTCAAAAGTAACAGGGGAGGGGAATTGCCAAAGATGTACTTCCATCATTCTCGACTGTATTTGTATTGAGACAACTAGAGAAACTGAGTTGCATGTATCAACTTGTTGTTCAACTAAGAAATAAGCTTTTACTTGGTTCAAACCTGCTTGCGTCGCTATGTCCCGTACTCACATATTCACAAGTATTGACAGACTTACGTTGTGGCGCGAAATTTGTGACATGCTAAATTTGTGCTCATTGTGGTTCTGCTCATGCTCAATTATGGTCGTGATGAACCGTGTTGATCACGAATTTTGCAGCAACTGCCGTGAAGAGCACGGTATGGAGTAATAGCTGTGGTATTCAGACAAAAATAAACAGAATAATCACTTTATCTAAGTTACCTCATAGGATATATGTTTGTATCGGTTATAGTTGATATATATATATATATATAAATGTCACTCAAGATTATCCGCTCAGTTATCGTTTGTTGAACATTGTCAGTCAATTGAACTGAGATATCCTCGTGCAAGCAATGTTGGTGTAGGAAGAAATCTTTTTAGATCAAAGATATCGCAAATAACTTGTATTGGGAAAGTATGGAGTAAAAACTGCTGTTTTGTCCCGAAATGTTCTAATTATGTAATAGACATGATAAGTAATGGACAATCACAATAAGAAAAACTTGAATCTTAAATGTAAAATTCACTTATATGAATTTTTTGCGCTAATTTGGAGACGTGACGATGGCATAGTAGATCTTCGTAATACGTGCGTCTTCCTGTAAGCAGGAGTCGAGCCCCGTAAGGGAATTAACCTTCTTTCAATAAGTGGGATCTGTGGCATGCAAATGATTTAGGGGAAAAATATGGCCTGTTATTTTTTTTATTTTAAGGGATTTGACTTCATCGGTAGAGCTCAAATTAAAAAGTATGTATTGGCTTATGTGATGTAGTAGTCAGTAATATAGTAAGGATATTCTAGTAATATGACGTAGTAGGATCATTAAGCAGATTCAGCCTATTTCTGTGGTTAAATTTAGGACTTGTGTAATGGAAGCAGTGTATAAAAGTAGGCTAAGATTAGGGGTAGACGATATCAGCGGTAGCTATCTGGTGAAATCTGTGGCAGTGCACACAGTGAAATGGTGAGATGTTTTTCATTTTATATTACCATAATCTCATATGTTGACGCTTTTCATCCTTGTTGTTGTTCTGTCATCTGCCATCGCTCATAAGGCCATTTTACCACAGCCTATTATAAAATTACATTTTGAATATGACCTCCTGGCTTCTGTTCCTGCTTTCTTTGATAAAGAATGTATTCCTACTAATGTGGCTGATTGAAATCTCTAGAGGCAGAGAGATTGGTCACTTTTTAATTGTAAATAATCGTTAACGTACCCCACCCGCACTTGACTCCAATACATGTTTATATTTCTTTACCCTCGAGCTATTGTATTAGGATATTCTTTCTTAAGTTGCTATTGATTTCAATTCCTCCACGCGCATTTTACATTCTTTTTATAAATTTTTCTACAAGTTTATTATGCTACCCAGTTAAAAAATAATTGAAGCATCCCTTAATAATGACAACTGTGAGCGCCAAAACGTCGTGCATAGATAATAAAAGATTGCGGTATTTTACAACAAGGTGGTTTTCTTTTATTGTGCTACGTAGATCAATGAAGGGAAAATCTGCATTCAGAAAGTTAAAGGAAGTTGCAAACTCAGCTTATTAAAAATTAAGTGCATTAAAAAGTTTAACGAACTTTTTAACGGATGTGGATCAATTTGTCTGAATGTCAGACTTTGTCACAAATTTACAAATTTCATTTTTCGTGCGTTAATTGAAAACATTATCTGCATCTGCTAAATTAATCGTTGTAATTGCATAAGACTGAAATCAACATTTCATGAAACGAAGTCTTATATATTATTGCTGGAAGCCAGCTCATCATGTAGTTCTGTGGTAATTTTTTTGTACCAAAGTTTGGCCCACCCACTTTGCTGGTCTCGTCGCAGGCCCTGAGAAGAGACCATGGTTAATCTCCGGCAGAGGTCGAAATCAGGGTTGGTGTATTCCTATTAGGTTGAAATTCTCTTGCTAGGCCTTTAATGCAATCAAAGATCTTTAGGTTGAAAGCAGCCATAGTATTGATTTATTATCAGACGTACAATTAGGAGGGGGCGAGGGGAGAGGCTTCCTACTAAGGAGTCCTAGTAAACAACTTACTTGCACTGGCATGCAATATACAACAATAAAATCGAATGTGCAGTGAATGTGTAGACAAGGCGGGCGCTTACTCGTCTCTTGGCACTCATTAAATGCTCACGATATTTAGTAGGTGAAACACAGACTGTCTTGCTTTACTTTTCAGCACAGACATGCAGACACCTTGAACTCTACGTGGCTTCATGGTTTTCCCCACCTACTACCGTCTTGTGCGTATCTTTCAGCCGTCTTATCTAAGATCGAGTTAGATTGGTTTTGCTATACGATAGATTATCATACACTTATTTTTTATTATAAGAAACCAGTTTATAAGAAACAAGGGCCCAATCTCCCCAAAATTAAGAAACTGGAGGGCTGGATGGGGCTGCTCTAAGAAACCTAAAAAATCTCTGAAAGCGGTTTAGACAGTTTTGTAACGGGTATTTCATGAATAGGCTAACCTGGAACAGAGGGTACCCCAAATGAAGTGTGAATTTACTAACAGCAGTGTGACTAGCCCCCCTCCGCGTATTCCATCCCTTCTTTTTGGTACCAGAGAAAAAGAAACTGCTAAGAAGCTTTGAGGGCACAAAAGGTCGTTATTTTAAGAAACTTCGAGGGCTGGACGCTGAGGTAGTTTCTTATACATAAAAAGAGTCTAATTAAAGGTTGGAGGTGTTATGATGAAAGATTTATGTGTCTCCGGAAAACGTTCAGACGAACTACGTGGTTCCTTAGTAATGACTTAGGCGTTAAGAATTTATAGTCATTGATAATGGCACTGATTTAAGTGCAACGGCTACTGGAACAAAGTAAAGTTGCATTAAATTAAGTTTTATTATATATAGCTCAGCAAAATGAGGGGATGGATAGTGTGGAAAGTAGGTATCATACATTCCTTAACATTTTGCCTTTGATATTTTTAGGCTGAACTCGAAGCAGCTCTTGGGACAGTTTGTAATCTTTTACCAGATGAATACAAAGGAACCGTAAGTTTTTGCGGATTTTCCTGGCTTAAGTGATCAAGTGTAGAAAACTGTTGTTAGTCAAATGTTGACCTGCAAATGCACCGTATATCTAAATGCTATATATTTCTTCTGTCTTTTCGTCGTGCAACACATGTAACAAGTCACTCCGCCATCTACCTGCACATTCAACTGTAAATTCCTTTCTAAGAAAGACACGTTAATTTTCCCGCCAACAAAACACTAGAACGAGGCTATGAATACAAAAGGAGCTTGTCTAATCCACTGATCTCTAAGAAGACTGGACCGAGCATTCTGTTGTCTGCTGATGCCAACAAATATGGTCAGCGCCGCCAAATTGGAAAACGCCATATTGGTACCATTAGTTAAAATGGTGAAGCAAGGTAAGCAGTGTTGCGCTTTCGGATGCAAGAAGCAAAAGCAAAGAAAGTCTGAAGAAGATAGGAGCGGCAGCGAAAGAAGCGACACCTGACTTTCATATTGACATTGCCATTGATCCAACCGCTTTTCAGTCCCAATATGGCAGCTAAACGATTTACGGCTGACCGTGAGTTTTGAACGATAGACACTCGATCCAGTCATTTTTAGAGATCAGTGGTTGAACTTAATATGGCGCAACTGTGAAGCCTCCGATGACATATTTTAAGCAAAACTCATGTAGAAAGTCTTATGTGCGCCATGATAAGTTCTTATCGTAATGCCACAAGTTCGTACATAACGGATGTTATTTAGATCGCCCTGTTTATAGGGAGTTCCTGTTCTCTGTATTGGTAAAGAAAGCCATCAACTACCGTATTTCCTCTTATTATAGATCCCCTCTAATTATAGACCCCCTCCAATTATAGACCCCCTTTTCGCATCGTGTCAAGTAATTATAGACCCCCTTTAATTAAAGCCCCCCTTTTTTGGTGCCTTCGATTAATTACAGACCCCTTCTATATCTATATGAAAGCGGCAGATATGGATTTTTTCTTCTTGGGACAGTCTTTCCACGAAAATCATTGTTTAGTTAATGTATAAATGTACTTTCGCAGTTTTTCTTGAATCTCTATATGCTCTTCTCTTTTTTTTGTTGAAAACTTTGTTCTGGAAATTAAAGACCCCCTCTAATTATAATTATAGCCCCCCCCCCCTTTGGTGCCCTCAATTAATTATAGACGAGTCTATAATTAGAGGAAATACGTTAATACTATTCAAGTAATTATTCACCTTCAAAGGTTTTTCTAATTTCCACCATGTATTTGTGTGAATGCAGCAGTTCTGTATCTATTCCGTTGTTACATTTTCAGTATCGCCTGACGATGCCAGCAGGTAGTTGACGAATACATGCAAATATGATGAAGTTGTTGTGTATTTATTCTCTTCGTATATATGGGGTTTTTATAAGCATAAACAGGCTCAGATTGCTGAAAAAAAATAAGCATATCCTAAGTATATTTCCCAACCTGTTTTTCTGAGCTGTGACATTCTCGTGATTGTACCAAAATGACGGACCTATGATGTAAATTCACGTGCTATGCTTATATTGTCGAGAGTGGGGAGAGCCCTACATATAGTTCGAACGTTGGATTACTTGTCTTGTTTCAGGTCAACAGCAAGATAACAAAATTTGGAAAGCCCTATACCTACCATAGAAGCCTTATATTATTGTTGAACAGTATCTGAATTGAATCTTTTCTGGATTTGAATTTGACGCCAAGTATGCATATGGTAAGCATATTTTGAGCGTGAAGTGGGGTCTTGCTTAACCATACCCGAGCCTGTCTTGGAAAATCATATACGTATAAAAAAACAAGTACAGTACCCGCGGGTATCAGAAACTTTGCAACTTTTTCATCCTGAAGAAGACCGAATTCGAGGTCAGTGTGTAGAAAGACCACTTCTGTGACTCCCGAATTTGGGAGTTCGGAAAGGGGTCTCTGGGTTGCTGGCTGCTTCAGGGATATTTTATTCCAACTGATCTTCCATTTGACTTGCAACGAAATCAGTTTTCCATAAAACTAAGCTTCAACATGACTATCAACAAAGCACTGCAAAACTGTGTGTGCCTTACTCAATCCTTACAGTATGCCGGCTAGTACACTATATTATCAAGGAGTCCTTACATTGTTTTCAGTTGTAATTAGTAACTTTGTACTCGTCTCTCCTCTTACAGTGCAGTATGTTGGTGAAAGAATACGTCCCATTTCTTATCAAACTGCTCGAGGAAAAGACCCCAAAGGAACTGTGTACAGAAATGGGCGTCTGTGCCGCAGAAAAGGTGGCAAAGAAAGGTAAATGTCTGCAGGCGTAATTAAACACCAATTATTTGCATGATGATAAAACGTTGATAAACATTTGGGAAATCATGTCATTTCCAGATTTTTTCCGTAGGATTCAAGCAGCAATGTATGCAGAATTTCCGAAGGGGTGAAATTTACCACCTCTCATATACCCCTTACTATGCCACCACTCATCCGCTGCCCCAGATTTGATAGGAATATGCTTGTATATATTAATTCTTACATCACGATTAAACTTGCAAAAGCTGTGTGCATCATAATTATTGTCATTTATTCACAATTTGTGGAGTTTAGTCCGTAACCATGCCCCGCCCGCTAGGTTGATAGTTGTTAATTGAAAACTTAGTGAACAGATCTTGTGACTAACTCAGTAGGTGTAGAGTAGCTCGCAACAAACGTTTTTTTGTTTTATTGGCATTCGTGAGCACTAGGTGACAGGTAGCAGGTCAACAGATGTGCTTCAGTCAGGTATAAATCCAAGAACCTATTTTACTTAAATGTATTATTTTACTTAAATGTATTATTTTACTTAAATGTATTATTTTACTTAAATGTATTATTTTACTTAAATGTATTATTGTACTTAAATGTATTATTTTACTTCAATGCGCATGGTTCATTGATTTATTTAAGTGGGATTTTATAATTTATATGATTTATTCATTCTACAACATGAAAACAATAATTTATGACGCAACATCCTTGAAAATCGGCATATCGAGTAGATGCATATATCGTTTTAATGCATATTTTTAGGCCGCAAATTCACCATGCAAATAGCCGATATTTAATTATGCTGTCTCAATTTCTAACATGTTTCCATTGTGTTATTTGTGCAAAGTAGTTAGAGCACTATGTAGGCGAAGTGTTATTTAGCCCCACATCCAAATAAGTGTGGGAACTTGCCCCCCTCCCCCCTCTCCCTCCCGTATTAAAATGGTTCTTGGAAGTTTTAAGCATTGAAAGTGCCAGACCCCAAATGCAAGAGCCCATTTATGGCAAGTGACGTATGACGTATTCTTGGACTCTTCCGAAACTTCATCCAGAGAATCGTTGTCAAACTGCGTTATCCATTCTGGAATGTGTTATCTACTTAAGTGATGATGTAAAGCCATGTGTTGTAAATGTAGGTGTGTTGTTCAGTTTATTTTTGAGTCAGTTTTGTATCAAGTTATTTTATAGTTTTTGTAATCACCATTAGTAGGTCTTAATGAAGTGTATAAAAGAATCAATTTTTAAACAATCAGACCAGTTGTAGACTAGGAGAAGATAGTGAAGTTCAAAGTTCAAAAGTCATTTAGTCGATTGTCTTAAGCCTGCTCGGTGGCGCCGCTCCAGCACCCCCCTTGACTTGATATGGTCCTTGCCTCTGGCAGCTGTGCTAAACCGAGCCTATTTGCCTAGTGAGAAAACGAATTCTTTGTGTCTGCATAACAAAGGCTTTCTTGCTTTTATGTGGACTGACTCCAGTACGGCCAAATGAAATGCAGATCTGGCCTTTCCTATGATAGAGAAGCAATCGTCCGTGTACACTTTGGTGCAGTGTAGGTTTTCGAGAAAGTGCTGCCCTATGGAAGAGTCACATTGTTTTGTGGTGTTTTTGGTCTTTGAAACCCGAGGTGGTTGTTTCCTTTTAGGAGTTGATGTTTGGCAAGTAAAGGATGGTAAATGCTGCTTAATTCGGTCAACCAGCCGAATTCTGATTGTCTCTTTCAAAATGCAGTTGGGTATACACTTTCACACGTTTCATTTGGGTCATTCTGACGTTAGTACTCTGAGGAGTGTCAGACAAAAAAAGCTTTTAAGTACACGATGTTTTCGCTATTTCGTGCAGTATTTTTGACAGAAAGTAAAGTAAAAAAAACTTGAATTCTCAAAACTATATTTAAGAGCGCGAAATGGAAGAACAAGAAAATGGCTCTGGTCTTTCGAAAGCTGGGCTCTTCCTGGTGAGCAGGACTAGGTTTCTACAACGTATATGTGTTTTTGTGGGACAACAAATCACGAAGAAATAGTTGTGTATCATTGAGTAAGTGGTTCATTGAGAAACGTAGCTGCCTTTGCGTCAGTAGTGTTTGGATGATGCTACTCATAAATGAATTTTTTTTTTCTTTCTTAGTAACGACGTCATTCGAAATTGTTAAACATCCCAAAGTGGGTGCTGGTGAGATGTGCCAAGTCTGCGAAATGGTTGTCCAATATGGCGAAAGCATACTGAAAAGTAATGCCACAGAGGTAAGCTGGCATGGTGGTAAACTCCCGTCTTGAAATTCTCTTATATAAATACCTACATTCGGCAGTACTCTTAGTAAATCCGCACCGGCATATACTCGTAATTTTCTCATAGTGAAGTCCTCGCATCCGCCTACTTGTATATTCTTAGTAAAAAGTATTCTTTCGTCTTCTTGTCTCCTATCAATTCATCCTCAAAGCTTTCTCACTTCACTCCATACGATTGCTGTGATCAGTGTATGGCGAAAGCGTGTAGCAAGATGAATCCGTTACGGATGTTGTTATGGAAAACGGGAATTCGAGACGCCTCGGTGATTGAAGTGAACATGCATAGTAGTGAAGTTTGTGAATGGAATGAATGAGTCGAAGGCGCAGCTTTTAGAGAGTATATAAGGCGCGATGAATGTCTAGTAATGGAAGACACGATCCTGAAAGCAAAGGGACATTAGACAAAAATGCATACGTTCTCACGAAAAACTCAACATTTGCTTTTTTTCCATTTACAGGAAGAGATCAAGCAAGAGCTGGACAGTTTATGTCAACGAATTCCAGTCGTCGCAGCAGAGGTATATAGCGCATCATTTTTATTATTAGAGTAATAAAAGTTTAAGGTCGTACTGCAAAATCCCGAATATAAGCCCCCCTGTAAACTAACGAAAATATCCTTCCGAATGTAAGCCCAGTGCTTACATTTGGGATTCTGTGTGTTGAATCCGAAATTGGAAGTGCAGAAGGCAGTGATACCGATTGAACATGGACAGAGTATTTATAGATCATATTTTTTGTGAGATTTTACTCATTAAAGGTTTTTTTTAGCCTCTCTGGTTGGACACCGAATGGTGAATTTTTTGGCATACACAAGTCACCTGTTAAACCGAAAGACCCCCCGAATATATGCCCACCAACAAATGCTTAGGAACCTCTATACGCTCAGGGCTTATTTTCGGGATTTTACGGTCATTTAATGATTATAAGAAAATTGATAATATTTTGCACGGATTGCATTCCTCTTGTTGATATAGATAACCTGTCTAAATTTGAGAACGATATCTTGAGGAATCATCGACGTACACCCTTCCCGAAATTTTCCAATAAGCATTTTTAGACGGAGACTATACCCTTCTATTCCTTCCAGAGAATAGCTGCAGCAGTACCGCAACCACACTATTTCTGTAGGGCATGCTTATTACCTATGAGCATATTTTAGGGCATGCCTTATAATGTAAGGCTTATGGGCTAGCCTATTCACCAATTAACGTCATTTTTGTGTAACCCCTTCTGGAAAATCGGTGAACCTATTTAAAAAGCGGGGCAGGGGTGATGTGGCAAAACAATTGGAGGGAGGCTCAACCCATATTTTAGCCACTAAATATTGAAAAATTGGCATCATTTTAACAAAAATTTCAACAAACAACATTTTCAAAATATTGGGGGTGAAGCCCCCTAGCCCCCTGCTCTGCCGCCGTTGCGGGGTGATCCTGAGAAGCTCTATAGCCTCCTCAACTTTTTATGAAAACTGTTCTCAGAAATTTTAATTTAAAATTTTATTACTGTTATCTTTAATCGATCAAATAATGGACTTCGAGTTTATACATTTCTACTTCTAGAATTAAGATTTCTCGACCTAAAGGAACATTTACAAGAATAAGAGCAATAAAACCGCATACTGAGTAATAACAAAAGCATTCAAGACTTAACGTAATAAATGATCATGGAGAAGAAGGTATAAAATAGACTGTTTTGTAAGCTTGGCCGTTGTCTCAAGACAATGAAAGTAGTTCAGAAAGTATATGTCCAGAAAAGGTATGTCAGAAATTCAGCTTTCGAGGCTTTTTGCTCCATTCAACCGAAAACTCCTCACAAGTTATACTCTTCACGATTTCTTTCTCAAAGTACAGATGGGTCAAGCTACACTCTCTATAAGGTGATTGAGACCTTCTCTTTGGCGAGTCCATGTGACTTTGTGCGGAAAAGAGACGTTTCAACTCGGATACTTGCGTAACCCATAGTGATTGCAATACGGTAGAGCTGTATCAGAAACATTGCAGTACCAGAGTAATTCGCTTTAAGACCGCGAAAAACATCAAAAACATTCGCCGATTGTAATTTTTTATGTGCAATGACACCTTTGTGTATTTTACAGTCGGCCTGCAGAACCCGAAAGTCAGCATTTTTGTGAACCAGAACCCTAGAGATGTTTGGTATGGTTAGTGCGTAATCAAACAGTGCGTTTAAAACTGATGCATCGAAGAACTTTTCAAATTTAAGTGTGCAGATTAGATATCTTAGAAAAGATATATCGAGCAGGGTATTCAAAAAGTCTGAGAAAAGCTCTGACACATTACAAAACTCTAGGACAGACAACCATGAACTAGGGGATGCTATATTACCTTGAAGTTCACTTCTAGAGGGTGTTAAGCATACCAAGCATCTCCCTGGCTACGGTACGGAGCTGCAGCTCTAGGGTTTCTGTTAATTAACCTCCTCCTCCCCTCCCCAGTTTTTTAAGTTTGTACCACTCCACATATGCAAGACACTCAGTAGTTTACACACCCCATATTAAAGGTACCAGCGCAGAGAAAGAAATTGAATCCTGTCTTATCACATATTTGGAAACGTTGGTCCTTGCTAGATGATAATAGAGAAGTTATAACAAAAATTTATTCCAGTGAAACTGCAATTTCTTAAATTCTCAAGACATTAAGTAACAGGCTGAGTTACAATGTTATATTCGAAGCGACTAAACTGATTACAACACCTTCCAGGCTTGGTTGTGAAGGGCAAGACCCTTTTCTCGAAGTTTCAAAAGCAAGTCTGATGACATGAAAGTTATAAACTTTTGTTTTATGACCACGGCGCTCTGTTCTAATAATAAAGAGCGTCATGTTTACGATCCATTTCCGAGACTTTAGGTTAAAAGAAGAGGCATTTCCAATTTAAAATTGCAAAGTTACATGTAACTTAATAGAGTCATTTTAAAAGTTTAAATGAAACATTTTGCTTTCTAATCGACAAGGTTGTAAGCTTAGTTTTGACCATGATATTGTTCAGAACGCATTGTGTGCCTCTGAGAAATCTAGATCGTTTTCTTATTGTCGGGTTAAACATGAGAATGTACACTATTCTGTAGTAGAAATTTGCAAGGTGTTTGTTCCTGAGACCACGAGTGCCGAAACAACTGAGGAGTAAAATGGGCTCCTCAATTGTCTTTAAAAGTTTAGAAGACCTCGGAAGTTTGCAACCCAGCCTCGTAAAACAGCGACACAATCCAATTTAAGTAGCCTGAAGATGGAAGAGGTTTCTCCCAAAACGTTTGCTTGTAAAGAGATAAATTCAAGACATGATAAACTCTACCATCTACGGCAATGACTAAGTCAAAAGTTGTTGAAATTATTAGAAATCATTTGTCATTTTTTGGTAATCCTACCATTTACATCTGTATACCATCTCGTGGCTGGACAATGGAGCAACATACTTTTAGATGGCCTGAATCCATGGATTACGAAATTCCAGCACGGAATTTAAAGTGGCCTAGCATTAACTCGTAAAACGATTAATCTTGACAGAAACATGCTTAACATTTGGTATTATCTATCTTTCCCTCTTCTATATAACCAGTGCCGCATTAACGGTAGGGCCCACAGGGCCGGAGCCCCAGACCACCCAATAAAGGCAGCCACGCAGCCAGTCAGATTTTGTTGGGCGGGCAAATTCCTAGCGAATTGAGAGTTATAGCTGTTGGGCGGGCATAGCCCCCCGCGCCCGCCCTTGGCTGCGTGCCTGTATAAATAGTTTGCAGTCTGAACTTGTCACATATGGCTGGTCCGCATCAATATTATAGAATTGAAACAATTGCCCCCGCTTGGTATTCTCCGTAGACTTAAAATTGTCCTATATATAGCATAATATAATATGGTGCATGCAAGTGGAGGAGTTGCAAAGGGGGCCTCATTTTCAAGCGGACCACAGTTTCTCCCACAGAAATTGGTCTATCCCTATATGTAGCAGCCTCCAAGAATACTTTTCTGACACTCTACAAGAAGAATGTTATGTATCTTTTTCACAATACTACAGATGCATAAATACATATAAATTAGCACGGCAATAAATGCAAATATAATTTATCAAGCTCAATAAATTGGTCACTCAACGTTAAGAGAAAGTTGAAGACAGGAATGCTTAAATTCTATGTGTGTGCCACTCATCTGTATAAATGTTGGACGTGAACAGTATTGGGAGGGATGAAGAATAAGTTGTAAGCAGCGGAGAAAAGGCTCTTTACACGGGTGGAGAACGCTGTAGGCTCTATGGATTGTAAGTTATGGACTAATATATATTTAAGTGATGTTGAAAGAAACAGATGACTAATTTCGAACATGACGAGGAGACAGCAGAAGGACGAGTGTATGAAACACGGAGCTTAGATGATCAGCATTACTCATTTATATGTAGTAGGCCATACGTTGTTTCATTGAGTGATATCAGTGTCAATTTTTGTCGGACACAACGTAGTAAAGTCGTCAGAAAAGGTGAATCCTTTTGTGCTGTAATACATTTTATCATGTGACGTCACTTGCACTTCACCGCACTGAGACATACAAACTGTGACGTGGCTATGATTGCATAAAGCTCGTCAGTGCTGTGTGTGGCTGTAATGCGTTTGTACTTCCAGGAAATTGATCAGAAAAGTACTGTTAGCGGCAAGCCTGAACTGATGTTAAATGTTAGCTGCGAAGAGCCTTACAATAAGCGTGGCATAGAAATAATACTAGAAAAAAAGCAGTGCATTTCATTCAATTGCACTTCGGTATCATTACATAACAATACCAGCAAGTAGTTGTCGTGAAGTGCTAATTGTGAGTAACAGATTACACTTTGACGAGCATGAACTATGAGACATTTATAAATATTTATACCACAGGTATTAATGAAATCCCATTTGTAGTAGTAGTACTATCAAATGGGCTCCGCGCATTGTCATCTATTACAATTATGAACATTTATCACTTTCTTAGGAAATAGACTCGAAAGGAATAAGTTGTAATGGAGCATCGATGAGGATCGCAGGAGCTTGAATGAACCGTGGCATCAAAAATATATGGTGTCGCACAACCACAAAAAGCCACAAACCAAAGCAAACATTCCTAATTATTTTTTAAGTGGAAAGCACGCATAAACGATCTTTGCTCAAGTAAATGTCGCAGCTATGTATGACTAAGACAGTGTGGTTATATTTGTAGAAATGTCAAAATAAATTTGTTATTTGTACTGGTTGTCGTGCTACTTCTGTAGGGCAATTTTGACTAGGCTTTGCTATTTAACAAAAAGGTCACAGATGATCTAGCCACGTTACTCAGAGAAATCGCTACAGGTTGTAGCAGTGGCGGATACAGAAACGGATTGTGTAGGGAGACAACTTCAAGGGGGGGTCGAGTTCAGTATTCGAAAACATAAATAACATGGATTTTCCTTTGCCATACTCTTTCAGACGCCCACACTCATACTCTGATCATCCTTACAGAACATTCTGAAGCCAACAAGACTACCCACCAGCCTGTCTTTAGTCAGAATGACGTAATCACGTTTCATTGAGGATCCTAGTTAGAGTGACGTAACCTGGGAAGCCCTCCTTGAACTCGCCACTGCGTTGTAGGTGGTTTTGACTCAATCAATAATTTGCAAGTGGGTCAAGAACTAGTGAAATGCATATCCTAGATTAAATGAATGAATAAACTATTTTGTTCCTTCCAGTATGTTTGTTAAGATGAATTATTTAAGTTGGTAATACTAAAAATGTGTTAATGAGCAGGGATGTATCTAATCCAGGGTTACTGCAGACGCATTTCTTAATACAAATTTTAGAAATCATTGGGAACCTAAAGGAGAAAAATGTCATAGGTAATAAAACCCTATTATCGATTGCCAGCCAAAGGCGGTACAATTAGAGCAGTTTCTGTCAATTCAGTTCTCCAGTTGTATCGGTGCTGCTCCCGAGCTAACTTCTCTTTGATATAAAATTGTATTTAAATGGCAAAGAGAAACACGGAGTTTGGAAAATTCACAATCGATCTTGTTGATATGTATTTCATATCTTTTAAATTGTTGGTGAATTTTGCAAACACATACAACAACTTGCAAAGGCGAGCCAAAATTATTATACGCGCAAGCAGGAGTTACGATTGACGCCCCTAGCACACTGCAGCCGTCGATCACATACAAAATGGAATCAGAGTGTCCAAATTTATTTTATTCACTTTGTGGGTTAGATTGTCTTAGTTTCAGTTCACAAAGCAAGTTGGTAAAGAGGCTTCCATCTTCGTGGTACGTTTTGTGAGTAACCTTAATCAGCAGTAACATAGGAGCTTACCACTTCGTTTTCGAGAAAGATAACAAATGCTACTACTGTGTTCCTAGCTCCGTAGTTATAGGAGCAATGGAAACGTCTAAAGTTGACTGCTACTACAGGACACATGGTGTTCGAGCTGCTGTTGCCACCATAAAGGAAAAATAAAAAACAGATTCTATAAAAGCGACTCGTGTCAAGCAAACAATCATCTTCATTGTGACAAATGATGTAAACATCTGACAATGGCATTACATAAATTTTGTAGGCAGGTTTTATGAAGCAGTACTGAAATTTTGAAATATTCAAAGAGGCATAACGGACGTATGCTACTCTTCTCTCAATCTTAATTAATCTTAGTTAAATACCATAAAGCATTGTCAAAACTCACTTCAAATGTAAAGTTTATAAATAACCAACTCCTCGAATAATCCATCACTTAAAAAATATCGTAACAGAAAATCTCTTAGATTTATTTGAACCCTAACGATAATGAAAATATAAAAAAAGATGTTTGTCATTTTATGGATGAAAATTTTTGGTTCTATATTCAATACTGTTGCTCTGCGGCCTCCAATCATTGCCTTGAGTCCAAATTTGTCTCGAACACACCAAACGATTGAGCATTTCTGAACTAGACTTAATGATAAGCACAGATTTGTAACCTTAGCAGATTCAATACAAAAAATAATGCAAACAATTTCTTTGTATTTATAATTTTACCTCGACATTTTAATGAATCGAGGGCCAAGATATGTTACTTACATTGCATTGTAATAACTTGTTACATCATTTACAATAGTTTTATTCATAGTTACAAACAGCAGAATATTTCTTCATTTGCGTCAACACATGAATATTTTAACCAGGTAAAAGAAAACGTATTAAACTAAGCTAATAATAATAACAATAAAAACCAAACTAGTAATAATAAAAATATTAACGATACTGAAAATCATAAATTTGAAGAAATAAAAAAAAATAATAATGAACTTTCAAATACGTCAAAGAATTGGGCAGGTACAATTTTATTAGACCACTGATTCCCGATAGAGAGGTAGGTGAATAGATGACTACTTAAGACTATAGATATAGTAGATAGATAGATAGATAGATAGTGATAGAGAGATACACAGATAGAGAGACAGATAAACGAAACATACACACACACATACACACATACACACATACACACATACACACATACACACATACACACATACACACATACACACATATATATAGGTATATAGGTATATAGGTATATAGGTATATAGGTATATAGGTATATAGGTATATAGGTATATAGGTATATAGGTATATTTGTATATAGGTATATTTGTATATAGGTATATAGGTATATAGGTATATAGGTATATAGGTATATAGGTATATAAGCTTATATGCATATGTATTTATATATGTATAACAAATGTGTATATGTAGTCAGCAGACACATTGCAAACACATATATTTGTTAATACGTGTTGCATTAAAAGCTGCACCATCTGGTCCCTACAAAGCCACTTTAAAATGTTTTTCATTTCCCGTATGTAATATCTGTTATTTTTCTGTTTTTTATTTTTAGCTCCTTATTTGTCTACACATCCTGACTACGTTATTAGAGACGCACGTGTTATAACGAGTCTCATATGAACTCTGATTAGATACAAAGATGCATCAAAATGCTTGCTGCCGTCTTATGTCTATCATCATCTCCTTTTTTGCCCGCATAGCTTGCAAAAGCGTATTTAAAGAGATATATTCAAATTCTCATGTGAAAGAAAGTATTCAATACACATATCCAACTACTTAGTCGCATTACAGGACGCAGGAATTCAAATACAAAATTTCTCAGGTCCTTCATCACAAGGAATTTTTAAGACAATCAAAGACAAATACTTGTAATCTATACCTTTCATACAATGTCGTTAGCTACGCTATTTTACGAAAATTTTCCTAGCAAAATTTCAAATTACTGCTGTAACTCTCATAGAGACAATATGGTGTAGAATTTAATTGGAGACGCGAGTTGTTGGCCCAGATTTTAGATTATCTGCGACCATGCCAAATAGGGTATTTCTTAAACAAAAATCTTAGAGATTTCTCAGAATTGTCAAATTTTTGAATGAAACAATAAGCAACTACGCAGAGAAAATTTTGTTGTGACTTCCATTCCAACGAAAGATTTGAAATAATGAAATTGAACCGCGAGAAGAGGCATTCTTTGCTAGGAAGTTGCAATTTGAAGTCAATGATTTTGACTTTAATCAGACTTCCAGAGGAACCACTAGAAACCACTTGACGTATTTCTTAACCAAAAACAAGAGAGATTTCTATAAATTAACGATTTTTCTAATAAAACAATCAGCAACTACACAAAGAATATCTTTAGGTCACTTTCAATTCAACTGAAGATTCAAAAAAGTTATATTAAACCGCGAGAAGAGGCATTCTTTGCTAGCAAGTAGCTATATTTTTGATCGAAATTTTGACCTGGATCAGACTGAATCAGCGTGAAACCGTTTGGGGTGCCTCTTAACTAAAAACAAGAAGGATTTCTCACAAATGTCAATTTTTGAATACAATAATTAACAACTACACAGAGAATATCTTGTGATGACTTCCACTTCTTCGGAAGATTCAAAAAAGTGTTATTGACCCGCGAGATTTTGACCTACACAAAGAATATCTTTTGGTGACTTCCAATTCAACGGAAGATTTAAAAAATGACATTGAACCATCATTTATGATAACTCGCAAAAAAAGAAAGAGATAGAGGCATAAATTTGTCCACCGCTGATTGGAGAATCGTAAAGATCTACCAACATCTTGGGGGCGCCAAAATTGTTAAAACAGTTTCAGAGACAACACAAACTCCTTTTGTCGGCAAAGTAAAGGATCCCCCGTTTTGATGAAAATCTTACTTGTGCAGATTGAATAGTTGCTCTAACACAAATTCTTGCTTAGCAGCTGACCTAGCGCTTCCTTGATCTAGTCAAAGCACGGATAAATACTGTGTACAAATGAATAAATGAAAATAGTGGAGATGAAATGCAAAGAAATAGCCAAGAGACATTTTCTTGGTGTCACACAGTTTGTATAGTTGCAAATAATTCCAAATGTAGATGGAATTCCATTGCAGTAGACCTTGAAGAATCTGAAGCCAGGTTTCGAAGAGATGCCTACGGACACTGGTTGAAACAGATACCCCTGCTTCTGTACGTTAACTCAAAAATGTGAACCCTGTCATGCAAATGTAGGTATTGAGGAGTTTAAGCAGATGTTTTAGACAGATTTAAGAATAAGACCTTTTCTTTCCATTTGTCAAATATTGTCTTGGTAACACGCGGCTTTTGTAGTTATAAATAATTCCAAATGTTGATGAAAGTGCACTGCAGTTGACCTCGCAGATTCCATTCTTTATAAGGGTCTAATCAACTAACTAAAATTTAAATACGTAGGCATTTGACGTCGTATAGCCGATATCTCTCCAAATGATCATGATAACCTTGCCAATCTCTTCGAGGTTTTATTTAAACTTTGAATATTGTAAAATTCATAAGATTCAAATGTTGATATGATGTAATATAATGCACAGGCAAAAGCCTACCTTAAAAATCCTTCACTAGTTTTCGAGAGCGATTTTTGTTGTCTTGAAAGCAATAGAATATCCCAATCGTTAACAAATACGACTTTGCAGGAAATTCTCTTATTAATCGCTTTCCTTAAAAATGAATGTAACTCTTAGCTCAACCTGCTACTTTGAAATAGTTATTTCAACGATAACATCCAATAACATGGCAGACGTGGTTATATGGATAATTCTTACGATAATCAACATTATTTTATCTGGCTTTGCAGTTATTACTATCATGAAGTCTAAACGCCTGAAAACTAAAATGAGTGCTTCTCACCGAGATCTTATGTTGTTTCTATTTGTATCAGATTTAATCCATGGAATTGTGGTATATCTTACATGTGCAGCCATAAAATTCATACTGAAATCACGGCGATGTTCTCCATTATCTGGTTTGAGTCCAGTTACAAATGCCACTATGATTGGCCGCATACTCTGTATCTCATCTGCTTCTCTGATTGCTTTAAACCTCAATGCAAGGATTCGAAAACCGTTCATGGTTATAAACCAGAAAAGAATGTTTTGGATCGGAGCCATTTTTGGTACGATTGGCCTAACTGGAGTCATTGCTATAGTTGTGATTTTTGTCTCACCAAAGTTGGTTACTATAGCATATACTACTTTACTCATTTGTACGATCGTGTTCAATGTCTGGACAATTCGCATTTTGAAGAAAAAGTTACTTAAGCAAGGGAGCGTTGGAGGTACTGCAGAGACCAGGAGAGTACAAGATGAAAGTAATTTACACCCTCCACCGATAGAAAGAGCGGTAGTGACTAATGCTCGTTGGATTAAGGACAGTGTTCGATTGCTCACTTGGATGCTCGCAATTTTGATAATTTTTGACTTTATTCCTTGCATATTTACTGCATCTGCGGCGGTAACGTGGAGTGTTAACAAGATTTATTTTACCGTTTTAATAATTATGATGAAATTAATGGTGTTAAACTTCCTTCCAAATTTTGTCATGTACTTTGTGAACAACAAACAAACGTGGTCTATAGTTAGCAGTGCCTTAGGAACTATTAGATGCAGTATGAGATCCAAGCAGGAAACCAGCAAAGTGTTTTCTTCAAAGGGGAGAACAGGAACACAAAGATGATGAAGGTTAAGTTATTTCTTAATCTTGAATGAAACAACCCAGATGTAATTTTGTAGTCTATGTAAGTGATAAATATTTAATAATTTTTACCTTTGACTTCAGGGATGCATTTGCACCAAAGTATCAATTAATTTAGTTGTCTTCTTTTAAGGTAAAACAATTCACAATTTTTTCCCATATTTTACGATCACTCATCGCTGTAAGAGGGTTCACTCCTGAGAAGCCTATGAAAGGTTTTGTTTTTCTCTTAAGAATCGTTGTAGAACAGTATGACAGATTCCCAATGATGACAAACATGGTCCGCCAGACCCCAACGATGAGATCTTTTGACTGAGCTTTGTCGTACGTTTCTCGTATTACTTTTTGTTCTAGTGGTATTCGCATGAGGTTCTATCTAAACATAATTGCATGAGGTTCTATCTAAACTTATCCTGCTATTTGCCTTGAGTGCCCACGACTCCGACCTAGACTGTACAATGTACATAGGAATGATTTAAGTTGTAGCTTGAAAGAAAATTGTATCAGCCGATCTGTCTATTAGAATTTTTAATTTTGCTAAAACTATGTAATATGATTAATGCCTTGCTAATTCCTGAGCTTATGATAAGATTTGTTTCAGTTTAGACACAAGATGTTTGATCGAACAATTTTATTTCAGATCTGTCAAAGATGTGCAATGAGATTTATGTATGTCATTTTGCTCACATTCTGAGAAGGGCCAACCTCCTTACAACGCGTTTTCCACACGAAGAAGCAGACTGTGTGCAGGGCTTAACCCGACCTTACATAGGGTTGGGGCTTAGCAGAGCCGCTGCAACATGCTTCGGCTTATGAAAGTTTAACAACTTGATAGATGGTTAGGAAATTGTATGTCTTTTTCTAACTTTTACTAAGGATTCTCATCACTATTTAATCTTTGTCTAAACTTTTCGAGATTTGCGATGTTGGCGTTTTGTTGCATTATCTTGGAATTTTCGACATTTCCTTTGACAAACATAATGTGTTTTAACTTATATACAGTCCAACCTGTCTATAGCAGACACCTGTGGTTCTTGCAAAAAGTGTCCTCTATTACCAGGTGTCCCCTATATAGAGGTTTTCAACTATATCTGCCTAAATTAGTTAATCTTAATTAATTAATCCTAATTAATTAATCTGCCTAATTTTGCCAAGAAAATAAGAACAAAAAGATACATTAATTTATAACAATGTTTTAAATCTCATATATAAACCTCAATAATAAAGCTTTAACAAGAATTTTAGGAGGCAGTATTAATATTTCAAAGAAGATCGTCGGACTCGTGCCGTTCAACTAGAGTAAATTTGCCTCCATGTTTCTCAAGGTTCCCAACAGTTGTATCTGTGCGACATTTACAGGGAAAAAGCGAATAGAGAAGCAGGACTTGGATAAGAATAACCAATGAATTATACTTTTATGGTGATGCTCGTGTGGTACTTTGGTTGGAAAAAGCATTCTAGAAGATAACTGAGAACATTGAGGCAAAAGTAGCAAAGTGTTTGGAATAGTTGAATTGTTCAAAAAATACCTACTGCATCATAAACTTTTTTGGTTTATATTCTTCTGACAACTCATGGACAACGAGGCCATAGGGCTAGGGGAGCTTAACTAGGAGTAAAATAAGAATGTCTGCTATACACAGATTAATTTAAAGGCAATGTTCACGCGGTTCTAAGAACATGTGTCCGCTATAACAAGTGTCCCCTACATAGAGTTATTTCAATGAGAGTTTGACCATGATTCGGCCTGTTTCTAGAAAATGTGGCCGCTATTACCAGGTGTCCTTTATATAGCATCTCCGCTATAGACAGGTTTGACTGTATTCTCTCTAGAATGTGTAAAAACTATTTTATTTTGTCTAATAAGACTATGAAGAAGAGACTAATGAATGGTTTTTAATTTTACACAAAATCTGATAACGTTTATTTTGAAAATTGGTTGAGAAAACGTTGAGGACCATATATTTAGGCAAATTAAGAGAATATCATATTTTGGTATCAACTTTGCATAGAAAGGTAATTAAGAGTTTCGCATGCTTAGTAGCGCCAGACGTGAGGCTTTAAAATGTTTTAGCCGTATTTATAGTAATGACAAGCAAAAAATTGCTCTTTAGACTTCAGGATGTTTCGTTGCTTGGGTTTTGTGACAGACAGGGAAAAAGTTGTATGATTAGTTCTATTACCAGCAGATCAGAGTGGCAACCCTGATGTCCTCTGCCTCTTGCAAAAAGCCATCAACTGTGTACCCTAAAATCACGACTGGCGAACTTGGAATTTGGTGAAAGCAGTACACTTTGGGTAAAAGTTTTTTTTTATGTTTTTATAAATTTTGCGTACTTGAAAGTATTGATAATGTCCTAGACTAAAGTCGTGAAAAAGTTGGTACGTTTAAGGTCATGGAGGCGCCCCACTGACTTTCTAAATGGCTTATAGAACGAAAAGCCGGACGTTTGTAACAGAAAATGAATGCCAACAAAATATCACCAGCTAGCTACCTGTTTAGAAATCCAGCGTAGATTGCTTCTGGCCATGAGGATGCTGACACCAAACCAAACCTTTCTATATTTTGATAAGGATCCTAAAACCACAGGGTCCTCTCTAATGACACCAATCTGTTAGAAATGCGGCAGTACTTTTTTAGAGTAACTAATGCCTGAATTAACCGTATCTTACATGGGCTTCCTGGCTCCTCTCATACATGGCGTAGGGCTATGCAGATTCGCGGCAGTTTGATGCACTATAACTCTGTGATCAAGATTTTTGTCAGAATCAAAGTTTAACTATTTTTTTAGAAATATCTTTTTTACTTTTTAACATGGTGTCAATGACCTCATTTATGGCCCTCAAATATTGCGTAACATTGCAAAATTTCTAAAATGTTGTAAAAAGGCCTTAACCCTACCTTACATGGGCTTTTTGGCTCTTCTGATACATGGGGGGGGGCTAGTAGGCCCGCGGTACTTTGACACACTATAACTTTAGGACTCATGTAAACACACACTAATTCCAGCTCGAGCTGAAACTCATCTCGAGCCAAGATTTCGTCTCGAGCTCATGTAAGCAGGGTCTAGAAGCTGATCCCCTCTTTCTGTGGATTGCAAATGGTTATTTTCTCTTCGATCAAGATGTTTGACTTTTGAAGGAAGCTTTTAATACAATCTTTTTCTTTGAGCACTTTGCAAATTCCCTCTTTCTCGGTCAATTGATTTGATCACTTGTAACAATTATTTCAAATTGCAAGCTCAAATAAGAGCAGTTATTTATCAAATCATTGATTTTGAAAAGTCCCTCTCTCTCTCTACCCAAAGTCTCCTGCCTTCTTGCAAAGGCTTGCCAAATCTCTTTGTGGTGTTCTTAATTGGTTTTTATAAACTGATAGGAACATACCTCACATTGGATAAGCTTTTGTCCATTGCCCGCACTCCCTGATCCTTTATGTAAGTATCTCTTAAAGGTAACATTTTATTTACAATCATATCACCAACAACACCTGGGTTATTACATTTATTATCTTCATTAAAGTTAGCCTTACAGTTTGAAAAAGCAATAACTTCTTTGCTAAAAGATGGTCTGGATTGATGAAGCAACTGCCACTGCGTGATCTCCCTTAACTTTAAATTTTCCTCCTTCATGAAACAATCTGATTATGTTACGTGATCAACTTTACTTTTGGGTCTTCCAACAGATACTTCAGGCTTTCGTTCTCGCATGCAGTGTCAACATATGTTTGCTCCAAATGCCTTCAAGAGAGATGCTAACCTTTTATTTTCACGATTGGTTTCATTCATGCAGACTAATGCCTCGTGGTACTTCTCTATGTATAGGCACTGCCGCGAGGTTGGGTTGTCCTTTTTTTCTGGTACCACAACACATGAGGAACATAGAGAGGCTAAAATCCTCCTCTCGAAGATTTTGCAAGAAAATGATCGAGCTATTAGCGCTCAACCTTTCATTGTACCCTGTGTACTACAACTATAAGAACATAAGACAGATTTCAGTCAATAATTTCTCCAAATCATTACCAGATATAAATGTCGATGTGTCATCAAATTGTCCTTCAAAGTTTCTTATCAAAGATAAGGCTTCTGCAATGACTTCTTCTCTTCGCCGGCTAAGAAAATAGCAGTACGTTCATAATGTTGTATCTCGTCGAATAGTGTCCGACGTTCTTGCATACCCTTCCTCGACTAAGTGATCTCCCTCCTGGACTGAGAGAGAAAATACAATAAACATGTTCCTACAAGTTCCCTAATTGTGATAATAAATCACACCTAGGGCCACTTTAAGATGTTCCGATTTCTGTTTTACTGCACCGGTAAGTGCTAGCTATGGGAACTTATTCCGTTTGTAACTTTTTAAAGGTATAAAATGCATACGAATGACAAAGAACAGCATTTTCAGTTAGTAGTCGCTGTGTTAGCAAATAAATGATATTCTCTCAGACTTACTGTACTTTAATCTACTAGGATATTGATAAGTTCAACAGTAATACACTTCGATATCAAAAACAATTATCAAGAAAAACATTTATGTAAGAGGTATGTGGCTTAGATCAACCAGAATTATTTAATAATCTAACAGATACTGACAGGGTCAGTTTTGCTAACTAGTCAAATATCATCTCTGACATTGTTAATTCAGGTTTTATGCACTGCGAAAATGGAAGTTAAGCCTTCGCATTTTCAAAACATGAAAACATAGAACGGCAATGTAATTCTTTTTACTCTAGAGATTTACAGGGATTCATTCCTTAGAAATTAAAAGAAACTTTCGACGATGTTGAAGTGAAAAGAAATCATATTAACATGATGCAATATTTTCGTTTGAATAAAACAATTATTGAGTATGCAAAGGATCCTTTGTGGTGATTTTCCAGTGAAACGTAACGCCCGAAATGCTTGTAATGTACCGAAAGATAAGTTCAGTTACAGAACCCTTTGACTCTTACTTTCCTTTGCACTCCAGGGCAGACATCTACCACTAAAAAGTAATTTATTTGTCTTTGATTTTGGCACGACGATATTTATATGGAAGTTGAAGGCCAGAGACATTTCGAAAGGCAGTCCAATTGTAACAAAGGGAGATAATTGAGGCATCAATACCAGTAGACACTAGATGTAAGGGCCCATAAGCAAAAATTTGTAGACCCTCTCGAAATACCTCAAGTCCTGGAATGCTACGAAAGAGTAATATGATCGATTTTAGTCATAGACATCAGACATACAAACCAGAAAATTTGTGAAAGTTACTTTGTAAGAACATGACATATCTCTAAAAAGGATGGAGTATGTCGTTTGTACTTAGACTCGAAAGCTGTTCATTCACGGCCTTAGACCGCATGATCTGACGATCGTTTAATGCTATCACGATGCTTAAAAACTTCTATTTTAAGTTGGGGTTTTTGTTGTTTAATTTGAATATATTAATCACATTTTTAACTTTTAAAATTTTTAAACTTTTAAAATTTTACTTCAAACTACGTTTGAATTTCCCACTATTTTCAAATTTGATGTTTTTGTTGCTCAATTGCGTACGAACTGATATGAGAAAAGCAGAAGCCTCTTTTGACTTGACGACTTAACAAATTTAACCGTATTCTAAAAGCGTTGCTGTACTAACATTCTCTCTCTTTGATCAAGTATTGAATGTTATCTCCGTTATAAGTATGGAGTGTGAGATATTTTATGATAGGGCATAAAAATAGGAGAGAGGACTAGCGGGTATGATAACGCTACAACCGAAACAGTGAATTTACGTCGTATTGATTCAACCAGTGGTCTAATTGTAGGCTGCGCTTTCAGTCCAGTGCTGTTGAAGTCGCCATCTTCCTGGCCTAAATACGCTGAGTGCCCCAGCTACTCGCGTTATAAACATTGACCCATAAGAAGTGCATTAGTATGCCCTGTTCGCAA
Source organism: Alatinidae sp. Z8VKAUB7J3 (assembly GCA_010016025.2). Lineage (NCBI taxonomy): Eukaryota > Metazoa > Cnidaria > Cubozoa > Carybdeida > Alatinidae > Alatinidae sp. Z8VKAUB7J3. The sequence goes on from JAAAKM020006971.1 coordinate 119,529,115, forward strand.
CTGTCTGATGCAGAAAACGTAGGAAAAGATGTGTGCAATGTAACGTTTTATTCTGGCCATATTTCCAGCGTACATTAAAGCTACATACCTATTTCAAATTCTATTTTACAAGCGTCATAACAATACATAAAGCTAACTATCTGTACAAATTTTCTTCCATAAGGAATCTTCTAGTGCTGCATCCAAAATAACTAACAGTAAACATCAATTATTTACAATTTTATCCATTTATTTGAGTTATTATTGAACTTTACATACATTATTTCCTACATCCTCTGCATACTGATCAGAAACAAAAGAACGCAGTCGGTCAATCTCCCCTCTTATCCTACGTATCTCGCGAGTTTTCTTCTTCGAATTTTCCGTACTAAATACGTCATTTCCTGTATGTTCGGACAGTGGATCACCATCAGTTTCCTCTGCAAGTGACAAAAGAAAGTAAAGTAGTGAAAGTTTCATAGTTTCACGGAGATATCCTGTTACCTCTCAGATCTGTTTGCATTTTAGAAGGATCGTGGAATTTAACAGTACCGTCATATTTACAGTTATTAACCAGCAAAGTCGTTATTTTCGGCCACAATTCTTTTATCAACCTTTAACGTCTTAGCGTTCTTGTACTTAAATTTCTATTTATTAGTTAACGAACGATCTGTACAGTGTTAGCCAGTAGGAGGAATTTTGTTCCGAAAGCTCGCCTTGAGCAACAGCCTGTTTTAAGGTTTATATACATATATATCAAAATATACCTGACGATGATAAAATCGAAACGTTGAAGAAAACGCGTATCTTTCGTGTTCCATATATAAGCATAGATATTTGTAGTGCTCCAACTCGGTGATGTAAGATGTTGTATCCGATGGGTAAACAACTCACCCAGAAATGGTACGAGATTTCTGTTAAAACTTGGGGATTTCTTCACAATTTCTATTAGAACAATAAAACAACTACCGAAAGAGTTTAAAATTATTGGAGTGGTTTATCGATCGGCTGTACTAAGAAATGGCAAAAGGTAATTGGCTAACAAATGTCGACAGTGTATGATACTCCGGGTTCATGTACGTTCGATTCCATAGATATTGTTAGTAAATTATATCGCCAAAAAGCGTAACCACTAACAAAGAACGTGTACGTTACCTCACTTCATCATTTGCAAAAGATATGGAAGATTTACCCTTAGTTATGTGCCAAGTTTATATCATGCATAACATGCGGTTTTACTCCACGAGTGTAAAGATATCAAACAACCACAAAATAAAAAACAAGGAATTCGTAGAGGATCTTGTTAGGACTACAGGTTCAGCTGTAATAACTGACGCCATAATATTGTGGAGTGTTGGCATGATCACAAACCACTACGGTCCAAAACAAAGTTAAACTGGCTTACAATGAGGCATACTTGAATTTCAAAGTAGGGGTATCGATGGCGTGACAAAGTACTGTACGTACCATTCACACTTGAGAGAGTGTGATCTAGATAAGAAAATCATGACCGTAGCACGTGTCATTAAAAGAGCAATGCCACGTTTCAAAACTCGAGTTACACATTGTACTAAAGGGCAGTTTGCTTTTACTTTTAAAGCCACTTACAATGACTCGTAGACTACCATAGTGCACTTCACTACCCCGATTCAGCTCAAAGATAACACTTTATCCTTTTCAATTGCACGTTTTTCTGCTAACCTTACACGAACTTACCTTCAACTGAATTGACACCCAGAAGCTCAGCTAAATTCGGTTCTTTCCCTTCCGCTCGTGTACTGCATAACTTCACAAATGACTTCAGTTCACGGAGGCAAACGTTCAGCTGTCCAGGAAAAAAAGGAAAATCAATTAACCCTCCATATGACAACAATATGGTGCTAAATACGGATCATGCCTCGAATATATATAAGAATATATATTAATATATCTCTTATAAACAATACCAATGGTTAACTACGAGTAAAATAAATTGATGTTAACTTGGTTTTTGCGTTCAAAAAGCGGGATGTGAGTCATGAACGTTATTACGGAAATAGTCCCCCAAGAAAAAGCTTACAATATTGTTTCTGCCAGCGGTTCACATAGAGGCCTTGCGAACTGAAGCCTTACTCACCGTTTTTTCGCTTTTCATAATAACTGTACATAACTTCAACAAAAAGAGAGCACGGATAACCATTGCTGTTGAACAATTTCCTGAAAACCCTCAATAGCATTATTGTTTGCTTGTTCCCATGTTACTTGCCCTGAAAATAATGTATTTGCTTAATCAGCTCTTTTGCAGAGGAGTGATGGCGGTACACATGCAGGTGTCACGTGCCTAACGACGCTACGTTTAAAATTCAAAAATTTAAAAATTAATTAAATTTAAAAATTAAAAAAAAGGGTTTCTCATTGGTGGAGTTGAAATCAGGCAAAAAAAACCCCCAACAAAACACACACTTAGGAAACTCCTGTATGCGCAACATCGCTGATGAAGTCGATAACATGCTATATACATTATACATACATAACATCTATCATACATTAAAACACAGAAAGTTCTCATGTTAAAAAACACTCGAATTTCAAAACAGGAAATACGAAAATGCATATAACCAATACAATAAGTTCCTTTTTAATGTTGTTATAACATCCTTGCATTTAAACACATTTCTGAATTATTGGAGGTTTGATCGGAGAAAAACATTGAAAAATACTCAGGCTAAAGATATAATGTCTACTACTTGGGACCCTAAAAGCTTACCTCCTTAAAGAGTCTTCTTTGAGCAAGTTGTGTTTCCTCATTTGCTACTTCTTTTACCTATCAAGACATATGGATTACAATAGACATGAAAAGAACCGAAGAAAAACTAAAATTAATTAATAAATATATAAAGAATTGACAAATCACATGCATAACACCTATAAATTCCAAAACCAACTAATAGGCAGAATTGAATAAGGCCTGCCAAAAGCGTTACTAATTCCTAGTAAATATTTCGTGACGTTGCTAACATATCATTAAAAAAAATCTACAAAAGAAATAAGTGGCCAAAACAGGCAAATACTAAGAACGAAGTTAAGCAGGTTCAATTTGTTTGGAGAGACAAGATAAAATTTTCCCGTGAAGCTGTTTTAAATACATGGAACAAATAAACACACAACACCAGCATAGTTTGCATCCCTCCCAGGCAGATGGGGGGTCCAGAATTTTCAGAAAATTTTGTCTAGGTGGGGGTTGGCTCGAATCTCACTTACAGGTGGGGGTTGGCCTCTAAGGTGGGGGTTGATAATTGCAGGTGGGGGTTGTCAACCAGTTTAAATTAAAATTTGCACACGGTGGTATCCACTTCAAATTAAAACTTGTATTAGCAATTCTGGTTCACCTAACTCAAGAAAAGTTTTTCTCTCAAGAAGGCGGGCGTTTGGGTGTTTTTCTTCAAGAGTGTGGCTTTTTGAAATCTTTCAGGGGATGAAATGAAGTGGCAATGTGTAACCTTTTTCAGTGATGAAATGTTTCAATGGGAGAACTCTAAATTAGTGTTCCGTTTCTATTTACATTATTGATGGGAAACGGCGATTTGAACTTTTGGAAATGTATGCCAAAATAGTAGTAGAGGAGTAGTAAGCGACGGTAATACTTGTGGAAGTAGTCGGTAGAATAAAGATTCTGTATAATTTGTAAAGTTCTTTGTGTTTAATATACGTCTCAGCATATTGCAAATTTTAGATCCTTTAACTTTTGAAACAACACGAACACAGAAATGCTTCTGTGCACCGAGAAATGTCTGTTCAGTGAACCACTGATTGACCATCGATTCCAAAGTTTGGCTAAAAACATCGCAGACTTACGAACGAGTTTGACCGACAATTTACCGACAACTGACACGGTTGATGGTGATGATTTGGTTTAGAATCTTCGGCTGCTGCAACTGCTTCCGCTAAAATAGTCATTTTGTTTTTCCTCGGCTTATAGATACCTTTTTTGCTTGCCAAAGAATGTTCTAGTGATCAGGGCTTGACGAGAACCCAGAGGTGGGCTTTTCAACAATAGAAGTGATAGAATTTTAAAGGATGTTTGAATTTGTTTTTGGAAATTAGAGGAAGGAATTTTAGAAAATTACTAACATAATAATCAGTAATTTGGTTAAGGTTTGGCGTCGTTTTGATTATATTATCTCGTAGAATAGCTGTGTGTAATTTGTTGTTAGTAAAAATTAAGGTAGTAGGCTAGGACTAGGTAGGACAACATATCAAGGAATGGGGGATAACCCCAGCTCAAAATCTGACATGGCCAGAGGTCAAAAGGGAGTAACAGATGGAAATCAAAACGAACTGTATATATTAGGGCATCTGACTAAAGGTGGAAGTGGGTCAAATAGCCCAAAGCAAACTGGAAAGGTCCCTGAAGCAGCAAAAGGATATGTGGCAAAGAAGCTCAGTATTCTGCTAAAGGCAAGTGGTATAAAAGAGGGCTATGGTGAGGTTATGAACAGATCAGGGCCAGGAGGCTCCATAGTGATTCATGTAAAAAATGAATTGTATGCACAAAAGATTCTTGAGATGAAAGAAATAAAGTTCAATGAAGATTTGATTGTATTTGAAAAGGGTGACAAAGATACAATGTTTAAAAACAAAATTGCAAAAAGAATAGGAGTGATGTTTATGGATAAAGAAGTTGCAAGCTATGAAGAAACAAAGCAAGAACTACTTGAAAATGAATCTGTATCAGAGATACGCCTAATGGGCAAACCAAGTGATGAGAGAAACACTTTTGGTGTGATCATTACTTATAAAGCTGATCAAGAATTTCCCACAAGTATTGGAGTCTGGGGTATCAGAAAACGTGTATCTCAGTATCTGCCACAACCAGTACAATGCTTTAGATGTCAGAGGTTTGGACACCGTGCTCTAGAATGTAGAGGAAAAGAGAGATGCATGATTTGTGCAGGAGCTCATAGCAACAAGGACTGCACCAGCAGTGGAGACATGGGCACAACAAAATGCATAAACTGTGGTAAGAACCATACAGCAAACTCAAAAGAATGCCTAATAAGACAAGAAAGGGCTCTTATACTTAAAAAAGCAATCCTTGAAGACCTGCCAGTGCATGAAGCAAGAAAAAAAAATTGCTAGTACACAACTGCAACTGCCACCAAATTTCCAAGATGAAAATGCCTTCCCACAGTTAGTGTCTAAAAATTCATTCCCTCTGACACACAAGAAAATGATACAAATAAACAAGCACTAGCAACTCTTTCAAAAATGGTAGAGAAACAAAATGAATTGATTACCAAACTAAGTAATATTGTTACAAGCTTAATTATGATCATTCCAACAACCACAGCAAACAAAAAGAAGTTGAAAGAAATAAAAAAGAAGATGCAAGAAATAAAAGAAGAATCTGAAACTGAAGAGAATAGTGAAGAACATGACTCAGATGCAGCCATGGAAAATCAAGACTTCAACTCAAAAAGAAAGACAAGTTCAGAGTCCCCACCCACCATGCTTCCAAAAACAAAATCAAGAAGATCATGAGGATTATGCAGATTAATGCCAACTGTCTCTCACAATCAAAAAGAATAGAATTAAAAAATGTCCTTGTAAGAGAAAAACCTGATGTAGTGTGTGTTCAGGAAACATTCCACACAGCTGCTGATAAAGCTCATTACCAAGGATACCAGTCATTTAGATGGGACAGAAAATCAGGAAAAGGAGGTGGTCTTTTAACACTGGTGAGTGACAGATATACTGCAGAGGAAAAAAAATTAGTTGCAGATGGATCTCCTGAATTTGGAGTGGTTAAGGTAACAAATACTAAAGACAAGGCAATTAACATAGTTAATTATTATAATAATAGAACAGGAAATTTCAGCAAATCTCAGTTTAGAAAGATACTTAAAGAAACAGAACACCCAAAGATAATAATAGGAGATTTTAATCTTCATCACACTCTATGGAATGACAGTCACACTGAAGATGGTAAAGCTAAAGAATTAATAGAGATACTGATTGATCCAGATGAACGGATAGCTCTTGCTACACCTAAAAACCTTGAAACTAGAAACCTTGAAAATCTTCACTTTCATTCATCAACGTACACCTAAAAACCTTGAAACTAGACTAAATAAGACAACTGGGAAAACAACAACGCTAGACTTGACTATTATATCTTCTGAGCTAGCTGCTGACCTGACTGTCTATTCAAAAGATGATTTTGACTCTGACCACTTCATCATTTTCACTGACATGGAGTTTGGACCACAGCCTTCTGCCTGTGAAACAGGAGAAAAATGGTCATTTTCTGACAAGAGAATTGCTAAATGGAAAGAAGAAATATCAAAACTTAATTTACCCAACCTAAAAACACTACCTATTGAAGACGCTATTAAAGAAGTCACAGAAAAGATGATAGAAGCTGGGAAAAAACACCTAGCTATAAAAGGTAGCCAAGGATTGAAAAAGAAGACTTATAATTCTACCCCAGGATGGACAGCCAAATGTGAAGCAATAAAAAAAAAGAGAAGAGACCTAAGGAATCAACTGAAAAAAAGTTGGAACCCGGGAAATATAAACATTTCTGTGAGCAGACTAAAAGCTGAGATAAATAAAGTGACAGCCCAGCTCAGACTAACTGTCAAAGAGGAGAGATATAAAGCTTGGACTTGGGTAATTCATGAAAAATTCAGAGGAAACATTCCTGCAAGATGCTTGTGGAGGAATTTTAAGAAATACATAAAAAGAGAAACATATGTGTGTGAACCAAAGCTTCTCCAAATGGGTAGACAACAAGCCTTTGAAGATGCAGAAAAAGTAGAGATCTTAGCTGATCAATTTGAAAATACATCTAAAAGAAGCAGAAGACAAGGAACCAATAACCTCAATAAAACTACTCCAGACAATTACAAGCACTGGAATAACAATGAAAAAGAACCTTTGCTTAAATTAAGGGATATCCAAAGAGCAGTATCTGAGCTAAAGTCAGGTGCAACAGGAAATGACAGAGTCCACAATAATATGTTAAAAGCTCTTCCCATTGAGACCATGCAAATAATCTTAGAACTATTTAACAAATCCTTAAATGAAGGAGTTGTGCCACAAATATGGAAACATGCTATTATCCATCCAATCCTAAAACCTGGAAAAGATCCTAAAGACCCTGCTTCTTACAGGCCAATCTCTCTACTATCATGCCTTGCTAAATTACTTGAAAGGGCAATAAAAGCAAAGATTATAAAGGCTCTGAAAGGCAATATTCAAATTGAACAGTGTGGATTCTATGAAGGCCGGAGTACCACTGACACCCTAATAAGGCTTGAGCATCATGTAAAAAAAGGCTTCTTGAAGAAAAGACACACTTGTGGAATTTTTTTTGATGCTAAAGCAGCATTTGATAAAGTAAATATTGAAAAACTTAAGGAAAAAATTCAAGAACTAAAAGTAGATAGAAGGTACAGTATGTGGCTTCAGGAATGGATAACCAGTAGAACTTTTTCAGTAAGGATAAAAAGGACATTGTCAACTATAAGGAATATGGAAAGTGGGGTCCCCCAAGGAGGAGTCCTCAGTGCCTTGTTATTTGCACTATACATAAGTGATCTCAATGCAGATAACCTCCAAAGAGCCAAAATATACCTATATGCAGATGACTTAGCTGTTACAGTTGAAGGCCAACAAAGAGAAGAAATTCAGACATATGCACAAAAAGCAGCAAATTTCATAGAACAGTGGGCAGCTGAGAAAGAAATTATCCTTTCAGAAGAGAAAACAACAATGATGATGTTCACCAGTGAAAAAAGACAAGCACCAGACCCAGATATATTCCTGAATGGATTAAAAATTAGATGCACAGAGAGTGTCCGCTACCTTGGAGTTCTCCTTGATAGTCAGCTGACCTGGGAAAAACATATAGAAGAACTCATAACAGCTGTAGACAGACGACAAATGCTTATTAATGCAATATGTAACAAAAAGTATGAAGTCCCAAGGGATGTTCTAATGCAGTTTTCTAAAGCAATAATCCTTGGAAAAATTGATTATGCATCTCTGGTATATGCATCTGCTAAGAAAACAATCCTTGCAAAATTAAATGCAAAATGGAATGAGACACTAAGAAGGACAACAAATGCATTAAAATCAACACCAATCCCAGCTTTACATATTGAAACATCAACGACTTCACTACCCACAAGAAGAAAAATACTTATGGCAAAATATTTATTAAAGAAGAGGGGAACTGAACAAGAAGACATTATCAAAAATGAGATCATAATGGACCCATACCTCATGGATTACAGATTTGAAATTCACAACACACCATCTCTAGTCAAACTTCTGAAGGACTTTCCAACAAACATCTCACCTCTCACAATTCCAACTGACAAGACAAACAAAATTGAAGGACTAGAAAGAAATATCTCATGGAAAATCCATGAAGAAATAGGACAAAAATCAGGAATGTCTGAGCAGTCCCTGCTGCAATTTGCACTGAGTGAACTGGAAAACTACAGAGACTACAGGAAATTTTTTACAGATGGGTCCAAAATAGGAAGTCGCACTGGCTGTGGCATATGGGATGATTATAAAAAACTAGGAACCCAGTATAGGCTGTCGGACCACACAAGTATTTATATGGCCGAGCTATTTGCTATTGATACAGCAATAAAAGAAATAGTCAGAGAGGGAAAAGAAGGAAAATACCTAGTATGTACAGACTCCTTATCTTGCCTAAAGTACCTCAAAGTAGCCCACGAGCAAGCCCCAACAATGGCAAGGGATATTGTCCAAAATATAAGAATGATTGAGGAGACAGGAAGCTGTGTCTCATTGATATGGATCCCAGCCCATGTAGGTGTATCAGGAAATGAAAGAGCAGACCAAATGGCTAAGGATGCTACTAAGAAAGAAACAATGGAAAATCCACCTTTACCTCATATCCAAACCACAATAAAGATAGCTGAGAAGCTAAAAGAAGTTGAACTGGAAGAATTCAGGAAAAGATCACTGAACATGTACCTAGAAATCACTGAATACAGATACATTAATCATGAAATGAAGCATCCAGAAAAAAGAGTTGCAGACATAATATTCAGAATGAGGACTGGGCATGCAAAGACGAAAAAGATGCTGAAAAGATGGAATATGACAGACTCATCTGACTGCAATGTCTGTGGAGTGGAGGAAAATTTACAACATATAATTATGGAATGCAAAAAGTATGAGACTGCTAGGTCACGACTAAAGGAACAAGTAGTAAAGAGTGGTATTCAGTTCAGAATAAAAGAACTGTTAGGAAAGGTTGCAAAGAATAAACAAAGGGAGACAGTTAAGTATTTAGGACAATATGTAAAGGATACTGGCCTAATTGATGTTTTGTAAAATAATGAATAGTGTAGTATATGTGGGTGTATGGCAATGCATGAATTGTATTGTAAAAATTGTCCGGTTCTTCCTCCCCTGTTAAATAATTGTAAATCAATATTGTAAATATAAAATTGTGTAAGTATGAATGATTTAATGGATTTTGTATTATTTTATTTTTTTATGGTTGAATAGTCAAAATATATATAATCTAGTTTACTTTTTATTTGCTGGGGGGTATATATTTAAGTTTTATTTTCATTTTTTGTTGGTATTGGATTTACCACTTGTTTTTATATATGTTTGTTAATGAAAGCAAGTTGTCAGTCTGTTGAATTAAATTATATTTGAAAATTGGTAATTTTATTTTTTGTTATATATATGACGAAAGTGTACTGATTGTTGTTTTTTAAATTATTTTTTGGTAATTTATGACGCCACTACAATGAGGGATTTCCTAAGGACGGTAGGACATCCCTCTTTATGTAGGAAGTGCAATGATTTTGTTAGTTATAATTTTTAAGGATTTGTGCACTTTCTAAATTTTTGACTATTTTAATTATTGTATTTATAATTGAGTTACTTGATATTTTATGATTTTTGACAGGGTATTAGACTAATTGTTAGTTTGTGTGTAGTAGATTAATCAGTATGACAAAGCATGACTGTGAAGATTTTTTTTTTTTTTTTTTTTTTTTTTTTTTGGTTTTTCTAGGTTGATGATAAAACAGAAAAAAGATCTAGGAGCATATCAACAACTCTTTAACAAATAACAAGTCTGCTTTCCACAGTTTTTATCCAAAGCAAAGCTTTTATATCAAATTGTTGTTCAACTGTTGTCCAATCCATCGAAAGTTACTTATAACACAATTGCTTCATTTGTTGTAAACAAATCCAAAAAATATGAAGAGTAGTTAAATGACCAAACATAATTAGATATTACATAATGAAACGTTACTTGAACCTGCCTTGTGCACATAGATTGCTTACAATGATAATTTTAATGTAAAGCCTACTGTTATTCTTTGTAATGATGAATATTGCGTTTATGTTTTCATAAAATATCAGATTACTAATATTGAACAAATATATATTCCATTTTCTATCAGACATGACTGACTGAAATTAAATGCGTCCCTTATCAAACACAACATCTTGTAGTTTATGTCAATGCAAACCTGAACTGCACTGTTCATCTAAATATCTCCTTTTTGAGATTTTTCTAGGTATTTTATAATTTTAGGCTTCTTTTAGAATGCAAAGTATAGCGCAGAGATTGGGTACTTAAGAAGATCTCATAAAAAGACTCTTTAAGGTACTCGATCGCTATCCATGACAATCCCAGTACATACTTTATTTCTCCTATAACATCTGCTTTCTTCATGCAAATCCCGATCTCTATATGTAACAACTTTAAATAGAAAGTTACGTACGTATTCAAATCACAACTAAGAAAATTAATTCAACCATTTTGATTCTAAGTAAACCATAAACATGAATATTGTTAAAATTTTCAGATCACAAAAAATGACACTTGACTTTGTACTTAAACTATAATATAATATTTATAAAACAAATATAGTGTAATGGAAGCTACAATGCTCTCATCATTCTTCATTTTTTGACAACACAATCATGAACTATTAGACGTTTGTGCTATACTTCCATAACATTACTCTGAAAGAATTTTAGTAATTATTATTTAAACTACTAAAATCGCGGCCAGAGATATCTTTGCCATTATGAAATATATATACCTATATAAATGTTCATACCCATGATAAAATGTCAAATATTCATAACTTCACCGCTATCTCACATTGATGATATTATTATAAACGTCAAAATACTCTTACCTTTCTTCATAATCTGTGTTTTTGACAAAGAACGATTTTCATATTATCCTCGTACGACTCATTTCTAAACTTCATATGAACAACTAATTCTTCCTTGTGTTCTGTTTTGATTTTTCGAAGACGAATTCCTTACCCACGTGTTTTGGCTCTCCTCAGCACTAACTTAATCAAACAATACTCTCTGTTGTTCATTCTCCGTTCCTTTACACACAATAATTATCGTCGACATTGTGGTCTACCCTAAGGAGCTATCATTCGTGCTAAGGTCTTGATTTTCAATGTAAAGCAGGGGGAAGTCTACCTTTGCCTCAGTTCACTTGGATTAAAAGTACTCTGTCACATCAACATTGAATTTCGATGATCAAGTTCCAGCTACTCTCCATTAAAATCAGTGTATGTCTACTAGAAGAAAAGCACTAATAAAAACAAGCAATTCGGTACCAATTTTTTGCAAAATAACCGGCTCCTCCTGTTGAATGTGGCCAACACGTGCCACCACAATGCGTAAATCAAACAACCTGACAATAGCAACTGTTTCAACAATGGCTTAATCTCTGCGTAAAGCGGTACATCATTCAGCTAAAGCAATAGCACAAAGGAAAGATGGCCACAGTAATAACTTCTCTGCTTCACTGCATTGATTGTTGCTACAACGTTAGTATGGCTTTCAAACACTTTTACAAGATATTTCTGTTACTCACTAGGTGTCCACTGCATTTTCTTCGGAAGTTCATTCAGATATTCAATTTGTAATTTCTTAGGATTCTTTCCATCAACAGTAGGAGATGAATTGCCTATCTCCTCTGCTAATTTAACCGTGCAAAAAGATGGACCCCCGTGCATGATTCTTTATCCCTCCATCCATTTAATTGACGTACACCTGCTAAGCACCTGTTCATAAGACAAGGTTGATCACGTGATGGTCTCATTTTACTACGAGATCGTGATCTAGCCGCTGCATCATTCGTTGTGGAAGCAGAGACCAGAGTAAACAGGGCAGAATCACAATAAGTCGGTTTGGAAATGCAAAGTAGAGCTTTGAGGTGCAATCTTCAGACCGTTTATCGACTAGCAGACAAACGCTTTAAGCTGCATTTTTCTCAAAAATCGCCTCCTTATTTTAGTTCTTGACTTTGGATATTAACTAGGTCCTTTGCCGATAAACTGCGATAGCAATAAAGCTTTTGGGGAGAACTGTTTTATATGCAACAATCAATGCAAGGATTACAATAATCGACTGTCTGCCACAAGGAGGTTTAATGTTTGTCTTTACCAACTTCCAATTGTAATGTCCCAGCAATCTGTCACTTGATTTACTTTACTTGTATGTTGTATAGTTACCTGATAATTCTATCTAGTAAGTTTTTGTTCAATAGTTCGACCTCATGTATAACCACGGTCCAAAAGTCTTCTTTAACAATCAGGTTTTAACGAACTCTTAGCAAAACCTAAAAGTTGCAATGGCAAGAGCATTTGTTTTACAAGTTGAATTCAGAGCTCGTTTTCACCGCTCACTAGTTAAAGCCGCCGGGTTTCGCACCTTATGATAAAGGCATTAGTTAGAGTCTGTCGGAAACAGTTAATGAGGCTACCGTATGGAGAAATATATTTTGGAATTTTTGAAACGTCTTACTGCCATAGATAAAGTTTCCCCGGCTTCTTAACTATAATCATTCGCATCATCAGATTTACCGGGTGTAATCTTTCTCTTTAACCATTTAAAGCCCGGGGGGCTGTTTTGCAGTTGAAAATATTTTTAATTATACTGCTTAAATATTATAGCTAGAGACCTGATATAATGTGACTTTCCCAACTTCGTTTAAGATTTTATTGCATAAACAATTGTGGGAAAAGGCGTGGTCATGCAAGTACGGCATCTTTTCGGGGAAATTCAAAAATTGAAAATAATAATGGAGATATCTTTTGAATCTTGATACCTTAAGTTATTAGCATGATTCATATTTTATTCCAGTTTTGATTTTCTTTTGCTATAAAAAAATTACATTTAATAATACGCGAAAAACATTTTGTGATAATTTTCTTATTTGAGTAACTGATCATTCTTTAAATCTTTATGGTTATTGACAAAATTGAATGTTACCTTCATTTTCAATTAAATATATGTTTCATAGTGAATAATAATTAAAAATAATGTCGCCATCGGAGCTTAAACCCTAGACGATGATGAATTTTTATTGGAATGTTACTTATTAAATGTTACTTGCAAAAGGGAAAACGGAAGTTGTGTTTGGCTTAACATTCCCAACTCACGATACTGATCACCAAAAATAAAGTTATTGGTTGTAGAGCCACTGTGATAGAACGGTTGTAGCGCTGGATCTATGGCCCGATGGTTGCGGGTTGGAATCCAGGAACAGCATCTGGTATTGTGCAGGTTGGCGAAGGTGCATCGCCGCACACATTCCATGAAGGGCGTATTTAAAAACGTTATAGTTAAAATTTGCGCGGTAAAAGTACATAAATACAGAATAAATTATAAAAAGCACTAGATGATTTGATGTTTTATTAGTTGTACGCTTTTCTATTACTGTTTGTCTCGACTAGATTTTAGTCAAGTTATAACTGACAAAGAAATCCAAAATCTATCATGTAAAATCCATCGAGGACAACAAAACGTCATTTGGTATTTGAAAATATATTAAGTCAGCTAAAATCAAGAATTCGCTCAAGGGTATCTTGACCATTTTGCAAATGCACATGCGTAGCTAAGATTAATGGAACTGGAAGTGTTCCCTGAACTTCAAGAATTAACAGGTCCTATCCTATTTTTACTATTTAAAGCCTAGAAATTTGGCGTGGATCCCAGAAGAGCGGGGTTATTGTTATTCACCTGTGAAGCTAAATAATCAATTAATTCAATAATCAGAAGGACAAAAGATATTTTATTTCAACATCCCCCAAACACTAGCATTTTTGTCTATCACATGACTTTTATAGATCGATTAATTCGCAGGATGCATTAACTCTGCAATTAAGGTATGTCTTTTCTGCGTTGATAATGCACTTTAAGCTTTTTAAAGGTTAATTGAAAGTGCATTTCAGGTACACTAACATTATTTTTAAGTGTACTATATCTGCATTGTGGTGGCATTAAAATTCATAAGAAAAGAATTAGGGGACATTCAAGGCACCATTATTATCTTAATCATGACCATCATCACTTTCGAGTGGTTCTCTGTTTAATTAAAGCTTGATTCACTCTTTTTTGTCTGACATCACCAGCATGAGCGTTTTAAATGTAATATGTTGATCAACCATGAGCAGGATGGTAAGGAAAGGCCTTGTTGGCCTCTCTCGTGGTTTCTTGCACTGCTTGTGCTTCTACAGCGTCACATCTGAGGCTTCTTCCCTACTTCAAAACAGGTGTCTGGCTGCACTACCTCTCCTTGTCCTGATAACTTCGAAAGCATTTAGAACAATTCAGCACAGGTACTTTTTAGGCATGTTATTGTTATTGGGATGTCACAGTGGTTTATTATATCCACCATTTATAGTTGATTGAAGTTTTCATTTGTTTACGCTATATTTTCAGCCATAGATTAGAATGCTTTTGATCGTTGAATTGTATTTCAGTGATATTCCATCCTATTTTGTATCTTCTATCTAGTCTCCTGGCTGCAGTGCAATCTATCCCCACCCCTTTCGGAGGTCCTTTGCCAAGCTCTTCTGTCAGCAGTGTAAAGCGAGAAAGGTCTCTGGACTTTTCAAAGACTTGCTCTGTGCTAGAGGCTATGGTTCTTCCTCTTGCTTATATGAAATTAATTCAGTTTATTCAGGTTTAATCCGATCCGTCTAGGGCAGGTTTAATACATCATTAAGAGATTTGATAATAATCTGATTTCGTCAGAATATTTTGTATTTTTAAGCAATTTAGATGTGTTCCTTCTGTTCTTTCTCGGGTCCAGTGTTATGTTGAAGTTTTCAAGTTTCCTGATGAGAAGTCAATTTTGAAACTCTCCTAAATAAAAAGCAAAATCAGCTAACAGGATTAAAAAGGGTAGTTGGGGCGTTTAAGGGCAACACCCCTCAATTAAGGTTACCGGACAGAGAAGCAATCAATGTTCAACTTCCTATGAGTACCGCCTCTCATGGATCATGAGAAGTGTCTGTAATCAATAGGAACAGATACTACAACCATTCCTTGATTCCTTACGAAAAGGCCAAAAAGCAAAATTTTATAAAATGAAAAGGAGTTAGGTAGGTAAGGTATTACCATGTGCCTTGCAAAAAGGATAATTGAAATTTCAGACCTTTATAATAGCAGTGTAAAAGGAAGGTCCAGGCTGGATATTATACGGGAAAGTCCATCATTTCATTTGCAGCATTATGCATTTAAACCACATTTATGAGGACGAGGATTTTTAACTTAACTTTCTATGGCCAAACCTTAACCGTAGAGCCCTTAGACTGATCGGATACTCATTCTAGCGTCTGTTTTGCTTATTATGCAAAATCAAGGAGAATAATTAACATCAAACTATAGAGATCCTGAACACATGAATGAACTTTGTAAATGTAAGTTAATGATACATGTACGTCAAACTTTTATTATCTGTACTGTTTACAGAACTGTATCACTTTAATTGAAATATTTCATTAAAGAAAAGAGGATTGATTATTATTAATTTTGCATTTATTAGAGACCTTCTTCTGTCATCATTTTAACAATCTTCGATGCATTCCACTGTCAGTATTAGTACAAAAGGGAAGCTATTTTGTAGTCCCTTTATTATATACACATCAATTGGAAACGAAAAGCAAAAAGTCGATTCTCTTCCGTCAACATTTACTGATCAACTTTTGTTTGCCCCATTGTGAGGCACAGCGAGCTGCCTTGGACTGCCTTGTGTGTACTTGTTACTCTATGGTCGGCTCTCAGTGTCGCTTGCAGTCTTTTACGTCAGTTATACTAGGTGCAACTGACATATTAACATATTTAAAAGCAGTTCAGTATGTAGTCGGCAAGTATATTTTGCTGTAGTCTGGTGGCATTAATAAGTTCAGGTGATGAATTGTCGCATGACGGATTGTCGAAGTGATGAAAAGTCGCGTGATCAATTGTCGCGTGATGAAAAGTCGTAGCACCAAATTAAACCAGATCCGAGAAGCAGTGTTAAACCCAGTGTTTTCTATTCTAGAAACCATTTTGACGTCTTATATAAATATATAACAATTTAGCCTACATTTAATTAAGTATGATGATGTTGTTATAGTTGAACGATAGCATTGCAGGCAGTTTTAGAGTTCAATAGTTTAATTCAAATATTCTTCTGCACTGAGAATGCTGTTCATAAAATACCCAACTAATATAGCCGCAGGGTCTTCGCCAAGGGGGAGCTGGCCTCTTATTGAATAAAGTTAGCCTTCCATCGACAGCAGTTATACATGAAATTAAATTTATTTATTACGTACACTTATTTTTTTATGAGAAACCAGTTTATAAGAAACCAGGGCTCAATCTCCCCCAAATTTAAGAAATTCGAGGTCTGGATGGGGCTGCTCCAAGAAACCTAAAAAATCTCTGAAAGTGGTTTAGACATTTTGATAACGGGTTATATCATGGATAGGCTAACCTGGAACAGAGGGTACCCTAAATGAACGATCTTCTTTATCCCTTATAATATGCATTGAAACCCCGCTGTTTTCTAGGCCCTCCGCGTATCCCACCCCCTTCCATTTGATACCAGAGAATAAAAAACTGCTAAGAAACTTCGAGGGCTCCAAAGGTCAATATTTTAAGAAATTTCGAGGGCTGGACGCTGAGGTAGTTTCTTATAATAAAGATAAGTGTTACTTGATTCTAATAATTCGTAACTAGAGTCTGACATTCGAAGCGCTTGATAAGTAACAGTACGGCTCACTTCTGATTGTAAATAAACATCATTCAATATTGTCATTAAATTTTATCTGTTGGCCATAGTTGTGTGCTTTGTACCTTTTTTATTTTGATAAATCCGTAAAGCTTATTTTCTATATAAGAAACACCGGCGTCAGATAAATGTTAAGAAATATTGAAGAAACACGGACAAGATCAACTCGATCAAAGTCGATGTCATACCAATTAAGTCGACTGTTACACATTATAGCAAAAACGTTCCATTGTTGTAAAAACATTCGAATTTCGAATAAGACATGGTGAGTACTAAAGGAAGGATGTTCAGACGTTTAAGCCACACTTTCGAATGTGGAGTTTGACACGTCACGCGTCACGAGTAAACTGCGCGATAAAGCACCTGTAAGCCTTCCAGAGGCCGCCACCTACTTCGCATATGACACTGCAATCGTCCTACGTCATAGAATATCTAAAACAATTCATGCTTTAAAATCGCAACATGGCAGGGGCGTTCCACTCCGCAACAGAACCCAAAATATATCTCTTCTCTGAGGTGATCTTGGTGAAGTGGCACGTGAAGGAGTACCTCGAGAATTGTAGTCCTTGCAACTTCATTTCGTTGGAACTTTGTGTACTCGAAAAAGCCAGAACTTGAAGCAATTTGCTTCTATTGAGCAATATTCTTTGCCATGGCCCCCAAACAAAGATTTGATTGTGCACACATTTTATTGTTTTATCTTCGGAACCCGAAGGAATCTTCATTCGAAATGTGTAAATTTTAATGGGACCTGAGATGACATCTATAGCTGCACAGATTATGGGTGACCTTAGACGACGTGACCCGTATGATCAGGCAGCTCATTGCGATGGCTTTCTTTGGGGCATTCTGACAGAATGTGTGTATAAATTTCAAGAATTAATAGCACACGTGGTTAATATTAAAGTCGAATATTTCGCAAGTAACGCCAGGATAAAACAAAACATGAGGAAAGAAGGCAGATTTTAGGTAAAAGAAGTGTTTTATATGGCATGTAGAAGATTCTGAAGTCATCTGTCGATCTGATTGTCATCCTATGCAATGCATTATTTTGACCGCCTTGTGCAAGTCCCAGCATCCAGTAGATTTTCGTTACCGTAGCAGCCGTAATTTCAAGGGCGTGCCTAGCTAATTCTTTCTATTGGGTGGATAGGGGAAGGGGGTAAGAGAAGCACTCCTTCATATCGTGAAGTTTATTTATTGCTTTTTGTATATATTCGTTAATGTTTTAATTGAGGGTACAGACCAATATAAGGCAGATTCATTTTCCTAGTGAACATATGGGGCTCCACCTTCCCTTCGTTGCTCACCGATGCTGCTTTGCATTTGTCGATAAACTTAAAGGCACAGTAAAATTAGTAGCAAGGCAATAGGAACTCGAAGATGCTGAATCGTTTATTGTGTGTGTAAGTTGCTGTAACCATGTGGTCGCTATTATGCAAGAGAACGAGTCACGAGAGTTTTTTTGTTACATGAACAAGGAAAAAGACAGCATTTGATGCCTTTTATATCACACTTTTGCAACAGTGAAGGTGTATTGTCGAGAGGGTGACGAAGGAGGAGAGATATTTGAGAATACGATTTATGGAAGAATTTGGCTTATTTGGTAGGATCTTTGGGATAAGGGGGTATTTGTATCTTATGTAATTAAATGACTTAGAATGTGAGCAATAGTTGCTTTTATTGTGTACTCAAATTTTCGCATTTTAATGAGTGGCATGTCAACTCAAAATATTTTATTTTAATCTGCAGCCGTATTTTATTGCGAAATAAAACTTAGCGTACCGTATTTCCGTTGATAAACGCCGTGGCGTTTTTTACAACCTCCAGCTTTTTCGCGCGGCGTTTAATAGAGAGTGGCGTTTAGTGAGTCGCCGCTGCTTATCATGGAGACTGGTATGAAACACCGGAGAGTGGCGTTTATCACAAAATGAAAAATAAAAAATGAATAAAAAGTCATTTAAAAATTCTTCACGACAACTATTAAAGCTGAAGT
Source organism: Alatinidae sp. Z8VKAUB7J3 (assembly GCA_010016025.2). NCBI lineage: Eukaryota > Metazoa > Cnidaria > Cubozoa > Carybdeida > Alatinidae > Alatinidae sp. Z8VKAUB7J3. Next base: position 119,548,179 of record JAAAKM020006971.1, read on the forward strand.
GGACTTAGTTGATTGAAAACATGTGAAACTATTTTCATTTCTTAATTTGGTGTATATTCTAATAAATGCCACTATTCAAGATGCGGCATTTATTTTAGAGCGGCGTTTATTACAAATGCTGGGCTAAAAGTGCGGTTTTTAATAGAGGGCGGCGTTTATTGGAGGAAATACGGTAAGCATACAATATTCTTGTAAAGAATGGCTTCACTTTAATGCAAAGGGTGATTATGAACGGTAGACTTTTTGTGCCCATCATTTAATAACCCCATCTTTTACAATTTTGAGGTTAATTAGATTTGAGTTTGTAAATTTCATAGTATGAGAAAAACTCAATGTAGAAAACGCCTTGAAAGATGGGTATCATTAAATGACACATGGATTGAATCTCTCCTTTTTCTAATGTTTGTATGTTTGTACTGTGTCAGCGTGCACAATAGAGTACTAAAGGGTGACATCACGATTTAATGAATATCAAAACTTTGATAATTTTGACTCATTGCTTTCTTCTTGTTGACATAAATAACTGTCCAAATTTGAAAATGATTCCTTCAGTCATCAATGAGATACGCCCTTTCAAACTTTAAATTGTGCCTATCAAAACCTTGTTAAATGAACCCAGTTCATAATTTTATGAACTGAGCAAAATTAACAGTGTTTCCTTAAGGACTTTTGCAAACTCAAACAGCCGCTTCTCGCAGCTGGTATGAGGTTTGAGTGCAATATTTGGTATACCAGGTTTAACACTGTGATATAGTTATTATTGTGATTCCCCCAAAAGAGTTTTTTGTGACGTCATCACTTTAGTACTCTTTAGGGTACTAAAGTGGTGACGTCACAAAAAACCTTTTTTTGCGATGAATCCCAGTTATAACTACCCTTTCAGTAGCTTTACTGCTATTCTTTCTAGATTTCTGTACGGCTGCTTGTCCTGTAAGGTCCTAACGACCACGACTGAAAACCATCTTGTTACTTACATGGTAAATCTTTATTTTCTTATTCAAACATTTCATTCGTAGTCCGTAGAACCTTACGTGACAAACAGGCGTACAGAAATTAGAAAGAAAGCAGTTAAGCTAGCGAAATTTTTGGAGAGACTTAGAATTCAACAATGTTTAGCCAGTGTTTTCCAGTGAATCCGAAAAAGCATCTCCATTTGTAACGAAAAGTTGTCAATTTTGCACCCGATGGACGCTTTCTTGAGGAGGCAGTTAGTAAAAACCGATTTTAACCAGGGGTGCATAATCGAGCGTTGACCTCTATACACATGGACGTGAATTAGAAGTTGATGACAGGCAAAAGCCACTAATTTTCGTTGATACTTGCGTCTTCCCAAAGACAGAGGTTGCTCCAAATGCTTTAGCATGTGCAATACCTTATGGGTTAGAAAATAACTGAGTTAATATTTATTCTGCTAAAAAAATTAACCAGGTGAAGTTTAGTCGCTTGGAATAAGGTTTAATCATTTTCAACAGGATTGTTTCAGTTATATTTTCACACGATTGCAGTCACTATGGACCGACATTGTTTTAAACGTCCTTCACACATTTAGGATGTGGAGTTCCTAGTGCCTAGCACGAGGTGCTGCAAAGATGTTGTAGTACTACAGCGTTGGACAAAACTGCACAGAAACGTAAGAAAAATTTGAGTCGGGGAGTGAAAATACATCACGAAACTTGCCACGAAACAGGCACTTTTCATTGCCGTAATTACGTTGTGCCTGCCCCTTTCCTTGGGGCATTATGGGGCTCTTGACCGTAGCTCTGTGATACGACTGAAAATGATTGGAGGGGTACTGCGGGAGACACTCAAAATTCTCAACTAATATTGTCCACGATTTTAGGTTTAGATAGAACATTCGTAACATGGAATTCGATGATTATTTTTATAGTGACTGTGATAGTGATGGTGGTAGTAATGATGATTATGATATTATGATTATGATGATGATGATGGTTGAGATATTGGTGGCGGTGATAGTGATCGTCGTGGCTGTGGTTGGGATGGTGGCGGTGACGGTAATGATAGTCGTGTCGGTGGTGGTGACGATGATAGCGGTGAACATGATGATAACGATGATGATAGTTAATATGGTATTGGCATCGGTGGTGATTTTGATAAGGGTGGTGGCGGAGTTATTTTTTTGATGATGCTGATAATGATGATGATGATAATGAAGATGATGATGATGATGATGATGATGATGATGATGATGATGATGATGATGACGATGATGATAATGACGATGATGATCGTGATTGTGATGCTGAAGATTTGTGTGGATCTTAACCCAGAGGCAAAACCACTGGGTTGGCTATAGAAATTGCCAAGTAATAAGTCTTGCCAGGGGCTGTAACTTTTTGTACAGTCAAGCCAGTAAAAAGGGAGTCAAATGTTGTACTTTGAGAAGGAACGTTTCGTTAATCATCGCAGAATTACTCACGGAGAACTTAGCTCTAGTTTAATTTGGAAGCCGTACATGTTCATTTTGATTATTACTACACTAAACGCACAATATCTGTCCCACAACATTTTGACAGCTGTTGTGTGCGATTTAGACCCTGTCTAAAGCAACTTTCGAATCTCAAATAAAGGTCACTCAACACCCAGTCTTACCCTTAAAAATTAATTTTGAACGGCAGTAGAGCATATTTTCCAGCGAAGTGTTTTTCTCTTTGCCTTCTAACACTAAACATAATTGAAAATAAATTTAGATAAAGGATAACAGGAGAAACTGAAAACAAGTACATCATGTAGTCATCATGTTATGTTTGATGAGCTATAACGTGACGTCATTACATGAGTGGTGCTTTCACTTGGAAAGATACGGTGCAATATAGATCAGAATTTTTCTTTGTTGAAAGGAGCAATTTTATCAATTGTTCTTAGTACCTAAAAGTATATGTAAGTAAATATAGCGTCACTTTTTTTCGTATAAGAAAAAGCTCAAATGTTAGGAGAATTAAGGTGTTGATCAACACCTGAAAGGTACGTCTCTCTCTCTCTCTAATACGCCTTTTCGTCTCCTAGGAAGACCTAGCCCTTCGAGGCAGGTTTTGTCATATAATCTTATTTCGTGCAGCTTGCTCTCTGCCGGTTTGTTGTAGCGTACCACCGCGTATTACAATCACCTTAATTTTACTCCTATCTTTCTTTACAGTTTCAAGCCATATTGTTTTAGTCTTCCCTCTGGGCTTTCTGGCATATTTTGGTATTCTTTCAGGGCTCTTTTGGCTAGTGTTTTGTCTGATAGTCTCATTATGTGCCCATATCACTTCAGTCTTCTTCTTTTCACTTCCTTGCTCCACGAGGCCTGTTTGGTTACCTTTTATAATTTCTCATTGGTTATTTTCTTCGGCCATTTGATATTCATGATCTGTCTCAGCAGCTTTCTAACACATCTATTTCATTTTTTATTTTCTTTGTGGTTGTCCCCAGCTTACTGTTGTAGAGGAAGGCACTCCTGATGTGACTTGTTAGCAGTCTCACTTTTGTTGATAGGGACAATTTTTTACTTTCAAAAGCTTCTTTAAGCTTGTTGTATGTGCTCTGAGCAAAAAGTTTTCTTCTGTTGATGTCACTTTCGGTGTGGGGATGACTTCCAAGGTAGATACATTCGTGCCATTCTCTGGTTCCTTCGCTATGAATTTCATATTCTTCTGTCTTGCTGTTATTGACATTCAGGTTCTTTTCTTTCAATGTTGGTGGTACTTGGTTCAGGATTTTGGTCTTCTTTTTATTTGATGTTGTGGTATACCCTATGTCGTCAGCATATTATTGATCCTGTGTGTTTCTGTGATAGTCTGCTTGTAGTAATGGTGATCTTTAATATGGATTTTGTTGACTATTTTCTGTCTGAATGATATCATTGGCTAACATGATGACGTCACGGCTGTTTCATGCGCACAGGGAGCGCATGAAGTAAATACATGAATTTAATCGGCTCCCTGTGACAGACGCTATCATTTGATTGTTTACCATCACTTAGCTCGTTTCCAGCGACTGTGCGTAATCATGGAGTTCAGCAGGGTCTGGTCTTTCTCGAATTTCGCGTCGAGACAGGCCTCGATCTGGTCCTTCATGGTCAGATCATCGAGGTCATAGGCCACCACCGGGTCGGTCAGGAAAATCGTTTCTTCCTTGCCGTTGAACCCGATGCACAGACAGATCTCGCCGCGCTCCTTTTGTACGTCCTGTAGATCGAGCTTGTTGGGGAAGACATTGCGTTCCGTCAGCTCCCGCAGATCGAAACTGAGCGGTGCGATTTCGTGCAGAATTCCGGTGCGGTCGAGCGCCACGCCGGGTGTGAGGGTCAGCTCATTGCCACTACGCAGCACTTTGAGGCCTGCCACCACGCCCCAATCCATCATCGAGCGCAGCATCAGTTGTGTCTGGCTTTTCTTGTCGGCCTCACAAAGCCGCAACAGCGCGTCATGCACGTTATCGGCATCGGCCAACGTGTCACATTCAGGGTCGGAATTGTCGAAACCCACATGGGTCGCGTCGAGCCCACAGAGCTTATCAAGCGCCTCCTTGGCGGTTTCAGAGCCGCTCAGCAGATCGCAATTGCGCGGCGGTGTGTAGGCCACGTGGCTCGCGGGCAGGTCGCTGAGTGCCGGCATCGACAGACGACGGCGTGTTGCATCATCGAAGTTGAATGGCTGATCATCGACGGTGAAGAACAGCGGCAGGTAATGGTGGCGCGTGCCGAAGGGGCGGGCAGGGGTCTTGAAAGAGCCGCCATTGAGGATCAACTGCTGCCCATCGGGGGCATAGCGGCGCATCTCGACCAGCCAGTAATCCCCGATCATCACGTCCCGGCCTTTCAGATCGAGCGCGAGGTTGAAGTACTCGGTCGAGATCATCCACATGTCGTTCTTGCGGCTGACCGAGCCATTGCCGATTGGCTCGGGATCGCCGCTCAGATTGGCGCGCAGAGAGACCATGCCGTCCCAGCGACGCACATGGGTGAAGCGGTGACGCCCTTCCTTGTCGATCTTCTCGATCTCGCTTGGTTTCAGCGGCGCGGGAAGCTCGGTCGAGAACTCGCGGCTGATGATGGTCTGGGACTGATCGAAATAACCTTGCTGGCTTTCCGTCGCCTGGCTGATGCTCTCGTAGATATGGTTCTTGCGCTTCAGCGCTTCACCATCTTCGATCCGCTCGATCACCTCGGCGTTTTCATTGCTCCAGGCCACCTGAACCTCGAGCGGCTGGCCCTTCGCATTCCGCCGGACGCCCGTAACCTCTAGCCGGAACAGCCCGTTGGGGGGCTCGGCATTGATCGCAATTTCATTGGCGCAAGGGTCGCAATCCACGGGCGTGAAGGTGCTGTTGATCTCGGCCAGTGTGACTTCGGCGTCCCCGGTTGCTCGGAACGCGTCATGGCTGCGCAGAAGGGCCTGAAGCTGTTCCTCTTTCTCCAGAACCGTGCCGGGCAACATTTTGAGCTGAACCATGGTGCGCGTGCGATAGGTGGTCTCTGCACCGTGCAGACCGACATCGGCCAGATAGGGGTCTTCGACGGCGAAGACGGGCTTTTCCCAGACATCGAGATAGACGAACCCCTTGTCGACAGGTTCCGGACCAAAGGGCAGATCTTCCTGATGGGCAAAAACCTCCGAGATGGATTTCGATTCCTTCAAGTCGCCGATACGGAAGTGACCCTGCTTGCCCTCTGCAATTGCGGTGCCATCGCGGAAGATCACTGTCTCGTCTTCAAGGCGCAACATGCCGCCGTCGGCGGGAATGCCGGACCCGGCGAAGACCCGGGCCTGCGCCTCGTCACGGGCTTGGTGGAGCTGACCGGCCTCGCTCAGATCAGCGTCCGTGATCATCCCTCCCTGAACATGCGCGATATTGCTGTAGCGCTTGTCGGGGTGATGGCTCAGGCGGGAATGAGATGCCTTCATGAGATCGTGTCTCCCTTAGTCTTCCGTTTCGTCCACGACCGCGACGGGCGGCATGTGAACAAGGGTGGGGTCATAGAAAATTGCGATTTCCTGCCCGAGCGGCAGGAAGTGTTCGAGCTTGCGGATCAGGGCGAGGCGCGCGGCGGAGTGGTGCAGGCGGTGCCCTGCGCCCATCTCGCCTTCGTCCTCGGCGCCCGTGGTGACTGCGCGGCTGGTATCGGTGTCGAGCACGCCATATCCCGGCTCACCAAAGCGCGAGATGCGTTTCTCGCAATCGCCGCTGACGCCGAACCAGCGGTCGACGAATTGCACTGGCTCATCGGTGTTGGACACCGACAGCGTGTCGAGGCACTCGAGCGACTTTTTGCTTTCCGCCTGTCGGTCAAACCGCGAGAAGCGCACGCAATTCTGCATATCCGGCGGGGTTTTCTTGTCCTTGTCGGGACAGACCAGAGTGTCGAGCAACTCGCGCAGGATGCAATCAGAGGCCTGAATGCGCCCCAGGTTGGTCGAGACCATCACCGTGCAATATTCCAGCCGCGCCAGCCGGTTGGGCATGGTCAGCGTGTCAAAGATGCAGTCGATCGCATCGATGGCCGGGGCCGATTTGTCTTGGCCCGTGGCGCTGATCTCCTGCAGGGCGCAATTGAGCAGGGTGAGGCGCGTATTTGCACCGAGACGCGTGCGCACCAGCGCGCCATTGCCTGCCACAAGGCGAATACCTTCCATCACGATATGACCGGCGGGCAGATTTATGTCCTTGCGCGACGGGTTGGCGGGCATCTTGTTGGGCTTTGGTCCGATCTGGATCAGAACCTCTTCGGACGTGCCTTCGGTCAGATCATGCGCGCGAATGAGGCCGGTCTTGGCGTGCTCAACAAGCGCTGCCGGGGTCATCTGCACCACGGGAAGACCGGGGTAGAACATGCCATCGGGCGGACGCATATGGATAAGCGTGCGCCGGGGATGGGGGCCGACGCGGCGGGTCAGTTCCGGGTCGCGCAGATCGGGCGTGCGGGGTGCGGTGTCGGAATAGGCCAGCGGGAAGCATGGCACGCCGCCATGGGCC
>JAAAKM020006971.1:119555166-119566709 GCA_010016025.2 Alatinidae sp. Z8VKAUB7J3
GATCGGTGCGCGAGGCTTTCAGGCGGAAGAGCGGGTTGCTGCCCTGCGGGTCGGCGACAGGCCGGTTGAGTTTGCGGAAATCAGGTGTGCCTTGTGGTTGCATCGAGCGGGTCATCTGCTCGGAGGCCCGCTCAAAGCGCTCACGCGGCAAGGTGAAAGGTGGCAATCCGATGCGCGGTGTCGTCGCGACATGTCGCCAGCCTTCACGCGCCACGGTTTCGGCACCAGCCACCACATCGCCAACGCTGTCGATGCTGGCCAGCGTGCCTTTGGATTTGTACCAGGCGACGGCGTTGTTCAACTCGGCGGCACGCTGTGTGGGATCGGGTGCCGTCAGCTCGGCCCCCAGCAGTTCCGCCAGATAGGGCAGAATCCAGGGCTGGATGCCGCGCCCGTCGGGCAGGGGCTCGGCAAAACTGTCGGCATGGGCCTGCTCGATGGTGCCGCGCATATGGTCGAGCACATGGCCAAACCCGTGCAGATAGGCCTCCAGATCGCCCAATTCACCCTCGCTGGGCGGTTCATCGCGGTAACGATACTCCTCCGGCAATTCGCGATAGAGGATGCGTCCGGCGCGTGATCTCAGGGCGTCAGCGTCGTGGGTCATTCCAGCCCTCCCACATGAATTTCAATCGCGTTGGAGGTCTCGAGACGCAGCGGACCCACATGGGCAATCTGCTTGCGGCGCGGGAAGATGGTCGAGAACATCCCGTCCCGGGACACGGTGTTCGGATGCTCCGTCAGACCCCCGCGGAAATAGTCGAACTGCGAGACATTCGCCGTTGCGACCCCTGTAACTGTCTCCAAGGCCGCCAGCACCTCGGAGACATAGGCCGGTTGGCCAAAATCACGCTGTTCGAGATCGAACACGGCCCGGACCGCGGCCTCACAGGCCGCCTTGATCTCGATCTTGTCATAGGACTCAATATCCGCCCGCACCGAAGCCGTGATGCGCAAGAGGACCGACTGGTAGCTGTCGAAATCGAGCGTCACGCCGGGCAGGGCACGGGTGCGGATCATCTCGCCCAGATCGGTCTTCAGGGGCGAGTCCTCGGCTGGCAGTGGATCGCCGCCCGCTGGCACAATGGTCAGAACCACTTTGCGGTTGCGCGTGCCCGTGGCCACTTCGGTCCCGCGTGCGCGCCAGACCGAGGCATGCCGCGCCGCCAAACGCTCAAAGTCGCGCAAAGAGACCGCTCTGCCATTGGCCGCCAGCCGCGACGGGGCGGCGGAGCGCAGGCTGGCAACAGGCTCACGATCTGCGCCACCAGAGGTTGGGAAGGGCTGGTGCACCTTCTCGACGAACGGGTTCTTCTTCATCGGTTTGGTGAAGCTGTGCGGCGGAATGCCGGTGCCTTTCAGGCCGGTACCGACCCGGTGGCGCAATATGGCGACATTGTTCATCCCCGTCGGCAGACGCCGCCGGAAATGCAGTCGCAAATAGCCATCCTCGCCCAGCGTGCTCGACCAGGTTTTGGTGTCATCCGCCGCCGGGTCGATATAGTCGGAATAGCGCCAGATCTGACCATCCACGGTCACATCGAGGGCCGGGATCACCCCGGTCTCCGACAGGGTCGAGGGCACATGGCTGATCTCACCCACTTTCAGCACAAATTCCTGACGCGGGATTTCGCCATCGCCGGAGCCGAGCGTTTTGGGGCCTTTGCTCTCTCCATGGGTGATTTGCAGCGCGTTCATGCGCACCACCGTGTCGCCGCGTACAAATCCGTCGATCTGGCCGGTCGTGTCGATCTTGATTGTGGCCTTGTTGCCCTCTATCGGCGTGACGGATTTCAGCGTGGCCAAGACGTCTGACTGCGTGCCGTCATGGGCCATGTTGCAGATGATCAGCGCACGCCCCGGGCGCAAAATATCCAATGCTTCCAGAGGGATGTCGCAAAGCGTGATCTCTTCATTGTCACCAATGGGATCGGGGTTCCGGTCATGCCCCACAGGGCGCAAGGCTTTGCGCATCGGCCCGACGAACTCGGTCTTGTGCGGCACCATGACAGTGCGATCAAACAGCACGTGATAGAGGTCTTTTTCGAAGCTGAAGGCCTTGACCTGCGCAATCTGCGGGATTTTCTGCCCGTCGCGTTGCAGGGCAAACCAGACGCCCTCTTTCAGCGCCTTGGAGGGCTTGCCTTCGAAGCTGACAATGCGGTCCGGTGCGCCATCGAGAACCTGTTTGGGCTTCAGCAGACGACCTTTAGTCGGCTCCTCATCCTTGGTGAACATAAAACCCTTCTCATTGGGGAAATTCACCCGGAGTTTGTTGCCGATATGGGCCTCGTTCTTGCCGATGACCCGCCAAGGCCGCGACGGCCTGATCATGTCGACCACAGTGCCATCAAGGAACCCGCCATAGGCCTCTCCACGCCCGGAAATCTTGAAGCCCAACTCTTCCAGCGTGGTGTAATCGGTGCGCGCGACGATCTTGTCACCGACCTCGAAGAAGATGGTTTTTAGGTCGGGATCGGCGGTTTCATAAACCTTGTTGCTTACTGGCTTCAGCGCGGTCAGAGCCGTCACCTCGAAACTGCCGTTGAGCTCCAGATCGGTGACAACCTCGATCCGGTTCTTGTCGCGTTTCTTTACCGCCAGAATGTAGGGCGTGCCCTCATATTCCAGCCGGATCAGATCGCCCTTTTGCAGCGGCCCCGCGTTTTCCAGCACGATGGTCTTGCCGCGCTGCTCAGGCCGGCGCAGGCCGGTAACGATATCATCTGGGTCAATCCACAGGCGCGCATTGTGGTAATTGGTATAGGCCCCGATGATCAGCATCATCATGTGACCCGTCGTGTCGTAAGTCTGAAATTCGAGCTTTGCGGTCTCGTTATCTTCGTCGCGCAGAACATCGGTGATGATGCGGGCATAGGCCTCGTTATGGCCGGTCAAAATGGCGATGGAGCCGGGGTCCAGCGCGTCCTTCTCGCCCGCAATCCAGGTCACGCCGTGGCCGCCTTTGGGCAGGGGCGTGCTGTTCACATTCCAGCCCTCAACTCGGGTCGCATTCAGTGCGGGATGGGCGTTCAGCTTCTCGGTGGTCTCGAAGATCAGCGGCTGACCCTTGGCAGGCTGGTGCTTCATCGCAAGGCCCGCGGGCACTTCGACCGCGCCGAGCTCCTCCTTCAGGGTGAGCCCGACCACAGTGGAGGCCGAGGCCGCAGGGGTCGGTTGATAGTTCACCATCGCCGCCAGTCGGCGCAGATTGTCCCATTGCGTTGCGGTGCGCAGATACCCCTCATTTACATGGGCATTCAGATGGCCTGAGGTGACATGCAGCGCGCGAGCAAAGCCGCGCAGGATTTCCCAGGCGTAATTCGGATCGGGTGCCGCGCTGTATTGCGCGGTAAGACGGGTGGAGCGCTGGCCGCGGGTCTCCAGTTTCACAACCTCCCCGGTTTCGGGGTCAGGCGTGGTGGATTTGGCGGGAATGCCGTTGCGCAACCGATCCCAGGGCTGGGCGTTGCGCAGCGCCTCGGTATCAACGAGATCGCGCTGAAATTTCGGTGTCTCGTCAAGGTGTTTTCATAAGCATTCTATCATACTACTCTAAATCTACTTTTCAGTTTATGTTATTACAAGACGTCTCCTACATAACTAAAAATTGTGTTGCAGGATGTCCTTTCCTTGTAAAAAAATTGGGTGTCAATTTGGACCTTTATAAAAATACATCCATCAAGTGAGTTCAGATACGATGTACAAATTTAACAAGATTCAATAAGGAATCTAAGTAACTAAATTTCAATGTTTAATTCAATTTCAAAAACATCATTTCTGTTCACTACTGAGAATCTTTCTTGCCCTCTGCATTATTGTTACCGTGTTTAACCAGATGTGCTCTTAAACATACCTAAAAATCAATTAAAGACACCGAAGAGGTTTACAGGCTTCAGATTGGGACTTTTGAAGTTATATATCAGAAAGGACAACATTATGGCCGATTGAGAGAACACAGCTTGTTTTAAAGCAACGAATTCTTTTTATATCTGTTAACCTTAGACAATGTAAACTGCTTTGAAGGATGTTTATCAATCATCAAACGCACACCCTTTCGTTTAATATGAGATGCTGCGGAGAAATGAAAATAGTTGAATCGTACAAACTGGGTTGCCATGTTGAAATTTCTTATAACAATGACTGAAAGCAGGATGAAATAAAAGTTCTCTATTTTGTTTTGGTGAATAAAATGAATTAGGTTTGTCGCCCTTCTTGAGCTCACAACTGTCCTTAGAATTTGACACTGACAATAGTAATTGCCCACAGAGACGTTTTGATAAGTACTAAAATCCGTAGTGCCTGCGGGGATCTTTATACCACTGACAAAAAGGATTATCCCACACAAATACCATGACAACGCGGAAAATAAAAACATTTCGTGCCAACAAAACTGCACCACGGAGTGTACATCTCTTTTCTTTAGTGAGATATCTTTAGCTGTCTATCAAAATATCTCAACATCGCGTTTTCTTGTACCGCTCAAAACTGGCCGAAAGGGTCGGTACTCAATGTGTCATTAAAGACAGAGATTGAAAATCCGCTCTAGACAACGTTGTCAATATTTTTGCAGATGTCATACAAAGTGAAATCTGATGATAATAGAAGTTAAAGAGAACCAGCTTTATTTGAACAAAGTAGAATAACGATCTCCGCAGCTCTCGAGTTTTTGATCAAGGTGTTTTAGACGTGAATTATCTTATTTCATCTGCACCTGAGGCAAATAAATTCAACTAACAAGAGAGCGTTTAAAAGTAGTTCCACTTGCACTGCTTGCCTGTTGCCTATGTACTGATATGACATACCACTAACGCAGGCTCCTTAATCTAGGAATCTTCTTCCTAATTGTCGGATACGTCCTTTTCTTTTCCTTCATGAGTGCACATTTCGCACTTAGCTATACCTGAACTAGACCATATAGTCTTACATATGAGAAGGCCTGTAGCCATGAGGAGGGGGCTACAGGGGGGGGCAGGTTTATCTAAATTTACAACCAGCCCCTCCCTAATTCTCCCGTTAAGATCCAAACATCGATAGGCTTTCCTTAAGAAGTTACAGTGTCAGCCCCAAAAACTCAGAATGACCCCCAAATTTGTAAATAGCCCCTCCATAGTTTTAACTCTGACTACAGACCTGCTTTTAATTTACATTCCATTTTCAAATATATATTTTATCGAAACTTTGGGTGTGTTTGACAGGCAAATGCGGTTACGACAAGTAAGTTGAAAGGAACAATACAAAATAAAGAGTTTGTTTCTTTGATACTAAACTGTCTTTTCCTTTGATGCAAAATACTTTTTGCGTAATATGAAAGTTGCTCTCAGCGTTTACAATAAACTATGGTCTCTTTCAAATCTCAAGATAAAGATAACAGGGTCAAGTGCTAGTGATAACGTATATTGATTGTTAAGAGCAAACCCAAAATACCACAAAACGTCATTACAGAAAGCTGTCTCACCTATGACTCAGGACCTTGAATTCATTTGGTCTGCGAGAGCAGAATAAACGAACTTAGTTTGTTCTCACTTGGAGGACAGAAAGGAGTTCACATTTAGGTGCAGAGCACCTACACGGGTAAAAGAAATTCACTGAGATTCAAGGATTGTATTAAAAAATTACGTTCGTCATGTAATGCGTTTTGGAACATGTGCTGCACCACAGACATTCAACCTAAGTTACAATCCCTGATTACAACGTTTAATTGGAATGATCACGATATAACTTAAGTAACAGTAATAGGTTCGTATGGACTAATACTTTCCAGCTAGGTCTTCCACCTATGCAGTCTATAAAGTCTATGCCCTCTATTACAATATCTTTTACGTTTTCGATCGCACTTCAGCTTTGTTTTGAAGGACCCAATTTTAAAAGCAAAAGAAGAGTTATGAATATTGACTCCATGATAAAAATATATTTTTTGATATATATTTATGATAAGTATGAAAATAAAATTGTTGTTTCAGAATAGAAAAGCCCTCTGTTAGGATACGAGCGAATAACAGGTTAAGATCATTGCCTGAGAAAACATGTAAAAATGCAGCTTTCTTGACTTTCTTGGAAGTAGCTGGGAACTTAAACTGTTGGAACCTTGACCAAAGGTTTAATCTTCTAGAAATTAAAGGCAACATTGTCGTATGTATTGATAAAAGTAGTAAGAGGGCACTTCATGTCCAAAGAAGGTTAGGTCTCCTCAATTCTGGCAAGGCTTATTCGACTACGTTAGAATCTGCTTGGAAACATCCTCCCCTTCTTTGAAACAATCATCCATGAAGTGTGTTGTGCTTACTAAGTCCAGTTGATCTGACGAAATGGAAGTCAAACTATTATTGCCCAACACTGGTGTAACTTACCAAAGATATGTATGGCCGTCTTAAAAGTAGGAACCAAACAAGAATTCTTAGAACCAGTGGAACTCCCATCAGTATTTTACTGGGAGTTGTACGTACCATATGTCTGGCTCACAATGTGCGATACAAGGCAGTTTAATCGGTTAATTTTTGTCCAGCAAGTTTATTGGCAACTCAACATCTGAGATCAAAAGTTAGCTACTGCGATTTGTTGCAGGAATTGAAATCAAATATTTTGATATCAAAATTGAAAACGACGCAGTGTCAGTTCTTCTCTAAAGAGAATGATTATTGCCCTGTATGACCATTTGGTGAAGTGGCAGCTGTGAGACCACTAGCACTGCCGATATATGTTTTTATCAGTGGAGGCACTTGACCATACCTCTTTTTATAGTGTAATTGGGAAGCATACCATTTCTGTTACAAAGTTCTTTAAATTTAACATCTCTCTTGATTTTGATGAGCTAAGTTGCGACTTTCTCTAGCTTTCTGAATGCAAACTTTCGATTTGCTAATCTACGTAATACAACAAAAGAAAACCACTCGTCGTAAAATGTCACAATCTTTCTTTATCTATGCATGACGTTTCGGCACTCACAGTTGCCATTATCAAGTGACGTTAAAACTTTTACAGTGGCAAACAATAATTACGCACAAGTACTTGTTGACCGAACGATATACCAATTTGTTAAAAGCAAAGCCGGAAGTGAAGAAAAACAACCACCCCAAATAACGATATCAAATTATTTTTTCGAGGACAGTGTACATCATACGCGGATACGGAAGAAAAAGTTTTAAAATCTATCGTAAAAACACAGGTTAAAGCAAAGGGAAACGAGTGTCGCGTTAAGCTCCTTGTTTATTACCGTTAGAGTAGGCTTGCGAATTTCCTCACCAAGAAATCTGACTCCGAAAATCACGTGGTGTACCAATTCACATGCCCGGACCCTGCATGTAACGGCAGGAACTGTTACATTGGATTCACTACCAATAAATTGGCAAAAAGAGCGAAACAACATAAAACAAACGGAGCAATAAAATTGTATCTTCAAGAACATGACACAAACACGGACATTGTTGCTCACATGAAAATCTGCTTTCAATCATCCGATAGGACCAGTCTACAAATAGCAGAAGCATTATTAATTAAACGGAACAATCCCTCGATAAATAGAAAAGATGAAGGTTTTACACGATCGCTAAGTATATTTTAAGTCTTCTTTTGACACATTTTGATTTCTAATCTTATATTATTTTATAGTCTTTTACCAGGTAGCGCTCGCACCTTTTGGTTACTTGATAAACAAGCTTTTAACCATACAGTTTTTAATTGTAAATAATTGTTTAGTTATCCCACCCGCTCCTTGACTGCTGTACATGCTTATATTTCTTTAGCCTCGAGCTATTGTATTAGGATATTCTTTTTAACTCGCTATGAATTTTAATTCCTCCGTGCGCAGTTTACATTCCTTTTATAAATTCTTCGACTAATTTATTAAGCTGCGCTGTGCTTTTAACATCACTTGATAATGGCAACTGTGAGTGCCGAAACGTTGTGCATAGATAAAGAAAGATTGTGGCATTTTACAATAAAGTGGTTTTCTTTTGTTGTAATACGTAGATTAGTGAATGGAAAATCTAGAGAAAGCTGGAGAAAGTCGCAACTCGGCTCTTTTTATACCTTTGACACAAGCTAAAGAGGTCATAACAACAGCTAATAGCCGTAGAGCACAAGGGCTGGTGCTGAAAGCAAATCAGGTTGCATTGAATACGGTTAGTTTCTTAAGTAAATCATATCCATATACGAGACTCTCGATGTCCAATAGTTACTGAGTATCATCATTAATCATTGAAGATACTTGACATTTGGTCAAACTTTTGATAACTCTTCCTAAAAGGATATGCTCCTACACTGCTGTGTGTAATGTGGGGGACAAGGGTGTGTTCTCAATGCCCTTCTTTAACGTACATTAACTTATGCAGCCACTACACCAACTATAACAATTTGCTAATTATCATTAGAAACCCATGTCTGTGTAGCTTTGGAAGAAATTGAAAAGATGATGGAAGAAGGTAATTTTGAGCTATTTTATAGTGACCGGATGATCGCTTCTGGGACATTTTTGTAATCAATTTAACACACTGCAGCTAACAGTGGAAACACCCGCGTGCTAGCCTTTTAGAGAAACTTTCAGATCCAAAATTATTTACTGCGCATTGATAACCAAGCATTTTATTATCCTTATGGACTAAAATTGTCAGAATGCGACGTATCTAAGATTATTTTTGTGTAAAATCCTTTATTCTAAATAGCAAATGGGATTTTTTGCATTTTCATTTTAACAAATTTTCCCTAATCCTTTCCCAAGCTGTAAGTTTTTCAAAACTTGTTCCATTTTGTACATAAATGTTGTCTCCGTAGGTTACCCACCCTGGGTTAACTCTCCCGAACAGCTTTCACTAGAAAACAGCCATTGAGAATTACAGCTCTTACATCAATCGCCATTATGGTGGACATTTTAAGTTTTGGACCTTTATTGCTAGCACAATAAATCGGATATTTCTTGAAACTGTTTGATATTTTGGACGAAATCTCTAAAAGAATTAACCATCAGTACATTGCACAAATGCAGGGTCAACTTTAAACGTTGCTAATTGCCAGGAAAACTATAATTCTTTCATTCGGAAATAAATATTTTAACGAGCCAAAGGACAGCTATCAAAATTGCTTAAAAGGGATGGCTCATGTACCACCTGCGGAGTACAAATATGTTTCCTTCCTTCTTGAAAATGAGGGAAGCGTAATGATATTGTTAATGATGAGAAGTATAAACTGCTCACCCATACCAAGAAGGCGACTTGAGTATTAAGCTTTGTAAGTGCCATTCGGGATGAAAACAGGTAACCAGAATTAAAGCAGTTGTCCAAAAGTGACTACCGTTCACATGTCGTTAGCATACAGAGTATCGACGCCCATAAAAATGGCGATCAGGGCAATAGTTTGGTTAGACCCGTCTGTTAGAGGATAGGCAAGATGAATGATGGCCATGCCAGCACAAGCACAGCCTCGTGCAGGCGGGAGATCAATCCATGGAAGCATTTGACGTTTTATTTTTAATTTTAATCTTTTTTTATTACTTATTTTTTATTTCTGTAAACTGGAGAGTAGACTCCAGCGATAGAAATTCCAGAAAGCGCATCATGTATCGATGTAGATATAGTTCACAACATAACAAAATCATAAAGATCCCTAATGAAGGTGATCTTATTAAAACCTGGGCAATAATCAATGAGATGATTAATAAAAGGTTCAGAACTACAAACGTCTTGTCTCTATCTGTTGGCGGAACTGTCCCCCCTGTTCCCCCGTCCCTGCTATATCTGTGAATTTTCAAGACAAATGTTTAGAGATGGCTAAATTCAACACTAGCCCAATGCTTCTGGATTCTTTATGCCTTTATATTCCTTGTTCGAATACGATTTTCACAGGTTCGGTCTGTGGTTGCAAGATGCAAGATCAATTTGTGTGGCATAACTCGGCCACTCGGTCCCCTGTCTTTCCGCAATATGGCTGCACGACTTCCACTAAGAGAAGTGTACAAAGAATTTCGATTGCTAGCAGAGAAATGGCCACTGGATCCATTAAGGAAAGGCAAAGACCTGGGCGAGCACGTCAGGCAGGCTTTCCTGTAATCGTAGAGTTAATGCCTTCAGTGGAGTTAAGCTGGTTTTCGCTTTGCTTAATATTTTGATGGACTACTTTTGTGAAGTGGTTTGTATAACTGACCTTATAATGGTCTTGAGAATAATCACATGAAAGGGGTCAAACCAGGTTCTTAGGCAGGTAGTTCTTCGAAGATAGCCAGTGTTATAATACGGATTGGATGTAGCGTAGTTCGACTCAAAGTTATGCGTGTACTTTAATTGTGTTAGCAGATTATCACGGCTAAATACTACTACGTACCATTCGACTCTTTTGTGCTGGTAGCTACCATTCGCGGATTTCTATTGTAAGGTTCGATAATCATATGCTTTGGTGTTGTTTTAGATTCTATGTCCCGGGCAAGCCCGACCTCAAACTTGTTTTGAAAATCTGGTGTTGACCATCGCTACTTTTGGGAGGGTACCCGGATCACTTGTTAAAGTGAGTTAGACAATGACAAAGTGTATTTTAGAAGTGATGCCGTGAAAAGATAAGTACCATTGATATGACCTAGTTTCCAAAGAGGGAAATAGAGATGATAGAGAGAAGAACTTCTTTTGCTCACTTTAATATTGAACGAGAAAATAAGAAATGATCAGAAATGGGAAAGTAAATGATCAGACACGAAGTGTAAATAGATTGTTAAAATACTTGGAGGAGTGTATGCATTTGGAAGAGCAGTGATGCGGGAAGTGATATTCATACATCACAAGATGTGGGATGACCCCCCACCCCCCTCTCCCCCCAAAAAGCGTGTTAAGACTTCAGTAACACCTCTGAGCCGAACCTTGGTCTGCAATAGGCTTAGACAATAGCTTCATGTTTTCTTCAATATATGAACTCATAGCAGCACATACGATCCCAAGTACGGTACATCGGACTCGGTTATGTCGGACATGCTTATTTTGGATAATTTCGGGAAGGGATGTTATACATTGCATGCCTTTCTTTGGAAGTAGATTCGTTCTTTAAGTAGATTCGTTCCTGATAAGATGAACCTGATAAATAACTTGAGAAAATACGGCAAAAAAGAAACAGTTATTGACTACTTTTTCACTTATGATAAAAGCTTTCTCAAGACTCTTTTCAACAGCTCATTTAAAGTTTACCTAAAGAAGTCTATTAGAAGACGAAACGTGTCAGTAATACAATTTCCTTTTTGCGTTTTCCCTTGTTTACATGCCCCCTAGCCCCCCCTCCCCCCGTTTTACCCATTCACGTGCCCTCCTCCTTCGAAAAGGTAGCGATGTGTCTACGCGAAGCCCCACCAGTCGTATTTGTAATTAGGGACAGATCATTGATCTATGTGAATTAAAGCAATCAGTAAGATAATCTGTGTCAATACTAAACCCACTCTTGCCCTTCCTGTGTTACTTTGCTAAGCTAGGTTGGTGCACTTTTGGTTTTTGTGGAGGCAAGGTGGTGAGTACAGCTAGGCACCATCTTGTGGAAGCCAATTGAGTTTTTGATTTTGATTGATTTGAGTAATGCAC
>JAAAKM020006971.1:119568420-119587081 GCA_010016025.2 Alatinidae sp. Z8VKAUB7J3
AGGGGGGGGGGTACAGAGTCTTGCCAATTCCACCCTGAAGGACATTTGACAACATGATAGTGATATTTTTGCATCTAGTCATTCCAGTTTTTATTGTGAGTTAATGGGTGCATGACCTGTATATTCCTAGTAAAATTCCCTAACTCCTGCAGACATGTGATTGAGCACACTGAACAGATCACAAATTTGCCGGAAATTGTATGCCAGAAGTTCGTATATGTTCCACGTAGTTATTTACGACCTGGAAGACATGTTGTAAGAGAGGGTCGCCTTTATTATAAGGCAACAACCGATGCGACCATTAGCTGCTTCCACTATATGTCGTAATGAAGAATTTACAAAACTATTAATTGACAATTCGTCAATAAGATCTTTTGAACCATTTTAAATCGTCTGATTTCTGTACTTGTTAAGCATATTTGATAGTATAATAAACAAGTCTGCCAGTTCAAATACCCAATTCATTATATGGTATAAGATTCGCAGCAAATCAGTTCCAATTGTTAAAGCAGTCAAGAAAGTGGGACTACTAGAAGTGAAAGCAATGCAACCAAAACTTATCTGTGTGAGCTTGATGCAAATCTCCGATATCGGTTATTTGAGAGGAGGGCTGGTCTTAAACTTTTGTTCGTTACCGCAGTGTCAGTCTTCTATGTTTCGGTATTTTTGCCACAATTCCTTTGCAATCACCGGCATTCTATCCAAGGGGCAAAATTAAATAATTTGATGATTCAAGGGATTCGCACAAGAGTGTCCGTAGTCTGAGTAAGTTAACTGTAATACCCACTGCATCGAAGTATAATTAATTAAGGTGTCTTTTTGAATGCTTCAAAAGTTTTAGGTAACCATTCTCCTTCCAAACCTTGGACGCACCTTCAGTACACATCACGCCCTCCTTTATCATTTCTTCAGAGATTGTCAATCTTATTTACTCCTGTATTTATTTTCTTGTAGCATAACCTGCATCCCATCACCTCAAAGCGACTCGTTAAGGACAACGACAGACTTTCGTATTTCCGAACTATCAGTTTTGCTTTTCCAGAAGGACCTGTGTTAAAAGCGATGTTCAGTTAGTGGGCTCCTTCCGAGTATTACACAGTTGAAATGGCATCAAGTTTAAGAATTGTTCTTGGATCCGTCGAGATGGAAGTAGTCGGATGGCGTTCCAGTCTTGACAGACTTAACAGACTGCGAAGTCGTGGCTTTTCTAAATAGCGGAAGTGTTTGTAATTCACGTGACATTATATCTTGGACCACAGGAACCACTTGTCATTTATGGCATAGTCATGGACAAGTTTCATCCTGAAGGCGGCTGCTCAGTATTTTTTCTAAAGTTTCGTTTACATAGATATTTTTAACAATTTAGACCAAGTGCCTTTCGTTAGTATAACTAACAATAGACGAGCTGTTGCAGCAGATCTGGTTCAAGCTGTAAGCTTTGCCACGTATTGATCGAATAGGGGAAAGCCGCGATGAAACCCCGATTAGCCACTTTTGGTTCAACAAAGGTAGTTAATAGGGTTAACATAAGACTAAATTGTGACAATCCTAGAGCAATCTGATCTACGATTCAAGAAACCATATGAAGACGCCATATTATAAATTTCTGTAGTGGTTGAAAAGTTTTTCTCGATATGATAGCCCGTAGGTGTCCATAGCTACCTACAAACCACAGTTGGATGTTGCTTCTACAGCAACATTTAACCAGTAAGACATTCGCCAATCTAATTCGCTTACAATTTCGTTGGCACCCGCTTTTTATTTATCGCTT
Organism: Alatinidae sp. Z8VKAUB7J3; assembly: GCA_010016025.2. Taxonomy (NCBI): domain Eukaryota; kingdom Metazoa; phylum Cnidaria; class Cubozoa; order Carybdeida; family Alatinidae; species Alatinidae sp. Z8VKAUB7J3. The sequence goes on from JAAAKM020006971.1 coordinate 119,570,192, forward strand.
CAAGTATGAATATGCAGCCTTTGACCCTTGTGAGAATTTTGTACCTTGTTCCACGATGAATTATTAGGCCGTCCATTTCCTCCTTACTGATGTACGCCCTTATGACGCAGCATTTGCTATAACCGTAGCAATGTTTTTGGTTATAAGAAAGAATACCTTCGTAACCCGTAAAGTTATTACGACTTGTGCTCTCATCCATAGTGACTCATTTACGTTGCGTACAACACATCGTCATTAAGAATTCTTTAGTTGTAAGTTGCTAAGACTTGCGTGAGTTAACTCGACTTGCTCTTATTAGCCCTAGATGCATCCAGTGCCTTAAAGATTGAAATATTTAGAACCGCTGTACTTGTGTTTCTAGGAAGTTAATAGAGGTGGTTTCAATTGTGGGGTAGCACATATATGGGAAAGTAAACGTACTGTGTACATCTTGTATGTGAATTGAAGCTTTTAAAGACTGTTGTTGCGTTTTTAAGTTTGATCTGTTTTTAGTTGTACTTTGAGGTTAAGATTGAGTTTTAGTTGTCAGGCGTGCATTGTAGGACATTTGCATTTGATGGATCTGAAGACCAATTTAGGCAACATGTCGACATCAGAAGAAACCGTTGTCGTTAATGACATTGGCTGCTGCAAGAGTTGTACTTGAATGATGTGATGTAGGTTTTTATGAAAATTTTGTCAGGTGGTATTTGGTTTGCCGGTAATTGATTTCAATCAAATCGAACGAAAGACTCATGGTCAATACTACAAACCATTGTGCTTTTTGCGCTAGTTTCTTTCGAAGGCGCGAAGGCTGTGCTTGTGGTCGGTGCTTATGATCTAATGCTGGTGCCAAACATATTCAAGAAAGAGCTTCGGTAACATCATTAAAAATATTTGTAACATTGTAGCCGTAGTTACTTCTGTTGATTCTTTGTAGCAAGTACGATAAAGCATTACAGTAAATGAGGATGGTACGTAGATACAAAGTATTGCCATTGCATTGTATCGCAGATTTACCTCGCATGCGAAAAGCCAAAATAGTAAATATTTCCACCCTCGAAATGAGCTCTCGGGTTTAAAAAGAGGTAAACAACTGCCGGGGATTGCAGGGTTTTGAACAGGGCTGGAGAAGCGGGAAAAATGCCGGTTTTGAGATAGCAAGATTGAAAACGATAGATCTTTGACCGATTGTAGGTTACATGCTTTTGACAGTTTGACTCTCTTCGATACTCCCGTTTTGATTGTTCAAATTTATTTTTCTACTTCTACGTTTTAGACCAATTGTGATTCATAACTAGCAAAGGTTTTTGGATGATGTCCAATTATCAAGGCGCATTTAAATTCGAGTCTCCCGATGTTGAGAACTGATATCCGTGCATCGTCCGGCAAGTGGAAAAGTGGAGATTTTATAACAACGACTTAACAAGGAACAGTTCAGTTTATCAAAAGTAAAACGCCAAATGTGGAAACTTTATTGACAACGTTTCGTCTAACAGACGTCGTCAGGCCACTACTGGAAATGAAACGTGGAATAGTATGATAAAGCCGGTATCAATGTAAATGGAAAGATGAGAAAAGGGCGGATAAAGCAACAATATATAAGATAGTAACGATTACTTGAAAAGTCGCTTAACAAATTGGCAGTTTGTATTAAAGGATACAATTAAAGGAGAATTCCACGAGGGCTGTTTTGTCACCGCTGCTATATAAAACGATCATTACCACTAACAATTCCATATGAACAGTCGGTGCACAACTGGATCCTGCAAATATTTCACGGAGTGATGCAGGCACGACCTGGTTTTGCAAATGAGGTAGGTGTATACACTATCAAGGCACACTAAAGCGGCAACTGCTTGCTTATTTGCCTACGCTGCTAATGACTGTAAAAAGGGGGACGTAACCTCACACTATACTACGGGCAGAATTATTTCCTGTCCCAGTTACTTTTCCGATATAGTTACTTTTACTCTTTGGGTATCTAATTGCCTCTTCCAGCCCGCGAATTAATTTGAGAAGCTGCGGTCTCCACGATGACTCGCGGAGCGCTCTAATCAATTTAAATAAAGCAGTTTGCTTGCTGGATTGATACTGAACCTTGTCCAATGAGAATTGACAACAAACGTCATGGTTGTTACTGACTGGGAAAATGTCGTTTGCTATAAAATGCTCACTTCAATTATCAAACACCTTACTTTATTAGGTTTTGTACATTGGTCAATACCCACCTCTGATCTTTAACTTCCTGGGTATTTGTTTCCTAAGAGTAATTGCAATTTTCAATAATGGAAAGACAGAGAGGTTCAAACACAGGGTTAAACGCATTTGCACCTTTTGAAACCGAATTTGAAGGGAACTGTACATATGATGTGAGGAAATTCCTGTGGAAGAGTGCACAGAAGATACTGTATCGCTATAAATAGACGTTTTTGATATCTGAAGCGGATCGATTTACATGCGGAATAATATTAACGGATTTCTCGAATCGTGGCCATCTCTCAATCAAAGACTCCTGATGAGCAGTGGGCCCGACATTGAAACTATCCTAAATAAACAGAAAAACCACCAAACAGGCTAACTAATAAATAAAGGGCAGCTGGAGCGTCCAAGGGGGACGCCCCTCAATTTGTGCTACCGGGCAGCGAAGCAAGCCATGTGGCAGGCTCAACCGCCCAGTAGGACCACCTCTCGCGGATTATGGAAGCATCTGTCATCAATGAGAACAGATACTACATCCATTTCTTGCCAAAAGCCCGAGAAGCGAATCGTGGCACTTCCCGCGAAAAGTCAAAAATTCCATGTCCGTGAAATTAAATCCGAGCGAGCAATTTTAGATCTTTTACCGAAAGGACAATAAAAACAGTCTTATTAATTTAATGCAGCTTCTCTGAGAACTGCAATAAATACCTTGGTCAGACATTGCACAGGAGAAATTATACTTTCAGAACATTCAAGAGGAGGGGGAAGAAAAAGAAGAACAAGAAGAACAAGAACACGAAACAAAACTCCATATGAACAGTCACCTGATTGATTCCCCAATCTATCTTCACATTGTCACAACTTGAAAGTTTGCCATCCGTTACCGCTATCAACTACAATGCAAAAAGGAAGAAGACCAGCTGAAATAGGCTGGATTCTGTTCTGCGAGAAGAAATTCTATTAACTTAATTTCTATTTAACAATCTGCACATTGACAAAAAAGCTGCTACACTATATTGTTAGTGAAATTGAAATTTTCTTTAAATGGTACAGCGAAATAAAGCCATACATCGAAAGAAAGGTACACTAACTGACTAAATGAATTTGGCTTCCAATAGAAGAAACGGAGTTGAAATTAAAGTTGCAAATAAAGGGCCACGTGAGTACAAGATGCTGTGTATTGCAGGGTTACACGACCTAGGGTGCGAGATAGCATTCCAGGGGTTGCAACATGGCATTCCACGGGAGGCGAGATAGCTATGCTCGCCTGTATTAAGTACTATGTTGTCAATCAAGACAAAATATGCAAATTTACCCAAAGGCATAAATTATCACCTTAAGCTTAAGGGTGTGGAAGTACTTTTACACTATTTTCAGATTGTAGGGCATAAAAAGTTTGCCAGTCACTGACTTATTACCTTCGTAAATCCCCTGTTTGCGTGAACAAAAAGACATCCCGGCCTAGCTTTTAAATAAGAAGTCTCCATATTGTGAACTGTTACAAAACCAGCAATCATTGAGAAGAGCGAATTTGAAACGTTGGTTTTGGCATTTCTCTGAAATTTAAGCTAATAATATGTTGATGCTGGAATATCTTGTGGGGCTTATTTTAATATTCATTTTTATTATTATTATTATTACTACTTTTTCTAAGTTTTTTTTTCCGATTCTATTATTGTATGTACTATCATTGTAAAAAACTTAAGGTAGTTAGAAACGAATCTGTAACACGTGGATATTTCCGACGCTGACTACCCTATAGGCTATATAAGCCTCTGGCGTCGGCTACTCTGAGTTGATATTATATAAATGCAAATGCAAAAAAAGTGCACTAGAGAAATAGAAAATATGTCACCACCGGGCATCGAACCCGTGACCGACGCTTTCGCGGCGTGTGCTCTACCAACTGAGCTAGAGTGACCTCCGATGTGAAAATACTCCATTTCTCTAGTCGCCATATTAGCTCCCAATCATCCACCGGTAGACATCGACATCCAGCTCAACGCAATTGGAGACAAGCCTCTCTGCACCATGTGACTTGACCAAGGAAGGACTGCCCTCCGGTCCAAGCCCATTGAAGTTAGAAAGTATCATGTTAACATCGATGCTATAAAAAGATCTCGCGACAAATGTATCACACGTATATCCGTTGTTTACATCCCCACTCAAACCGTTGCCCATATAGTCTACTATTCTCCCACGCTTCTTAGTACTAGCTTAGCCGGTACGGTTACATATTTCATATTAAGCACAAAAAAAAGACAAACTTTTGGCAAACACAGTTGTTAAGCTGACAAGCATCTCAAATCATCCATGCAATTTCACTAATTTCTCCCTTATAATCTCCAGTTAAAGTCCAAATAAACCCTGCACACAACAGAACTAAACAGTAAAGTTAAAACGCAGATAACATCACCTTATAAATTCAACAACTTTCCCTTTCGCATTCTCAAGTAGGAAGGGCAAAAAACCTGACAAAGTACGCTGGAAATCTGCTATTAAGATAAAACACATTTATCACCACCATACCAATTCTACCAGTTCTTCGTATCCCTTCGTAGTCGCAAGGTGGAGCGGCGTCTTTCCATCTTTGTTTACTGGAAGAAGGAGAGTAAAGCAGGAAATAAAAATCATGATTGGATATTTGATAAGACTTAGCTACGATCGATAACGTACCGGCAGCGAAATCTTGCGAACCGAACCATGTGCGATACAATTATTAAAGTAGTAGTCTATTAGTACAAATGGAAGTCATACCTAAGTTGTATGTTGCACCACCTTTGAGGATCAGCTTGGCGCATTCTGTTTGTCCAAGTCTCGAGGCAACATGTAATGCAGAATCCCCGTTCATATCTTGTACATCTAAATTGTTGCTAAAAGGGAAGACAAGGATAGAGCCATTCAGCTTCACTGAAAGGACTCTTCTTCATTATACTGAACCCGGAAAACGTCTAATTTATCAATATAACGAAAGGCTTTCTACAGTATAAACTAAGATCGTTGCGAATATTCAATGGATGTATTTTGATCAAAACTGACTTTCGGATCTTAGCGTGCTCATGCATGCTGCCAAGCAAATGAAAAATATGTACAAGTTAACACTTCTCAGTACCTTTATCGTGTTCTATCAAACTTTTCTCAAAGTTTCGTTCAAAACAAATGCACGTAAAGCACAAGCTTGTAAGGTTGAAAAACAAGCCCCCACAAAAGAAACAGAGACAATACAAAGGAACAATATGTGTTGGGGGACGATGGGGAGCCTTAGCTTTTTATATACTGTAAAAAGTGACGTCTCTTTCTATGTTACGTTGGGTAGGAAATGTTTGCTGAGAGCTACGCTATATATCCAGCGTACGACTAGCACCTTTGAAAACCTGAGCAATTGGTCTTTTGCAATTAATCTCTTCCCAGGTAACATCCATTTTAAAATTCTGTGCAAACTTCAACATATTAGTCACCACCCACCTTTTAAACATTCAAAAACTGGCCATGATGAAAATCTACTCTATCTATACAGATACATTTGCAGCGAATTTAACGCACCAAATCCTTGCTATCATTACCTATTTTGTACCAGGAAGTCCACTAAATGTAATGACGTAAGATCTTCTTGTTCGACTGCTTCATGTAGAGCGGTCCCTCTTGTTTTCTGAAAAGGGGTAATAAGTGGAAATTAGACCTCACTAAAGAGAAAAAAGATTATTAAGTAAAACATAGTCCGAATAGTAGTGTCGTTTACTATCTGGTAAATCACAGGAAAGATTCAGGATGCTATGCGGTTTACTTTGAAAAGTTCATCAAATCATTATCAACCAAATAGTACTGTAACAACTGACCTGCTTTGTCTACTTGGCAAAATAAACTATAAATAAAACCCGTTTGATAAAGTACATGCTTCTATGACGCTTTTAGATATTTGTTAATAACTAGATTTTGGCGCATGATACGGAAAGCTTCTCAAAAGGGCTAGACTGCAACAATTGACCGTTCCCAAGTGTTAATCAAATTGCTTGCTGTGAACCAATCACTTAACTCGAGATCATCTTTCGTGCGTGTTTTACGAGCTCTCCAAAAAGTGAGAGACAATTGAAGACAGAAATTACAGGGAGTCGCACGGGTAAACGTGGAGTAAAGTAAGATAAATCAACCTCTTATTTACGACACGTACGCCTGTGATATGCGGGCCGAGACCTACATGTCATAAACAAGAGGTTTATACATGCTTCTCCATTCTTGAGTTACTAAATTTTTAAGCAGACGTGAAGAAAATATCTTATTTAGGTTGTTCCTTTAAATCATTGCCGCTTTTTATATGGAATTAAGGCAGATACAACAATTTGTATTGACCCATGTTTTCTGTACTGAAGCCTTTCTACCAGACAGATTTTGCCAATGTTTGTCTGGCTTTTTGAACTGACTATCGTTTTCAAACGAGAGCGGAGTGCTGGGAACGGTCAATTTAAAGCTCTACCTAATGTTTCAAAACGAGCAATAAACTGTGGGCAAGTACTACTGCCAAGCCACAGCTTCATTTAGAAAACAACTTGTCTTCTCATTTAGTCTTTTCGGTCAGTTAATACAGCGTTCGTATAGGCTAAATGATGCAAACACGCAGGATCAATTGTACGTTATAAATACGATTGCCTCTTCACAAACACAGTTGCGCACACAGCTGCGCACTTCCCGTGGATTCAAGCTATTGCAATAAACAGTATAGCCCTGCCGTGTCTAATGGTGAACAATAGCCAATAACTGTTGATGTTCAAACGACTGAAATAGGTGCTCTCTTTATATCCTCTATCGTAAAACCTTGAGCAGTCTACAAGATCCAAGCACGCTTAGAATCGTTGAATAACTAACACATTGGTGTCAATTCTAGAATTCTATGAAGCTTCAATAGGCGTCAAGACATAAAAAGATTCCTATCCAATACATGTCTACATTCTTCTAGTTATCTCAAATCCGACTTAATGCACATATACTCAGACCAATACATGTAGGTGTAGACAACGTCTTTATCATGGCAGTGCAGATACTACTAAACACGAATCCATAATCGTTTATGCCTCTCTTCCCCTTGGTTTACTACAAGGGATGATCCAGGGATATCACTGCCCCGGCCGGACACTTTGGGCCCTTCATAACACGTGTTCAAGACACATAGAAGATCAGTACAAACTTACCGAATCTGGTAAAGGGGCAATGAGGTCCACTCCATCTGCATACAACTGCAGTAAAGCTAAAATATCGCGTCCCGATATAACATTGGAAAGATCCTAAATAGAAAAAAGATAAAGATAACACATTTTCAACTAGAAAACCGCAGAAATGAACATCTCTATATTTGACATTTTAGGCCGTAGAACAGAGAATGGGAAATGCTTCCAGTACCGTCGACACCAGCTCATCTATAATTGGCAACATGTCGTGAATGCGAAACGACCTTACAAGATCACTCAACCAATTATCAACCCTGTCTTTTACGAAGTTGTTTATTGTTTGTATTTAGACGAGACACAGTCATCCATTAAAGCAGTGGTTCTGAACCTTTTTAGCGCCGCCGCCCCCTTAGAGGCTTCTGGGTTAATCGAACGCCCCCTAGCCCCACCAACCGGTTTTCCGTACCCATTTTCGTTATTTTCGGACTAGATAGTAAAAGCAATCACTTAAAATCCCAAAGAATATTTTACAAAGATGAATTTAAAATTTATATTGGGTATATAGCAAATTATTTTGTTCGGTAACAGATTCAGTCACTCTAACCCAGTGTTTATCAGCGTTCTGAAAAGAATAACCAAAACTTTACATTTTGATGGGCATCTAGTTAAAGGATTTCCCTAACCATAGTTTAGCTACGTAACAGCATGGGGTGGAGTACCAAACATAGCATTTGATGATGGATCGACTTTGTCAATTAATAAAATACACGCCGAGATTTTATGAGAAAGGGGTTTTCTCGATACTGTCCCCTACCTTATTGTAGGAGATGAGTAATTCTTGTTGGAAAAGATCCTTTTCATTTCATTAATTTCCCACCACCCCAAGCAACAAATTTTTCAAAAGGTCTACCCTTAGTAACAATTGACATTCTAGCAAGTATGCATAAATAAGAGAAGAAAAAGAGGGAAACTGAAGTTTTTAAATATACTTAGATTGCTGTTGTCCAATAATACGGAGCTCTAACAACGTAAATACAGTTTAATAAGGTAGTTAAAAGATGCTTGCATTGCTATTACTTGATTTTACTTCAGTGTACCTTTCTTGCCACAGAATTTCATATACAATAATTTCCCCAGTCCTACCCTGTCCCTAGGGTAAAGTAATTCAAAAAGATCTCTACTGAAATCGTTGTATCCCCAAATCTATTAAAAGTCCTTGGTACGTGTACTCAAATGATAAGCCACTTTATTACGATAAGGTAACGAAGAGTAGTAAGGGTATTTGCATACTTTTACTGGTAGTTCCATATTTGCACATCAACTTAATTGATGCATTCCTTGTCGACATCTACTAGTAAATGCAATGCTTATTCTCAACACCAGTGGAGAGGTGTGCTTTTGCGAATTTGATACTAAGTGGCAGCAGTGAAATACTATTACCGTTTTCTTTCCAGAACTTAGGTTAACACTCTAGGTAACAAAATTATCCGTAAAGATACGGCTCGTCATTTTCTATAAAGCGTAACGTATGTTTTACGTGTTGATAGTCCAAGGCAGCATTGAAAGTGATAGAGTTGTAACCACAGCACCTAGGATAGTCTTTCCCTTACTGACACCTCTCATTTTCGCTCAACAATGCTGCAATCAATAGAAGAAATGTTTTCGAGACAAACTCTACCTATCATAATGTAGTATACAATTGAAACAAGACTTACGTTATGGACTACATAAGAAAGACGAAAATGTGTTTATTATAACAAAATTTTTATTTGGATTTTATGGGAGAGAAAATAAACTAAGATGTACTTGGGCAAACCTTCATAAACCGTCCATCTTACCATCCAAACACATTCACAGAGAATTTCCTTAAACTCGAAAATGTGTTTATTATAACAAAAATTTTCATTTGGAGTTTTTGGGAGAGAAAAGTAAACAAAGATGTACTTGAGCAAGCCTTGATAACCCTCCATCTTACAATCTAAATACAGTTACAAAGAAATTCCCTTAAACATTTGCTAGGGCTAGGGGACTAAATATCTTGCTTAAGTTTAAGAGAGCAGAGAAGAATAATTGAGACAAGTAGATACCGCTGTTAAATGAATTGAATATCATGAAACATACAGAAATTGGAGTTACTGGGCATTACTATGAAACCAAACTGTTATGAACCTGTTACTAGTCGATAGGAATAATCTCCGGAGCATAAATTTCCAACTAATGGATAAATCGGTACTTAAAATCATCACTCGGTTATTGGTTTGCTTCCACCACCTAAAGAAACGCCCCCTTTGAGTGATACGTTCTCAATGTCGATTATTGTACTACTTCTTAATTTTTGTATTCTCAGTATTGAAAGGCCATTAATTATTATTAAGATTGTCGTCGAGTGCGATACTTTTTCATCTGTATAATAAAGGACTTGGAACTGGTATCAACATTTCATAGGGTCACCTTTCCAGACAGGTGTGATACCAAACTCGTCTTACACGCTCTCTGCAGCACAAACACTAACCTGGTAGGTAAAACTCTAACAAAGGGACTCTAATTTCGACAACGTTTCGTCTTATGGCAAAACTTTATCGGATCTCATGTACATTGAAATTTTGCAAGGATAAACTGACTCTGGCACGAAACTACCAAAAAATATATAAAAAATTCAAAGTTACCTTACTATTGTGATTTCAAGAGAAGGGGGATAAAATATATAAGTTACAATAAACCATATACAGAGTAAGAGAAACAAGTAACCAAGCCTCGAAGTAGTATCAAGAAGATATCGCTGAATTTTAAGAAATTTGTTCCTCTTCTTTTTTAGGTTACCGGCATATGCGACGTTAAAATTTTTTAGGGTAGATGCAAAGAACTTCATGGTGTGCTGCCATAAGCACGTTATTATGACCATAGAGATGACTCCCTTTTTGATAGAGGAAGGAGTAAGAGTAGGCGGACACAATCTACCTACCCTTTTTATACCTGACGTCACGTGCTAAGGAATCTGATTAGAAAACAGTGAAGATAATTTTTTCCTTCATAAATCTTTGGCGCTAAACTTTATACAAAAATCTTTCCATGTTTAAGATACTGACTTTATCAAATCGTAGTAACTTTTGCGGTATTTTAACTAATTTTGATTTGATTCTAAACCAAAAGTTTACCCAGCATTTGGCAAGCTCATTTAAGTTTTTATGGAGGGGCGGCATACCTACACTACCTGCGGTTACTTCCATACAGAAAAAATAACCGTGTACATATATACAGCAAGTATCCTTGATCAGAATTATGAGCGTCATGGGCGGGCGTTGGAGACACTTTCCTCTAGTTTTTGAAGAGCAGGGTACATAATTTCATTTACTTCGCCCACCTTTTAGGAATCCATAAAGTTTTCGGTGTGCAAGTACATAAGTAATAATTGTGTAGACTTCTTCGTAACATCAGCAGTTTTAACTCTTCAAAAACTAAGGATAAATTAGTGATGTATTGCACTAACATTCATTGTTTTCATTAACTTAGGTGGAGGATAGCTCTCACTATTGCCAGATATAGGCAATTCGAACCGTGCAGAAAGTTACGCACTGTAATAGGAAATGTTGCATCTCTTTGGAATGAGTAACTGGGTACAAAGAATGCCAAAAGTGAACTAACAATCAGTGACATCACATGATATACTTTCAGCACAGATTAATACCTATTGCCACAGTTTGATTCTTCGTTGATACAGGATCTGCCATTATGACCATGCCTCGTCTTCAATAGCCTTAAGCCATTGAACTATAAATGAAAAGTCTTTTTATTTATAGTTCAGTGCCTTAAACAGAGGATTGAAGACGAGGCATCGTTAGAATGGACTGTATCAACGTTCTCCAGCTTCCTAAAATATTTATGATACAATGCTAAAACAATGTCTTTGAAAGCTTAACATAGAGGCCATCCTGCAGAGGTGGAGGGGGGTTGAGGGGCTGTACCCAACTATTTCCACTTTTTGTTACGAAAACAAAAGAAAACACAAAAACAAGAAAGAAAAGTGGAAGAAGAAGTTCTGTGTCAACTTTTTGTTGCGGAGAAATGAAAGATGTGCTACTGCGATCGAATGAAATGAAAGAAATCTAATTTGGTTATCTCTTGCCCCCCGTCACATTTGCTCCTGTCCTGTAGTCCTTTTGCAGTGCCAATTCTTAGATTTATCGGAAGATCATAGCTTTCACCATTTTAAAAGCAAGATATCTCCTTTGGCAAATCTCCAAAACAGACTTCAATAATGGATAGGTAGAAACACAGTTGAATGAGGTCTTCTCCATCTAACCCGTGTAAAGACTTCTTAACTGTGTTAGGTAAAGATCATCTCCTAGTTTCGTCTATTGACGATTTGCGTGGTCCTTGGATTAAAACAAGATGATCCTTGACTTTTTATTCAACGGATCGCAAGTGACTATCAATCGTAATGGTAGAACCAAATATGTCTTTGAGCTTTAAATAACTTCTATTCTGGTTCCAATTCGTAATACCAAACACCTTTATGCCGTAAGATAAGAAATTTCTCTCCCTGTCTTCCAAATACATGACAATTATGCTTTGGTGGTTCTCATTTTGGAGACAATAATAGCATGTGATTAAGGCAGCAAATGAGCACGTGACCCAGGCCTTTTATCGTCTGTTTTAACCAATACATATTGCGTCGAAAGCCGCTATACAATTGATTTCAAAAGAGGTGCTTGATAGCTTCCAAGCTGACAAGGATCTGACATAAAAAGTCGCTTTGCTGCTTGAAGATGAAAATGCCATGGCGATCTAGTTAAGGTGACCTTAAAAATGTCAACGGGCGATAAAGTAACAAGGAATCGTACATTGAAACGCTCACGAAGCTGGCCCTCTAAGAGAGGTGGAGTGCTTGGGATTGCCAAAATATGACAGGGGGGGAGGGGGCGGTCATAAGTTTCATCATTTTCTGGAAATAATCCTAAAAATTGCATTCATTCAATTTTATATTGCTATAATATTTATATATTATTTATAATATTACTACGTAGCAGAGCTAGCTAAAAATTGGAATGAAATAAGTTGAAAATAGAAGTATTATAATATCATAAAATTAAAACTGTATCCCAACATTGAAACAGCAATAATTCAATCATATGCAGACGGGTATACGCCTTCTAGCCCAGCAGTTTAAGCTCTACAGTTTCTCCTTGTTCGACAGTCAGAACATCTATGTATCACCTTTGGGATAAGACGTCACTGGTCGGCCTGAAAGAAGATCGGAAAGGATGCCAAACAATAATGAAAACTAAAGTTCTACATCTCGTCAAATAACGAAATGTAAATTTGTTAGACAACTCAATGACCAGTCCATCACAGCAGTGAAATCTTGCAGATAGCTTTCAAAACGAAAGTCACGTGCAAACTCCAGAAATGCGTTTCTGTAAACTCTCATCAGCTTGGTTCGAGCAGAGAATCATGCTGAACCGTTCACAATGAGATAATTAATGGAAACTACACGAAACGTATTGGACAAGAAAAAGCCAGCTAAATATCTAACGGCGCTAGGACACACAAGGGTGAGCTATATTCACACAATGAGAAATGGCTTTTTTTTCAAGTAACCCTCCTCCAGAGCTTTGTTCTAGTTCTTTCAATACATCAAACTTACGAAATTGCAACAGAAGACATTTTGATATTTACACATGCATTTTTTATTAACGACTGTTGTCAGATTAAATATTACCGACCATCATCACTAGCAGCCTACACGCCTTCCTCTAATTATTGCATTGCTTATGTTAGGCTGCTTGTATTTGCTTCTTGAAGACATAGCATTGCTTTGTCATTCTAAGTTTGAGAAGTGTGTCATCTCTATCTACTGTATATATAGATAAAACGTTCCCTCTGTTACTTACATAGTGCTCGTCTAGTTTCCATGGGTTGTCAGTGTGGCAAGTGGCCCCTTTGACATCCTCTGCGCCCGCACATGTCATATTACAAAATATCTACCAAATTAATTAACTGCAGTTATAGGTAGAAAGTTGGATACACTAAAAGACTACCTGAAACAAGAGGCGCATTATTCCAAGTCTCCAAAAATAAGAGATGTGTGTCCAACCCCAAATTAGTATATGGTACAAATGGTCATTAGTGGCTTGATATTTATAATTATGCAAATTGTTTTGAAGATACCCCGGAATTCTGTTTTAACTGTGAACCAACGACATGTTACCACAATGTCATTCGCACTTTCTGCCTTATTGTATTTTCGAACCCTCCAGGAAGGTCTGATTTGCAATCGATATCTCCTTATCGATTGAATGCATCAACAACTTTATGGATTGTAAGATATCGATTGGTTGGGATTAGAAGACACTATGAGTATTCCTTTTTGGATTATTATGAAAATAATCCCTAGGAAACATCGTTTCTGAAGATGTAGTTATGGGAGAAACCTAAGGATGTAAAAAGTGGACAAGGAAAAACGAATGTCCTCTTGGCCTACCTTGTATTCTTATTAGCTCAAAATGTTACCTGGATCCTACTTAAGATGAGGTTGAAGTTGACTTTGTATTCTGTAATTTATTGTGAATAGGGTTAAGTCCATGCAGCTGGTTGGACTAGAGCCCCTCGTGTCTTTTGCCAAATAATGTTTTCACTGCTTGACACTGAAGTAAGGAATAAGAGAGGTATAGAGAGTCCTGTGTCACATCAGAACGTTAACAAATGAAAGATATTCTATAATTATTGATTGGTATAAAGAACCAAAACCTTTGCTTATGTTTGAGCCCCCACATTTGACAGGTGGCGCCGCTCCTGAATTGATTTCCACAGAAACGTTGAAGCATAAAGTAACAAACGTTAGCACGTTAATGCTGCTAATGATCGTAAAGTTCAAAACGATTCTAAGTTATTTGGTAATGAATAGCAATGCCCAGCAAAGAACGCGCATGTGAAACATGTCGAAGATTCAAATTTGTTGCGGTCTGGCGTCGTTGCTGTAGCGCAACGTATTTGGGTCAGACGACTCGCCAGTTTCAAAGGCGCCTGGCCGATCACTTGGGAACCTCGGCCGTTACTGGTAATCCTCTCTCAACTCCACCCTTTTCTAGCATTCGCTCTCACTCCCTTCAACACTCTCATCCTTTTTCTGAATCTGATTTCACATTCTTAACTTCTGCCTCTTCTGTTTTAGCCAGTTTTCAGTAGTGACCTGAAGAAGTCTGTTAGACGAAACGTTGTCAATAAAGTTTCTATATTTGGCGTATTACTTTAGAAAACTGTTTATTCTTTAGGTTTTTAAAGTTTTTATTCTGATCTACACGTATTTCATTTTATCAGTTAATTACAATTGTCAATCGTTGTTTTTAAGTTCTGTTTTTGGTTTAATTGTTTTCCTTTTTATTTATTGAAGGCTTTTTATTTCTGGTAGCAATCAATCCTGCTAGGGCTCACAGCCGTTTCTGATGAATAACTTTGTTCTTAAAGATTGGGCAGTGGGATCATTTCTGTGTTGCTTTTTGTGTTGCTGAAAGTAAAGTTGCTTCTTTTAGACTTTCTAGGGCCTCTTTCTGCACTCCCGCCTACTTCAATAGTAAAAGATTCAAGGTATCCGACAGTTACCGTCAAATCCTTTGCAGAGCACTGTGAGCTGCTTAAACGTGATAACCATTACGCCATGAGCGAAGAATACTCGGTAAGGGATGAACGGCTTATATGTGTGTGTGTGTCCAAACACTGCTGATTTTGCTTACTAAAGAATGGAAGAAAATCACTTTGAAGGGATATTTTCATCCTATAAAGTGCTCTCTAGTTTTGTCAACATTACTTGTGATATCAATAGCATCAATTTATGTAGGTTTAACAAAACTTGACATCCTTTTCTTACTATGGTGTGCACTTGTATTTCAAAAACTTTCGGTGATGCTGTCCTTTCATCCAGTGTAAAAATAAACATTCACTGATTTAAAATCTAAATCTTACTATAATTCAATTCACAAAAAATCGTTCACGCATAATATTAGAAACTGGAAGTATACCTACACTATTTCAAGATGTCAATGAATGAAAGCATGAAACTATCAATTCCTACCATAATTGACTTTACCAAAAGAGAGACCACAATTCAATTTGAACGGTAGGAAGAATAATGATGCTATAACAGCAACTACTGATTACTCTACTAAGTACAGTGTACAACAACTTTGATAAAGGAACTAAGAAAGACAGTTAAAAAACGAAGTCTGCTGTTTCATGTAGTTATTTACCTTTGCATCCTATATTACAATGTGTTTTATGTTGTTGGTGATCTGCAAACAATCACTTTCTGTACAGCAACACGATAAGAATTGACATTTTATGTGTTTAAATTTGGACTATTACTGCTCAGAAGAAAAAGTTAACCTTCTTCAACTTTGTAAAACATGTTTTTGTTAAGCTCGTGTTATACAAATTATACAGCTATTTTAATATCCAAAGGCGTTTATAAACTTGTTTGAAGTAATAAGTATCTCTCCTTGACACAGAATTTAAATAGTGGTCAGCAGTTTTCATGGAACGATGCCATGTTGGAGGAAAACAAGCCAAAGAATCGCTTCAACAACATAGGAGCTTGTAAGTAACAATGGTGGATAGCTCTCATTCGAAGCTCTGACTTATTGGTAAAGCGACGATTGCTCTTGTTGCAATTTCATTCCTTTATCTTAATTCCTAATGAACGAGGAACCTTTAATTGTTTGATCTTTATCCTTGCTTTGAAATTTCCTCCTAAAAATCAATTTGTACACGATCAGTAGCAGGAATTTCATGGAATGGAAGATGGTAGCAACAGTGCCCATAGCCATAGCCCCGATTGGATCTATTCGTGTTCAAGAGTATCTTAATTTGTTGAATAAATGCCCTCAATTAAAGAAAGCTTCCCTCCCTCCGATATTTATAAAGGAAGAACAAAAATGTAGTATTTAGCATTTCTCATTGAGAGCAATTTTGTACTCTCTTGTTTCAACTCAGGTTTCGACTTCAATCAAAGAATAATTTAATAGGAGTTTCCTCTTTGCAACTTAAATCTAACTCTTCAGTTCTTAAATTTCATTTGTCTAAAACATTTCTTTGAACATACAACAAGAGTAAATAGATGTTTCTTTTATATCAAGATTGCAGAAAACCTCTGATTCGGGGCATCTTTGTACCCACGACAAAAGTTTTAGGTGTCACCTTGGGTACCAGTTAAACAACATGTGTTACAAACTGAATACAAGGTTTTTGTTATTTGAACAGGAAGATTGCTTTATTAATTTTCCAAGGTGGGACACTAAGACCAACAGGCTAATCGCTTTTACAAAACGTTTCTTGAACCAAAGATCAGTAAATTAAGAACTTTGTAATCTGTATCTCATTCCTTTCCATAGTACTAGTAGTATTCGTGGCTGATAGGGATAGAAGGTTTGTGTTGTTGGAACAAGGATACTTTGATTAGTTTTCTAACGTTGCATCCTAAGCCCTCTCAATGACCACATTTACAGGAAGAATGAAATAATAATATACACATTCACAGATATATGAAATATATTACAAT
>JAAAKM020006971.1:119602859-119614204 GCA_010016025.2 Alatinidae sp. Z8VKAUB7J3
ATTTCCACCTGGAAACACAACTGTGAATCTTTGCTACTACTGAGCAGTTATATCTAGCAACGTGCATGGTGGCATTTTTTAGCCTCGCTTCTAATTAGTAATTTGAAAAGAGTAATTTGTCTTTGACCAAAGAATAACTCGGTCCGGAACAACCACAGCCGGTGGCAATAAGAAGAATTTTCATGTCTGATCACTCGATTACCCTACTGCTTCGAATTTACACCGCCTTGAAAAAACACCCCTCTTTTTTCCCTATAATATAGTTAATACCCAGGACGTTTATTCGAAGCATTACCATAATTCCTTTTAGCCGTAGATGCGTTTGGTCAACTACTTTTAGTCTGTGTGAGCATGTTAAATGAGAATCTATTGTTTGGACTTAGACCCACGATGTTCGTGTAGCGTGCAGCAAGTTTGCCTATCTTGCGTGGTTTTATTATGCGGTTGTATAGGGATATAGAGATTGTAAATGTGTATGTTATATAGAAAAGATGTCTGTATTGGTAGATGAATCAATGTGTATTTCTTGGGGGAATGGGAAAGAGTGGTAGAGTGTTGTTCAACAGTATCAGATTGGACATCAATACACGTTGAATTGTTATTTAAGATAAAAAATCAATTGTAAATAGTGACAATTTATTGTAATGTTAGTGAAAGAGAACAAAGTCAACGCTATTTTTATTTCGTAGTGCATTCTGCATTCAACATCTGGGAGTCAAAGTCTTGTTATTGAAACCGTTGTCAAGGATTTACATTTGCTTAATGTGAGAAATGATGACAAGTGTCGTATATTACTGGTTCGTACATCAGGGCCTACTATAGGTTGACACAATTACGTATTATTCCATGTGGTGTTCTCCAAGAACTGGTAGCATCTTTTTGAATTTAACATAATGATCCAAACAGAAAATAGATTTCACAATGCCATTTGATGCATCATTAGGCAATGATTAAGTGTAAATATTCGACAAGATTCCTGGTACTACAAAATTTGTAGATAATATTTTATAACGGAATCATTAGTGAAATGCCATTGACGGGTTTCGTTGCACCCTCAACAGAATGGCTCGTGCAAAGAACGAGTTGTTCAAACATTTAAGCATCATTTATGATACATCGCAAACGAAGATCAGCTTTCCATCCGAAAGTTTTAGAAGCGGTTTTCATCAAAACCCGGGATCTTTTACTTTCCGGACAAAAGGAGTTTGTGTATTCTCTGAAATTGTTTTCACAATTTTGGCGCCTCCAAGTTGTTGGTAGGCTGTAACGATTGTCCAATCAGCGGTCGACAAATTTTTGCTTCGATCCCTTTCTTTGTTTGCGAGTTATCATAAATGATGTAGCTTTGGTGTAAAACCCGCTTTTGAGTGTAAAATTAACCGGTGTAAACCATCAAAACACTGTGAAGTCCATGATAGTAATAATAATAATCATCATCATCATCATCATCATCTTGTTTTGTTATAAGAAGTCTTGGGTGGGGAGCGAAACGATGTAGACTACAGTCTCGGTGTAAAGTGGACGGAGGGGCAACGTAAGGAGCCTGCAAGAATGTTACTTAATCCTGTACAAGGGGTTTAATAATGAAAAAATAATCAACACTGCAAAAACTTAAGAAGTATTCATATACTATCTGCAACTGTTTAGAAATTTTAATTAATGTTCTACGCAGGGAGGGGGGCATGTCATATGAAATTACTACATAAACACTTTACATTGGTTACGACCCCTACCTCCTCTACTACTTAACAAATCACTTCACCACTACGCTACAAGATATTTCATCTGAAAAATGCCTTAATGAACCTCAATGCCTTAATGAAGCCTCAAGAAGTGGGTGGCCATCTCGTTTTGATGTCTTGGAGCCAAGGAGAAACGTATATCTGCAACCACACCCAAATTGGTATTCCACGTGGAGTATGCAGTTATAAGGAATGCCGCGACTTCCATATCAACAGACATCTACTCGAGTTATACCTCTTCAACAAGGCAGCGTTTTTCAGTGCTCAGAGCAGCTAACCAACAATGGATTTGAGAATCAGAGGTTCTGGCAAATACGAGGCCTTTGAATGTCTCTGACACGGAAAGCTTATTATATAAATATCTTGTAACGAATACTAAATTAAGTTCTCTATAGTCGGGATCGGACATAACATTAAACATCGTTACCCATTAAATGTCAGTCCAATAACAAAAATTAAAAAGAATGAATAATTCTCAAAAGTGTATTCTCAAATGCAGATGTTTAAGAAAATGCTCTACAAAGCACAATCTATTCTACATTGTATATATATTACACGTATTTCACATTCCCATTACGTACTTGACCCTGAAGATGTATCAGTTTCACTGTTCTGCATTTTACAAGCTGTACAAGTTCGATATGAAGCAATAAGGGAGTCGAACGTGCCACCGACATCACGAATAATATGCGGACTAAATTACGCTTCAATGTTGCAAGAGTTCTGACTCTTGTATTTACAATAAAACGTAAGCTACGTGAAGTCAAATCACAAAAATGATAACCCATACTTTTACAATCCTGCATTTGTGGTATTTGTTATCCGTGATGTCTTAATGCATAAAGAGTCTCATTTCCAGTTCTATCGAGTACATCACAGAATGTCTATTTCTTCTTGAGACGGCCACTTGAATCCATATTTGATGAAGACGTCATTGCTTTTCTTTGTGACAATTTACGGTAGCGATCGAGTTCCTAAGAAGAAGAGAAATAATTTATTAAGTGTGACAGTTGCGACTTTTGGCCATTATTGACAAAAACGTAATAAAGTGTACCCTTTTTATGTGCAGCAAACCTGTAGTCTTGGCCATGAAATACAAACAATTGCTGGCTGCAAGGAAGACAAACTGTACTCTTCCTATCGTAAGAGAAACGTTTAACTCTACAGATGACAAATTGTACTCTTCTCTATCCCATGTAAATTTCTTAGGTCTTCCTATGTAAGATAACGCTTCCCACTCCTCAATATACGATACTGTGCCACGGGCAAAGTTATAAGGGGCGAGGGGGGAATGGGGGCAAGTCACAAAGCTAGTTCTGTGTTTGCACAACATGACGTGGCTAAGGGAAGCTATTCTCCGATCAAAGCATGATTACAACGTCAACCCAAAATATACAACTAACTTTTTCAACATGGTAATATGCAGATTCTTCTGTAAAAAATGTTCCAAATAAATTATTAGGGGCGGTTTCCTCGTCCATCTTGGCGCGGATTTGATAAACGATGCAAGACGGTCTCTTATCGTCTCAATCCGTAACAGCAACATTGGCTACATCAACATCTGTCAATAATTACAATGTAGAATCCGGTAATTTTTGTTGCACGTAACTGCTAAGGACTTCACCGGTTAATGAATAAATGTTAATGACTCGCGTGCGAAAAAATAGAACCTACGTGTTCTAATCCAAGGAGGGGACATTACTAGATTAAAGCTAACTAGCAAAAAGCAGCTGTAAGATCTTCTTAAATAAGAAGATCTGATTTGCTAACTCGTTAAAAGTCGAGGATATGTGAGGATATTTGAGGATATGGGAGGATATGGGAGGATATGGAAAGATATATGAGGATATGGGAGCATATGGGAGCATATGAGAGCATATGAGAAGATATGGGAGGATATGGGAGGATATGGGAGCATATGGGAGCATATGGGAGCATATGGGAGCATATGGGAGCATATGGGAGCATATGGGAGCATATGGGAGCATATGGGAGGATATGGGAGGATATCTTAAAGTTCTGATGAGTAAATAAACTTCTATCACACACGTGACGCTCATTAAATTTTATGACCTTACACATGACCTATAAATTTTTTGATATGAAAAGATACACGGAAAAGATACGTTTGCCGTGACAGTGATGAGGATTTAACCTAATAAATCTTTAACTTTCTCTGTTAAGTGACACAGTTTGTGGGGAGATAATCAACACAAATATTCGAAATAAGTCGTTCATCGCTCGAAGGACCATTTACTTCAAACATAACTCGTCTCCGTCTCTCCAAGACATCGTAGTTACTCAATGAACGAACCCTCTTTAGATGGCTCCCATCAAAAATGCCATATCTAGAATATGCCCAACTGTTCCTAGGGGCTATAAATGTATGACGTCAACACAACGGAGCGCAAGTGCTCCATTGTTAACAAACAAGGGTAAGGACCTGCAAATTGGCAGCGATGTTTGGTTTGCTATTACAGGACTTCCACTCTGATCAGTTCACAAAATCTCCCGATTCAGGGTCTCCCGGATTCATTTCAATAAAATTCCTTGATAAAATATCAGAGCAGTGCCATCATCCCATCCCCAAACCCGGCCCTAAACGTTATGACGTATAGTGTAAACCTTCATTAAGTGTTTAACAACAATGTTATGTTAAGTGTTAGTTGAGAGTATTCGCATTTGCACTCAAGGTTCCTCGACCATGGCAATTTCCTTTCCCGATGCATAGTCAATTTCCCTGATAGTTCCCTAACCTTTTTCAAGAAGAGCGTCGGGCAATGAACATGCAGCTTTCGATAAAATGGAAACGGGAGACCAGATAAGAACTGACAACCACGATAGAAGAACTCATGTAAACGGTAAGAGTGACCAAGAAGTAAAGCCAGTATTGATCGGACTAGTTCCCCTTACTTTTCAGGGAGCAGCAGAAAAAGGAATAGAGGAGAAATAAAGGAATAATGAAAGTGCAATACTAAGACACTAGAAAAGAAATAACAGAGAAAAAGGAGAATAACGAAAAAGAAAAAAGGGAAATATGGAACAAAAGAAAAAGTGTTACTCAAACAGAGAAAGGAAGACGAATGGAAAACAGCAAGAGGAGAATTTTGAAAAAAGGAATAAGACAAAAGAAAAAGTATTCAAGAAAAGCATGTTAAAAACAAAAAGATGATGATGAGAATTAGGATTATCAACAGCAAAAACAAAGATCCAACATATTCATTTACGTAAACTCCTTCATGCCGGAATCAACGGTAGAGTACTGGGGTGTCGAAGATAGTCTTTAACCTAGTCCCCCGTTGTCTACATCTTTGTAGATAGAGGTCATTAATATAAGGAATGGTCAAGTTCGTAACGCTTAACACCATCATCACCAACAGTTTTGGCACCAGCATTATTTCCCATCATCGCCACAATTATCATAATCATTACAATCGCCATTATCACCATTGTGCGTCAATACCTTCACTGTCATTATCATTATCGTCGTTTACATTATCACGATCATGATCATCATCTTAATAATGATCATCGCTATCATCATTATTATCATCACAATCGTTGTAAGCAATTTTCCACTTGAAAATATTGTTCCGCTATTTTGTACTTTTCATATAGTATCATTTGCCTGCATGCGTGCTCCTCAATTGCTACTCCTCCATTTGAGATCGCAAAGAAGTTTCCTGCACAAGATATTTGCACCATTATCAAATCCAAATTGGATTAAGATTTGCTGTGATCAAATTTTGCTGCATGCGCAACCTTAGATGTTACGTTACGCATGAACTCCGTTACACTGTTGATGTTAGTTAACTTATCGCATTTTATTACGTATTACGTATATCCAGATATATTCCCTGGCAAAGGCTTTGATATGGTCGGTGGCCTTATATGGGTGTGAAGGTTGGACGCTGAAAATGGAAGAAGAACGAAAGCTGGCAGCTTTTGAAATGTGGGTGTGGAGAAGGGTTCTACGAACAAGCTGGGTAGAGCACAGAACAAACGCATGGGTGAGACAACAAGTGAAAGTGCCAGAGAAGAAAGGGCTGTTGATGGAGGTGAAGAGAAGGAAGATCAATAAGTACAGTCACTGGAAGAGAAAATGAGACAGTTTGTTACTTGCTATAATAGAAGGTGAGCCAGAAGGAAAATAAAAAAAGGAAGAAGACGCAGGCACTGGATCGATAACATTCTAGAGTGGACGGGGAGTGAATTTGATGGCCTACATCACGATGCATGGGACAGAAATAGGAAGCCCCTACGGCCCCTTGCGGACTACGGCTGAAGATGACGATGATACCCAGATAATTACAGTGAAGGATAATCTTAATTACCTCATAGTTAACTTTGTTTCAACGGATCATTTGGTATAAATCTTGACAATTCACTTTATGTAAGGTAAATTTCTCTTCTTTTTGCTGTAATAGACACCAAGTATGAGACCCAGCTACAAATACTTGGGGCATGGACTACGATGAAACGATCAGCATTGGAAATATTCCCTTATTAAAGAGTCCGAAGCAGCAGTCAGGTACCAAGGCAGTCATATCAAATATGGGAGCATGAGACTCTGCTTCAAACATTTGGATCGTGAACTATGATGAAGCGATCAGCATGGGAAATATTCCCTTATGAAAGACTCAGGTACAAACACAGTACTATCAAACATGGGAGCATGAGACTCAGCTTCACATATTTGGATTATGGACTACGATGAAGCGATCAGCATGGGAAATACTCCCTTATGAAAGACTCAGGTACAAACACAGTACTACCAAATATGGGAGCATGAGACTCAGCTTCACATATTTGGATCATGGACTACGATGAAGCGACCAGCATGGGAAATATTCCCTTATGAAAGACTCAGGTACAAACACAGTAGTATCAAACATGGGAGCATGAGACTCGGCTTCAAATATTTGGATCATGAACTACCATGAAACGATCAGCATGGAAAATATTCCCTTATGAAAGAGTCAGGTACAAACACAGTACTATCAAATATGAGAGCATGAGACTCAGCTTCAAATATTTGGATCATGAAATACGATGTGGGGATCAGCATGGGAAATATTCCCTTATAAAAGAGCCAGGTACCAAGACAGTAGTATCAAATATGTGAGCACGAGACTTAGCTTCAAATATTTGGATCATGAACTACGATGAAGCGATCACCATGGGAAATATTCCCTTATACAAGAGTCAGGTGCCAAGACAGTAGTATCAAACGTGGGATTCCACCAAGAATGCTTCCGCAACAGACTACAGTTATGCGAAACGCTTTGGAAACATTTCTTCATCACGAAGTCCTAGCTTGAATGAGCTGCCATAGCAAAACCATGTCGACAATATTCTCTTCTAATTGCATGACGTGTAATAAATGGCTTTGATTAACATAGTTAAGTCAAAAACGTAACTTACCTCGTCCTTTTGTGCTCTCATGGAATCGACGGCCGCTTCCGCAAACTGTGAATCCTTGGCCAAATTAGGGACATTTTGAGTTTTCTCTTGTTTCTGTATTAAAGAGGGCATATAGACACTTTATGTTCAGCGATACGTACTGTAAAATGAATAGAAATTCTGTAAAAAAATTAATATTTTGGGGGACAAGTTTAAAAAGTAAGGAAGGTCAGGTTCATCTTCATGTACATATTAAGTACCACCTTTCTTCAAATGTGTTACTTCACATTCGTCCTAAATGGCATATATCGACTTGAAAAGATTGCTATGTCTTCCTTACGCCATTAAAATACCTTCTGCAACGTTTTGCTGATGTATAAGGAAGTGTAGCTGAAACATTAGCGGTATCGAAAATGAAGAGCTGGCTGTCGGTTAATTTCAAGTCTAACTGTACTCCAAGCGGCCTCTTCCAACACACGCGGTACTTACCGACCGAGAAAGGCTAAGGGAGCTTACACAATGAAGTGGCATATGCGACGTGGCATGCGACGTGGCATGCCACTTGGGGATGAACCTATACAAAAGCAATAAACCTTTCACACCGAAGTGGCACGCCAAGTGGCAAATGCGACGTGCCACTTCTATGCCACTCGAGAAACGGACCTGACCATTTTTCAAAATCGTGCCACGTCGCAGTGAACCTGAAAAATAGATGTTTGATGCATTTATGCCTAAAGATTAGATTTACATTAATGTGGTCAACCTTGCCCCTTGTGCCATTTATAGATGTAAACTGGATAGTTAAAGGGTGCAAAGATGCTGATATAATTGCTTTGGAGTGAAAGTTAATGTTGGAAAATAGAAATTCAATTTAGTAACTATTGAATGAAGGCCTTTGAGACCAGAGGCCAACAAGGGTGTACATGGACCTGATTGAAACATTTTCGGATTCTAATTTTTAACTGATTTTTAAGTTTTTTTGAGAACTTTCAGATAAACCTGTAGCAAAATGACACTTTTGCCATATTTGTCATTACATGATGCATTTCATGACCTTCAAAAGATCGTAGACAAGTTGGTTTATTTTATATTCCTATCCCTTATGCAAGGTACACGGAGCATCTGGATGAAGCGGAAAAAGCAGGCGTGAAAAAGGGAGCCACAACGGGTGTTGCCTTTGGCTTATTTCACATTGTTATCTTCTCATGCTACGCTCTGGCATTTTGGTATGCTTTCAGTTTGTACCTTTGAATGTGTGTATGTATATTGTAACAGTTATAAACATACTGCCATTTGCCAAGGAAGTTCTTTTTTTTTGTGGAACTGTACCTTTATATGGAGTGAAATAGTGAACTTCTTTAGAATTGTTGAATGCACTGATTATGCAATTGTTTTGGATATATAAAACATGAAAGTAAGGGCATCCTTGGACAGACCATTGTAGAGTGACACAGCAAGAGACTGAGTAAAATCGTATTTAAGCTCTAGCAAAATTTTTTGATGCCTTTACCATACACAGTTTATCACGAGATGATCACTATGGGTACCCACAAGGTCATCCATTGTAAGTAGTGCACTGTGTTGTCCCATGGTGCACTTTGACTCTACAGCCCATAGTATGCAGAGGGGTATGAACCCCCGTATCAAAAAATCAACCCCCATCTACCATTGCAACCCCCTCCTCTCATTGCAACCCACACTTACCATTGCAAGCCCCATCTACCATTGCAAGCCCCACAGCACAATTTGATGGCAACACCCCCACCATCAGCCTCAACCCCCACATCAAAACCAGGGTTGATCCTACCCCCACACCAACTCCTTCATGGTACATAATTACAATGTAACAAACCCTAATCGAAACTTTTTTATCTTACAAATATTTAGAAGATGCTTTGAAATGCATTGTATTGTTTGTTTTGTGTTTTATGACCACTTGTTGATGCTCAAATGTACAACATTGCGTGGGTTTAAGTTTGCCAAAAAAAATCTAGGTGCGAAAGTAGCTTGATAGTTTAAGTTTGATAAACGGTTGGGTAATGATTATATTTAATCTATATCCCGTCATTTGTCGCTGTTGTATAGTTATTTCACTCTTAATCCTCCGTGCTTCTCACCTAAAAATCACATAACAAACTGAATTACTCGCCATCTATTGGGTTAAGGTCAGGTTTTGGAATGCATATCATGCATGGGACAGTACCCAGTTTAAAAAGTGTGCTTAATAGCACCTTTCCAACCAATTACCTCGAGAAGACAAAAGTGAAATGTGAAGAATGTAATTCCAGGACGCTCTCCTAAGGGGTGATTCACAACATAACCAATCAGAAATTTCTACATCAACAATATCCACCCCTCTCATCAAAAAAATTACCCCAACTTATATTGGCAACTCCCACACAGGCTCTGAAATTACCCCAACCGCCACCTATTGTGGCAGTTTAGAAAAGTCTCAAGCCCCCCTAATCTTAGGGGGTGCACACTATGCAGCCTAGACATTGTTCCACCTCCTTCATCTCAATTATGGTTCTTACCAAGCTGTTTGATGACGAGAATGAAAACGAGCACTTCCTCAGCATTGCCATTTTCGTTTTTATATTAACAACGACTGGCATAATGTCTGTTTAGAGAAATGCCGTACATAATATTGGCCAACATTAGCATTCCTTTGTAATCGTTATTGTAATGTTTAATGATACAGTCACATTTTATACAATGGTTAGAATAGCTGTTTAAGCAAGAAAAATTCCATATAACGTAGTTATAAGTTAAATATTTAGACATTAATAGTGGAAGGATAAAGTTGTATTTTTACTGTTGAAAATCTTTTTGCAGATTTTCCTTGTCTTGCCCATGTTCATTACAATTTCAAATCATTCAATGGTATAATGAGGTTTTATATAAAACTTTACTTAAAGGTTGTAATAACTGTCTGTACGATGCTTTTAGGTATGGGTCGACTTTAGTTGCTGCTAAAGAACTGGAAGGAGGAGAGCTTTTGATCGTAAGTTTGTGTTGTTACTGAACTATTACAAATATGAGAAGTGAAGATGCTATTATCGTTAATCTGTCGCCGTGTTCAGACGCATAACTTACTACGTTTGCCTCCTCCTACACCTTTTGAATCTGTTGCGCACTCATTTATACTTAAGTAAGCTTTTGGCAGTTATAGATCATTTCTATAGCAAAATAATTCTGCAAAAGCCTGACTTGAGTGTTCAAACGGACTACGTCCGATCAAATGTTTTCGTTTAGATTTTCTTTATTTTGTAGAAGTATCATAAATTATTGTTACACGGTTGTTCAGTATCTATCTTGAAAATGGCGTCAAGATGACGCCGAAAATACGTTGTTATTACTTTTCACTTGTCTTTGCGTATGCAAATCTTTACTAACGTCTTAAAACCCAGACTGAAGTCTTTGAATAGCCATGCTTCAAATATTTCATTTATTGCAAAAGTGAAAATTAAATGTTGATATTGTTTATATTTGATTCTAATTTTATTCGAAATTGGTTCTCACTTATTTTCTAATCTTTCCAAGTGCATTTACTTTGAAAAAATGAGTGTCATCACATTTATTACTAAAGTTTATGTTTTATGATAGTTACAACTGATGATTCCTTGAATAGAATCATTGATTTGTTTTCTTTATCCTTTTAGGTCTTCTTCTGTGTTATGATTGGAGCAGCTCAGATGGGTCAGGCAGGACCAAATTTTGAGGCGTTGGCTAATGCAAGAGGAGCTGCGCTGCAGGTGATCAAGATAATTGATAAGGTGCGTAATGTTATGACCTTCGTCACTTTTCTTCTCTTCCTGTAAGGGATAATAATCTTTACGTGAAGTGGGTTCACCTGAAAGAAGCCGTTTATCGACCTTTCAGATTTCGTAAAGATAGTTGGTTTTCAGGAGACGTCAGGTCAAGGATTTCTTCTCTTGTCAATAAATGTCTGGTTGTGAAAGTGAAATGATATGTTGCAGCAACGACCACAGTAAGATGTTAGGTTATTAGCTCTGGTGTGCCTTGACCTATGTTGTTTGTGGAGCATGGGGTTTTATGAACACGATAAAGCAGGAGATCTCTATGAATTTGGTAGAGAAAGGAGCGCTTGTTTGCGTAAGCCCAATGCAATACTTTTGAAAACTTAGGGTCATTAGTACATTTAATTGCAAATGACAATGATAGCAATGATGTTTTGAT
>JAAAKM020006971.1:119614304-119645405 GCA_010016025.2 Alatinidae sp. Z8VKAUB7J3
TTCCTTTACCAGAAATCGGCCATTGATCCACTTTCGTCTGAGGGCAGAAAGCCAGATCATGTGATTGGTGATGTTGATTTTGTCAAAGTTTACTTTCAGTATCCTTCAAGACCAGATGTGAAGGTAAGATTCATTTTCAACCATGATATTATCCAACTTACAAGGAAACCATGATATTATAAACACGAAGGCTAAAGGGGCCGGGGTCGTTGAAGTTTAAGCCATTCTGTAGCTTTATTGCCACATGGAACCTGTGACAGAGAGTATTTTGGTAGATATGGCATGGTATAACTGCTTTTAAACGAGTGAACATGTTATATGCCCAAAATATTCAGTACGTTTTGTGTATGTGTGTAAATGCTTTTTCAAAGACGGGGAGGGGACGTCGAGCAATTCGGTCCCAGGTTATTCGTAGGACTGAATAGTGATTTCATTTAATAATACTAGTGCGCGGTTTGGCTTTTATGCTTACCGACGGGAGTGCCATAAGATGGTCGCTATACGCACCGCATTTTTCATCACTTTATCATGGCAGAAGGCTTGTAGCCGATGGTGGCTAGTACAGAAATACAGAGTGATTACAATGTCAGCATGGTTAAGTTAGAAGACTAACACACTTTGACAACGCACTGGATTTGGATCCAGATGATAACATTCTTTATTTGCGTAACAGTTTTGAGAAAAGTGTTTAAGGCCCTCATAGCTCGCTTTACTTGTGATGATTGAAAGTTTATCGGCGTTTGAGTTTCTATTAATTCTTCCTGTTTCCTTGTACAGATCCTGAATGGGCTGAGCTTAAGCATTAAAAGTGGTCAAACTGTTGCTTTGGTTGGAGAGTCCGGCTGCGGAAAAAGTACAACCATTAAACTTATTCAAAGATTTTACGATTGCATCGATGGCATAGTAAGTGATTTTTTGTTTTCGTGGTTTGAGATAAAAGCAATAGCATGCTTTAAAGGGCCTTGTTTGAATATTGATAACTTGTTGGTGTTGTCTCACATATCACATTTTAGACACATTAGTTAAGAAAGCACTGTTGTGCTATCTGTAAAATCCTTTTCTCAATACCATTTACTTCTACAGGATAACAGGTGCCACCCTGACTCGAAAAGTATCTCTTGCGGGGAAAGTTGGCAATTTTTACAGATACGACAAGATTTGAGATTGACTTATTTTTCAAAAGCAACTACTCTAGTAATCTTTGTTTAATTTGATTTTCAAGGTAACCATTGATGGCGTCGATATCCGAGATCTGAATGTAGCTTGGCTAAGAGCACACATAGGAGTTGTTAGTCAAGAACCTTTGTTATTTGATATGAGCATTGCAGAGAATATAAGGATGGGAAACCCAGACGCGAGCAAGGAAGCAATTGAACGAGCAGCAAAGGATGCCAACGCACATGACTTCATCATGAAGCTCCCAAAGGTAACTATTTTTCACTTGGTGATTTTTTACTATTATTGTGGTCGATCGTCAGGACCAGAACTAGAAAACTGTTGGGTTTTTTTTGTGATAAAAATGTGATGCACTGTAACAATATTTTCCGGTGTTACCTTTTAGTTATTTTACTATCATTGAAATTGAATGCTTCGATTCCCTAGGAATTTTGACGTACTTTAAGTTCCTTGCTTTAAATGCCCTGCTTTAAACTTCAATAATCTAGTACTTAAGATAAATCTGTACTGTGCTTGTAATTGGGTTTTCTTTATTCGTAACAGGGTTGCCACTCTGGGTTTATGGATCGGGGGTCGTAAAGTGACAGGTTGTTGTCACATATTATAAAATTGTATATGTTTGTTACTTTAGATATTGTTGACTTCAAAAATCTTTGAAAATTTTATGTAACATGGTATTGGTTGAAAGACAGGGCCAATGATAGAAGCTATGAGTCATGCATAACATCACCAGTAGTTGGTCAGATTTATCGATAAAGACTTCAATTTGATTGTCATGAGAATTAATGTTCAATGCGTAGGCCTACACACTTATAAGGAAGTAATCGGAAGCCGTATCTGCTCCCGCGTAACGCGGATGGAAAAGTTATTCTTCAAATTTTGATTATGCCAACTTCAACACGGAAGCACGTTATTTTTATTTATTTCTGTTTATTTAGAATTATGAAACAAATGTCGGCGAAGGAGGTGCACAGCTGAGCGGAGGACAAAAGCAGAGAATTGCCATTGCTAGGGCACTTGTAAAGGATCCTAAGATTCTGTTACTGGATGAAGCTACTTCGGCGTTGGATACTGAGAGCGAATCAATTGTACAATCTGCTTTGGATAGAGTAAGTATGGAAACAACTGAATAATAGTAGGCGCTGTTCAATTTCAAGTTCTTAAACCAAACGTTTAATGAGATCTAAACATCTATTTTTGAAATCAGATTTCTTAGAGTGAATTTAATTGTGCAGCTCATTTGGAATTGCAGTACTGTACACACTTGAAAAAGTAGTGATACTGTGTAAAGGAATAGCAAATATGGGTACTTAATGTTTTATAGGGGTCGATTGATTTGTGGCGGAGAGAACAGGTTCCTTCCACTTTTTAATACCCATAAGGTTTTCGATCTACAAGTGCGAAAGTCGTTGTTTTGTAGGCATCTTTCTGATGCTAGAAACTTTTATTGTGAAACGAAAATTGCATTGAGGATGAACTTTGTGAAAGCTTTCGTACCGCCACTTGCAGTGTTTCTACAAATCGTGATAGGGCCATGTTGTTAATTTTTCTTGATCAATTTCATTAACTTGCCAGTGAGAAATTTACGATCTGTAACTGGAAAATTTGGCATTGGCAAAACTAAACTGATACGCAGTGATGTCACGTTGCCCGACCCCCTTTTTCATTACTGATGACCGCTCATGTGATATTTCACCAGACGAGGAATTGTTGGAAAATGGCCCAATACCGCCATCTATGACTGCTTAATTTGAATCAAACGTTTGTTTATCTTTCGCCAAAGATCTTAGTTTTTTCAGATTTATGAAAATTTCGTTCCACTCCACTTCCACAAACTCCAGTTCCACAAACGGCCACTGAGGGCCGTTTCCTCATCTAAACTGAATAATAAAAAAGTACTTCCCAGTCGTGACACACGATGAAATCAGGCTGCAGGTTTAGTAGGTTATTATGTTTTTGTTTTCTACTAGGATGGAAGCCGGCTTGAAAGAACACACCCAGCATTTGAATCAGATCGAGCCCTCGTCGAATATTACTTAAAGCATGATTTACCAAATGGAGGGGACAGGCTCTCTTCACCATTTGTGTAAATCAATTCGTTGTGTTGGTTATTGTCAGAGTACTGAGAATGGGGATTGGGACGGGGAAAGGGCATTATTTGGGGTGCCAGACCTGTAGCAGACATGGGTAAGAGGCACTGTATGGTATTTTAAAGTATTTTAGTAAGAGAAAGCACATGTGAAACGAAAGAAGTCTTCTACGATAATTAGTAAGTTAGAGACTCCGTTAACGTGAAGTTATGGCAGTGCTGTAAATGGATACGCAACGAGAACATGTGGACCGAAGAGGACTCGTTTTTACCCTGCGTCTGCATTTATGTAAGGCCTGTAGAAATTCTTTGCTTTGCTGAGCTGTGAATGTGTTGTAAATGTCTTAAATTTTGCCAAGTATTAAGGGATTGTCCCCTTGTGGACAGTATTGAGTAGACCCACGTCTTCACCCTTCTTCGAATACGGCTGTTACTTACGACATACACCGGACTATGATAACATGCAACTCCTTATTCTTGGAGTTGTTGATTGCTTGTTGTAGTGCCCCAAGAAAGGGCACCGACGTAAGGATATGTGTTTCGAAATGCCAAACTCAAGTCTCCGTAAAGCGTCGATGGTACATACAAATTGCCACCATGTTGTCTTTGTAAGGAAGGCTAGCTGTAACCATTGTAACTGGACCATCAGATTCTGATTAGAAATGGCCCGACCCTTTTAATGAGGGTAAGGTCAGGAGGGCTGTAAATACATTAAACAGGAAAATTGGTAACGTTCTTACTTTCAGACAACGAATCTCTCCACATTCCTTCCCTCCAAGATACAAGCACCGGCAACGTTACGTCATGTCTTTTCATTGTCCAAGAATTATTTTCATTTTTGAAAGACAGTTTTCGAAGTTATTGGAACAAAATGTAATGACTAGCGTTGTTAAGTCGGTCCCTCTTTGTACTTTTTGTAGTTTACGGGATGGTGATTCAAGGAATAGGAAATTTGTGGTCTAGGTAGACTCTATTTTAATTGATTTTTATCGACTCATTTATGGAGTACGTGTGACAGTCAAATATTGCACATGTCTTCTTAATATTGATAAATTGTGTACTTGACTGTTGTCGAGAAAAACGGTTGACCCTCCCCGGTTAGGAGGTGCACAATAAAATGTTTGCTAAAAAAGTCTACACTTTGATAAAATACACTAAAAATCTTGCATCAGCTAAAACGCAGATGCATTTTTTGAACAGTAGTATATTAGATAAAATGTCATTGCTTATACGAGAATATGGTTAGATACAAACATGGCGTATATTGAAAAAGATGTGTTGAAAATATAAAATGAAGCTCCAATGCTTTTCGAAAATGGAATTTGGTTGTATACCGTATTTATCTAGATTGTTGGCTCGGCCTAAAATAGCTGGGTGCAAACACGCGCCCGCTTTCAAACTAATTGAATGATTTTTGCGCCTTCTGCGCATGTGCACCCCTCTGTTCCTGATGCGACGTCTATTCGGAGGAGTCATGTATTACGTTGCCGTCCCACTTGGAATTACCAAAACTTGTGGAATTTTTCACAGAGGTTCTTTAATTTTAAAAGAAGGAAATTTAAGAAGTATTTCCGGTAAAATGTGGAACGGTAAAAGCTTGATTTTTTATTTCTTTCAACAAGCGCATCTCGCAAATTGGTGCTTCCGTCGATTAAGTGTGCCCTCAGGGAACTGAAAATGAATTAGCAGCCATGCGCTAATTCAGATGAACACAGCAGTACGTTGACTGTTCACTTGCACCTTAATTTTGCGCATTCCCCTCTTGCAACTTTCAGAGACCGTGGAAGATACACGAATTCGAATTGCACCTAGTTTTTTACGTACGTCACTTTTGCACATTCAGTACTGCTACTTAGTTTATATACTGTAAAAGTTGGCTAAGCCTTGAATATGATTCTCATCCAGTTCTCCCACTTTGACGCACGTGAGTGTTACACAGGGAAGTTTGATATGTTTAGTTTTACACAAATGGGCCCCAAAATTGTACATATCTATAGAGGTGCAGATATTTTTTACTTTTTACACGTTAAGGTATGATTAAGCTTTAACATTTGTATTTTTCGCTAGTGGCGTGGATATGGGTAGAGTAATTTTATATGTTTAGCTATGGTGTTGATGTGTATGAAATACTTTTTGTACTTTTACTTATCTTGCTTGTATAAGAATGCTTAAAGTATTTAATATTGGAAACAAAAACTAAGCGCAATGATCATTATCATGACTATTATCATAATCAGTCATCTATCATCATCATCTAGCATCATTATCATCACCATCGTCATCATCAATCCTCAACATCAATTATGAGCATCAATTCCTATCATCAAAATTATCATCATCAATCCTCGTCATCAATCGTCATCGTCAGTAATCAACAATCATCATCAGTATCATCATCATTATCATCATCAAACCTCATCATCAATCAGCAGTAGCAGTCAATCCTCATCAATCATTATCCTTAATCATCGTTATCATTAATCCTCGTCATCAATCCTCGTCATCAATCCTCGTCATCAATCCTCATCATCAATCCTATCATCAATCCTCGCCGTAAGTCACCAATCATCATCAGTCATCATCATCATTGCCATCATCATCATCAATCAATCATCATCATAATCATCATCATCGTCCTTGTCATCATCATCATCACCATCATCGTCATGAAACATCATCGTCAGTCATCATTACCATAATCATGATCATCATTATCTGCAGTGGCAGAGATAGCACAACCATCGTCAGCTTTCTCCGTTTAAAGCAGATTACGTGCCATTATGACTTATACCCCACCCCCACGGTTTCATCTCTTATCAAAGAAATTGGCATTGCGAGGTTAACTCGTAGTCATATGTGAGTTTTTGGGAGGCTAGGGTGTTTGTGGGTCGCCCCTGCGTAATATTCCTTGCCTTTTTTACACGTAGAAAAGTTCCGGCTAATTTTATTCGTTGCACGTGTCACATTAATGGATGTGGTTAAGGTCTATTGGGCAACTTATAATGAATGGTCCTTAGCTGGGAATGTGCTGTAGATGTGCAAAAACGTGATCGCGCAAATTCTAAGCTTAGCACAAATGGGAATCAATAGCAAATTCCAATACAAGCAAGATACTGGCATCGATTAAACACGTTTTTAGTAGTGTGTCTTGTAACCGTAGCTGGCTTTCCGGTCTCGACTGTCTTGTTATTTAATAGGAAATCGACAATTGTACTCTTGTTGATACAGCAAATGTTTTATAATTTTTAGAGGTAGATGTACCGAGCTGGAATCCTCGGTGTTGATATTCATTTTGTTTGTTTTTGTTGGCCATGATCTTTGGATATTATTTTTTTCTTGTCTACGCGTATCAGGTCCTCGAGAATAGGCGCACGGGACGCTTATTTTAAAGTTGTTGCTTTTCGCGCTTACACGAAATGATGACCGTGATGAGTTGAGTGAGGAAAATTATGAACTATTGAAAAGATGATACATGATGGAATTTTGATGGATAATGATTAATAATGAAAAATGGTTAAGGTTTTATAATGAATGATGAAAGAATGACGACTGTCACAGAGATCAACAAATTTTCTCGACATAAATGGACAGTTACGTAATACTCCTTGTTTGGCTGTCCATTGAATGTCCCCATTAATGGACCATGTATTTTAAATGAAGAGTACGTCACCTTCTGTTGCAAGACCGGCAGTTTGTGACGTCATATTGAAAACAGTAAAGTACGATAAAAGAGAACGGTCTAATCTAAGAGTGAGAGTTCCCTTGAAAGAGCCGAGGGAAAATTAGTCTTCGTGGTGGAGGACCACAACAGTACGTTCTTCATCAAGATCTGGTGGCTACCTCATACACACCAAAGTCTATCTTCAAAAACCTGGCAGAACTCCTAAACAAGAAAACAGCAAGCACACCAAGAGTATTAAAGATAGCTGGTGAGAACGAGCCTTCCTAGTTAACATTTATGGACACTATGAATATTTTGAACTCTTGTTGTATTGTTTATGTTTGACAATTTTTGGGGTATAATTTTGTTAGTGAACAATCGTGATAACTGAAGTGGTTTATGGAGTTGTCTTTTCATGGTATTATACTTTAAGAACACCGGAAAGGGGTTACTAGGAGCGCTTGAGGTGGCTCCCGCTTTGTGGGGTAACCTTCTTGTGACAATGACAAAATGATAAGATAACAGGAATACCAATGATAACAAATGATGAATGATGCCGAAATACTTATGATGATATGACGAGAAACGATAAAAGAAAGGTCAATGTATAATTAAATTGGATAAAAAGATGAAACGATCAGTTGATGAAAATTAACTATTGGAAACCTCTCTAAGGTAACCCTGCAATTCTACAACGTATGCAACAGTATCGTGCTAGTAAGAGCTTGAAACATGCTACTGGAAGACGGAAGAAACATGTACCCATTTGGTGTATTGGTCAATCTTAGATGCTCTCTTTTGTGGTGTCTTAAAGTCAGTGTGTGCGCTTGGCCGAAGTTACATCATGATTGCATGCCAACTTGATAGCCTTTCGATGTCTTACTCAATGAGGAAGGTTTTGGCACCAAGTAGCACTTAACGTTATTATCAAGTTTAACTCCCTATTATGACAAGAATTATCACATGGTGGATGTGTTTTGAGAAAGGCACTACTTTAGGAAGAGGGTTGAAGCCATTCTCACTGACTGTGTCTCTTTATTGCTATCACACAAGGCTAGCGCAAACAGAGGAACGTCAAAATCGATATCGATCGAGATATAAGTTCAGAAAATGCGCTGTACTTCCGCTTCGGCATCGCCCACACTATGCCGAATAGATATGAAAACGAAACTTTATTGTTACGGTGAGGACCTCTGTCCCAACTACACCGCTCCTATCCGCATAAAATATTGACCGAATGGAACTTTTAGAAAACGCTCTCTAGAATGGGATCATTTAAAAAGTAAACTTTTTGCGCTGGTGTCGCTGGGGAACATTTCAAGTGAAATTTTAAAGCGCTGACGTCATTTTAATACGCTGATGCCATTTTAAAGCAAAGAACGGTGCAAAGCGCGTTTACATATTTGACGAGAAAGACTAAATATCGCAGACTTTAAGTGGTGATCCTGCGCAAAGACATATTAAATCGATTGTTTCGCATTAGTGTAAACGGAGAACTATTTATCCGTTTTCATGTCTGAACGGAAAACATTTGTTTCGTTTGCACCTAGACTTATGTTTTTAAATGTATCTGCCTCATTCTGGGCCAGATCTTAAAATTCAATTGGATACGGACAACGCCTGGTTCGTTAGTTATCTGGGACCATATTTGCCTTACCAAAATGTATGGCAAAGTCTATCAAAAACTTAAGCTTGTACCAAGAGTGGACAATTTCGTGTTTATCATGCTGCAATCATAAAACAAGATTTTTACTTTCATAGTTACCCTCCTGTGAGAACTAGATCCGGTATTGTGTAACTGGACGTTTCTGCACTGCGAATTTGTAGCCAACAGAGCTAAGTAGAACAGGTTCCAAATATAATAGTAAACATCTTGTGTAGCATTATCCAGGCTGTAGCTTGTAGAATTCTCCGCTGCACCGCAATGGCGTTCACTATAACAAAAAATTGCAACAGATTCTTGCAAGAGGCTTCAAAATACCGTGAGTCCTATTGCTAAGTTTCGATTGACAATTTCTGTACTTCGGATGAATTTTTTAGAAAGAAATTAGTTTAAGACTTTGAGATGTTTCAATAGTCTTACCTTACGTCGGTTATCTTTAATTGCAAACTTCTACCGTTTTTATTGCGTGGTATTGTTTAGATTTGAGAAGGAGCCATACAATCACCATATCTTATTATGTCATCACTCAATCCCTTGTAGCGTTGTAGGATTTGATTCTAGAAGGTCGTTATCAAACCAACCCGGTCTTGACAAATGTGGTCAACATCTTCATGGTCTAGGATGGCTTGCCACACAGATTTTCCCCAATTTTTCACTTTGAATCTTGCCCAATTTAGAACTTTTTAGAAGCTATACGTTAGCCATACGTAAGACATCTTTATTTTATTACAACTGTTTTTTTTGAAAAAGTCGAAAAATACAGTGGAATTTAGAGTGAGCTACACGTGCTCTTGATCCATTCATTCGGCTCGATTACCTCCCAATCGATAAGCTTTTTAACTTCTTTGTCTAAATCTCCCCGAAGCGAATATGGCACTGGATACGATCGTCGGACAATAGTGCCATCCGTGACTATCTCATGTTGAATAAGAGAAGTTCTACCTGGTGTGTCACTAAAAACCGAGGGGTACTTGGAAACGAATCTATTAACGTCGAGATGATGAATGTCAATCTTCTCTCCTGTCGGATCAATTTGTAGTTAAAGTGACCACTCCCAAACTTTAGAATACCCGTGTCAAAGTCAACCATGCATTTAAACTGCGAGATGAACGGTTTTCCGAGAACGTTGAACATCAAGTTCTCCCCCACGAACACTTTTCTAATTGTCAGCTCCGTAACTTGGTCGTTAACCGTTTTGAACTTCAACTTAATGTTCAGTGGACCTCGTACGTTGAAAACTCCTGTAAACGTATTCACCTCACTCGACTTATATGAGGTAGTGTCCACGTTTATATATCGGGAATCGATAAGATTAATTAAACTCTCGCTGTCTACGAGAAATGTGATATTTCCAGTACTTTCAAGAAAATATGGTGTTAACATCGATCACGTCCTCCTGCTTCGTGTTTCCTTCGTCGTGCCTTTTCTTTTTAAAACATTGTTTCTGCATGTCCCCAGAATACTGTCTCTGTCCAACTTCTAGAAACCTTTTTCATACGTGCGCTGAAGTTTCAGGGCGAATTCATCGACTGATTCGGCGTGCTGACTCAACGAAGTTGCGTTGTCTACAAGAAGTCTTGTTCTTAAAAATTCCAATGTGGTATGAAAATCGGCGTTGTTTGGCAGCCCGTAAACTGCCATCGACATTATCTCTTCACTGAGCCAAGACAACATCAAATCTAGCTTGTCCTCTTCCTTAGACTTCAATCGAAAATAAACCTGAAGCTGCCGCTCCCAAACACGGAAATCTGATGTCAATGCCAAACGATTTGGCGAACGAAAATGTAAGGACTCGGCCACTCTTCCCTCGAAACGAATCCTGTCGACTGCGCAGAAAATGTCGTGATAGACCGAGAATAATAATTCAATACGAGACGGAACAAGTATTTTTTCTAACCAATTTTCTTCTTGACTCCTCTACCTGATCTCCAATATCTAACTAAAATTACATTTTTCAACTGCTATTTACAAGATGACTACGTGTTACGGAAACGGTCATAGGGGCTGATACATACATAGCAATTACTTAAAGCCACTTTTCATTCCATCGAAACTTCCTCAACTGTCATTAGAGTCAGCCCTGAGAGAAGCTCAGAAGCTCAAGATTCTATAAAATATTTGCCTTTTCATAAATCTCCTTCAAAGGATGATATACAAGCTGTAGTCTTATTGTGTTAGCTTACAAGGCAAGGCTCTAAACGTTCCGAGCTCTTACTCGTCATTATAAAGATTGTGTATATTTCTTAAGACTTCGGAGATGCGACCGTCACACTCCTACGCAAAAACTAAGGGCATAAAAAGCTGCCATATATATCAGGAACCTTAGCCCCTCCTCCCTCCCCCCTCCACCCAAAAGAAATTGTTGGAACAGTTTTATATAGAATCGCTTCGATTGACTAAAGAAATGGGATATGTTATAACCCAGTTCGCAGTAGCTCTGTTGGTAGAGCGCAAGAAGCCGATAGCTTAGGTAATTGGGCTTAGCAATGCAAGGCTTTGCGCTTTTAAAGTGATGATTGATACTATTTCAGTGCAAAATTTGACTTTCAATACACTCATGGATACAATTGAATTAAGTTTAAGTTAGCTTTGATTTTATTAACAATCAATAGTCTTATAAAGCGCCACAGTACTTTTTACATTTATAACTTTTCACTGTCTTTTAAAATTGGACGAAACTACAATAATTCGCTATACAAGGGTTTATGTCGGCATAAAAATGAAGTAGCCTGGACCTGAATTGCCTTCGTTTATTACAGTCGTAGAGTTTCTGTCAAGGAACAACAATACTCTTACAACTGTGAAGCAAAAGAGTTTGTCGACATGATATCACAATGTCGCAAGGACCGCAGTGTCTCATTTGGTACTGCTGTACAAGGTATGCCAAGGGGAATTTGCACTTGCGATACTAACTCATTATTTGGAAACCAAGGTACTCTGCTTTACCAGCAGACCAAAATATTTTTATTTCTGTTTAGCAGCTACCCCTCGAAATATCAATTTATATTGTTCTTGATGTCGCCATGGATCTCTTTGTTTTTGCTTGCCGTTGTTCAGTTCTCTTATAATTTACTGTTTTGAGTTGTTCGCACAGAAGATCAGAATTGGCATCAAGAATACTTATGAGGAGATCAGACAAATTAGCAGCAGTGCTTTCTTCGACGATGGATCCGACATTAAAATAAGTTAAGCAGTCAAATTTTGAAGGCACTTGTCTTCTTTCATTGGCATCCGCAGAAAAAGGTTCTAGTAATAGACATAAGAAAATGGCACTTTGGCTTGACGAAATGCCAGCTGGGATATTTTAAAGGGGACTGGGAGATTGCTTGAAGTGCTTTTAACCATTCTATGAAAATTTATTGCTCCATAATTTAGAAAGAAGAGGTTTAGACAATAATCAGTTTTTCCATTTTGTTAGAACACATCATACGATAAGTAAAATATATGTCCGACTGTGACAAATTCATCTTCTTAATTTAGGCAAGTGCGGTATGCTGAATTTGAGCTTTTGCTAGATGAGCTTGAATCTACATATGGTATACAAAATATATGATATACAGAGTTACCTGATGATTGAAAAACATGAAACTGCTGTAGAAATTGACATTGTATTCTCTGCTTAATTCCTATAAATGCTTTCAGTTTTTGTATGGAGCAATGTGATTTCAAATGCTAGTTTTATATTTTTGGCTAGTATACAAAATACACATTTACTCATTGTTGGCATTTCTGTTAAAAATGGATAAGAGCTCAAGCGACGTCAGAGGGCAGGCTAGTCAGGCCCAGCCTGACCTAAAAATTACAACCAAAATTTAGTAAAAAGGGTCTTCCCAGTGCCCCTCCTTCCAATTAAACTTTTCGGTATCAATAATAACGTTTAGGCCACCCAAACCAATACAAACACACGTACACATGTTTATTACCATGGCTCTCTACCAAGTAGTTTGATGTTTTTGTAGCTTTTGGAGAAGGGCCATGCTCTCCCACGTTCGGCCAGACCAACGTCACGGATTCGAGCTGATTTAGACATATGATTGGCTTATGGAGGCAGCAGTACCCTTTGTTCCATGCCGTCTTCTCAGGCCTAATTAAAAACGCCTGCCTTACGTAAGAGACAAGGACAATCGTTTTAAGAACGGGGGACTACACTGTAAAGATCTCGTTTTACTTTCTCAGCGAACTAGTATCTGGTAAGCCAAAGGGTGACTTGGAAAATGAAATTTATTGACACCCGTCTACTACTTCACTACTTTCACGTTCCACTGTTCATCATCCAATCAAAATCAATCAACAACTTTACACAAAAATAAAAGAATCTGACTATTCCATCGACTTAAAATACTCCTTGTTAATTGGCTTTTAAGGAGTTATCTCCCAAACGCAAGTGCACAAAAGGAGGTCTTGCAAATGAATGTTAGTGGGAATGCACTTGTAGCAATCAGTAGGCCGACTGTGTAAATGACCTCTTTGTAGGGAAATTGCATCAAGTAGGGTATTGTACACTACTGAGCCTGACCGTGTCTTCAAACCTGGCTTCGCCACTGGTCTTTTCCATGGTTTCCAAATATCATAACAAACGAATAAACCGTACAGTACCTTATTTAAAACGCAAAAAAAATGGATGCGAATGACTGAAAAGAATATATCAAAGGTGCTAAAGCAGAAAACGGGTCAATTTCTCTGCAATGATTTACCAGAATCAACGTTGATAGCTATAAGCACGACCATCGTCGTCTGAGGATAACAGAACTACATAAAACGTTTGACCACCGTCAAAACATTGCTTCTAACTGATCAGTAATATCTAATTTTCTCGACTTTTTTAACCTATTAAGTACGTTTTAATGATTTATTTAAGGAACCATGATTAAAAAAATTAACATATTAATATGGTAGCAATAAGAAATGAAGTGCCTTGTTACTCTGCTTCGGAGGTATGGCAAAAGGTGTGCCCCCTTTCCCAAACGGAAAACATTCCTTACTCCTATTCTGCTATAATAATCAGTTTTGCATTGCCTTTGTTTTACAACGTACGTACAATGTGTATTAAATTATTCAAAGATATGCAACGCTCTATATACCAAAAGTAAAAAGGATACACTGTTACGTCCTCTGTTACAGTAACCTTACCTCTTTGTCAATAAGGAGAACAGCATCGCCTCTCAATTCGTCGTGTTTTTCTGCTGTCATTTTCATGTTTTGACTATCTAGTGAGAGGACATCTATGTTATATGTTAGCCTTTTCAGAGCAAATTTCAAATTGATGCTCAGTCCTTCATAGCCTCCATTATTATAAAATTCAGGATTTTAGGAAACAGTAAGGCGGACAAGATGCAGCTTTGTCTTATTCAGATAGGAACCTAGAACAAATCTATTATGAATTCCGTTAAAATTGTACATTATCTAGAGATTTGATAAAATTATGTAAACGTATCATACTTTTTACTGATAAAATATAGAGTTCCTCCAATTTCCAAATCAAGTACAGTAACAATAAGTAATTGAACTGATAAGTACTTTAATTTTACAATTGAAGTATTTATTTATGTCAGTTTTGTTGATTAAATATGAATAGATGTTTTTTTCTCTTGATTATAAGCTAATAACTATATTTACATTTACTTTTCGTTGCTTTCATAGTATTTCTTTTAAATTACGAAAATAAAAAATGACAACTTTTTGGCTGCAGCATAATACTTAGTTAGCCAGTTGTCAGACTTTTCAAATAATACTCTAGTTCACCATTAGAGAAATCTTCTGTTGAAAACTTAGCTGATATTGCAGCTTTATTTTGAGTTTTAGAGTTACGTGCACAAAAATAATTTGTTGGTAATACTGGTTTAAATTCTGTTCTCTCTTCAGATTTCTATCTCCTCACTAACATGCATTTCCGACTTACTTTGA
Organism: Alatinidae sp. Z8VKAUB7J3; assembly: GCA_010016025.2. Lineage (NCBI taxonomy): Eukaryota > Metazoa > Cnidaria > Cubozoa > Carybdeida > Alatinidae > Alatinidae sp. Z8VKAUB7J3. The sequence continues at coordinate 119,628,798 of JAAAKM020006971.1, forward strand.
AAGAAGGGTTTTCTTTTAACATCCTGCCGCTGTTAGGCTAGTACGCTATCTTTAAATAACGTAAATAACCAATTAAGTGCCCTGAGCGCTTATTTAAAAACAAAATTTTGGGGTGGGCGCTTATTCGGACCTGGGCACTTGTTAAGGAGAGGAAAAGCAGATAACTAAACATACATGATCTCATAAAATAACGTTCAATCAATCAACCAATACGTCTTCATCGTCCTCTATATCTTCATCTAAAACCGTAAACTCTGGAGCTGCTTCATCCACGTCTTCACTGTCCAGACCTGGGCGCTTCTTTGGACCTGGGCTCTTGTGAGAATTTTTTTCCCAAACTGGGCGCTTATTTGAGTCCTGGACGCTTGATCGGTATTTTACGGCATGTTTCGATGACGCACACATGTTTACTCGTTTTGACACCAATTTGCTAACTTCTATTTTCAAATATGCCATGATAACGATCCGAAATGTTTTTTACTTCTTATTTTTTCATTCAAAAGTGATATAAACGCACTTGCTTAACATTTTTGCATAATACAAGAAGCAGATTTTCCATTTTTAAGTGAAGAATTGGTTGTCTCTGCGCTAATGAATTTCATAGGCCATAGCAACAAATCTTCGATTGAGCCATCTGAGTATTTGACAAAACAAAGTCTTATACTCCAACTAAGAAAGGCAACTACAGCTCGTGAGAAATAATCCACAATGATTCTCTTGTTATTATTCTAAAGGAAGAATCTCTAGTTAAGCTCTTGTTAATAACAAAGGATTTAATGCCTTTGAAGAAGGACTATCATTTAATAACCGTTGCACTGCTTAGACGAGTTAGAAACAGCAGTGCTCATAATAGACTGCAGCCTGCGCTGCCCAACATTGCCTTGGCAAAGCCTTATCTTAAATTATTTTACTAATTCTCACCGAATAGAACCTGATGTTTTTTAAGTAATTGAAATCACTTGTAAGTAGTTCAAATCTCGTGTCCAATATATCATCGATAGAAGGAGAAATATATGGGTACTGGCTGAAGATGCACAACATTTCGAAGGCAAGAAATACGCAGTGGTATCATTAGCGACTACTTTGCCTAAGTAGGATTAAGTTCGATTTTCATCGGATTACGGATATTTGATAAATTTTATATTATACTCAATAATGTTAAGCCTGTGATCAACCTGTAAGACGTTTTCCAAGTGTGAGTACTAAGTCAACAACACTTGTATTTTACTATCGTAAGAAATTTAATATTTTAAGTCTTATGGGAAGACCATTACAATTGCATGTTTATGAATCGGTTATATGTGCTCACGCTGCTTCCATTCAGAAGTACACAATCAGGATAAGATAACAAAATGCATAAAAAGAAATATGTATGTTTGAAAAACGGAATTATTACAAGAGATGAGGACGCGGTTCGAATCCGGTCAGCGCTGTTAATTTGCAAGCTATTGTGGTAATGCTCCACTCTTTGAGAATTATATACTATATATATATATATATATATAAAACATGTTTTGAAGACTTCAAGCATATTTATTTTGCTTCTGTCATCTTGGCCATTTGTTCTTAAGTGTAATGAAACATTATTTTCCATATGATATTAAAGCACATTTCTGGTTGCAATGCACTATCTTTTTGCAAAGTCACTTCTATATGGACTGACAGTAAGCAAAATCAGATCTCCCAACTAAACTCATCACCTATCTTAATTTAAGGTATAATAACATTTTACTGAAAAACAGCAAAAAATTAAGTGAAAATAACTTGGCTGATAAAACGCTGGCATATCCTTGAATATAGAAACAGTATTAAGAACACCAACAATGTACAAATTCACCCTGGAATATTTAAGACTGTAAATTTGCCTTTTCCTGTTCCATTTTTAAAAGTAGATAAAAAAATTTCATGACAAATTTCCTATTTGTCCAGTATCTTTCTAGAACTGATAAAACTTACGTCAATTTTTTAGTCAGTAACTGTGATAAAAAGTTCCTATTTACTTAATCAATGTCTCTTGAAACTGAAAACAAAATAGTACCAGTAATTGAAGGAAAATAAAAGAAATCAATATTAAAATAATTTTGCAATGAGTGTCCAAAGTCATCCCTTGTTTCAAAGTCACCCCGCGTGATAGTACACAAACATTGCTGAATGTATGCTTGCAAAAATACAAGCAAACACCAATTTTGCACAGTCCTATTGAAAATACAAAATTTTGTTATCTTAGTTTTACCACTGTTCACCTCTTGCACTCTCGATTCCAGAAATCTTTGTATCTAATGAATCACAAAATAGCCATAAGACAACTAAAGTTCCCAGGGGCTTTTGATCAAGTCTATCCCACATCAGGATTCTGAATGCAGGTAAAAATCGCTATAGAAAATATCCCTATGGAAAATCCCTAAAGAAAGAATCTTTAAGGGAAAAAAGCCACCTAGGAAAATATCCCTAAAAAATCCCTAGTGGAAGATATTCCCCATGGAAAAAATCCCTAAGGAAATATACCTCCTTGGAAGAAATCCCTAAAGAAAATTGCCCTCTTTGAAAAAATCCCTAAGGAAAATGTCCCTCTTGAAAAAATCCCTATGAAAAATATTCCTAAAGAAAAATTCGTACGATAAAATTGCATGCCCTGGTTGCTAGGTACTAATCCACTGTTGGTCAAATCCACCTAACGAAAGGAAATCTTTGATATCCAATTGTTGCCATTTTATTAGAATTACTTTTTTTCAAAAAGGCTTCAATGATCGTGCTGCTCTGCTGCAAAATTTATTTTATTACTTCACAATAGTGTCTGACGGTTGTAATTTTTGCCCACATTTGTCTAATGGCTGACCGATGGAAAATTCAAAAATCTTTTTGTAACGGTTTCATCACTTGGCCAGATACTTTCGTTGTTTTATGTGTATCTAGTATTTAGACAACAATCGTAATTTCATGACCTCCCTTGGCATGGAAATCGATTTTGAAGTTCTGCATGCTTGCTAGTTGGTTGGCTAATAACTAATCTTAACCCATCACGATGAATCATTTTATCATTAGCTTAATTTGAGTTTCATTAAAACTTGAAAACCTGGTTGTGAAGGCACACTTTCCTTATTAACTTTATGTAAAGTATATAATTATAATCCTGATAATAATAATAATAATAATAATAATAATAATAATAATAATAATAATAATAATAATAATATATAATAATAATAATAACAATAATAATAATAATTAATTACCAGAGTTAAACAGGTCCGCAACTGAAGTGGGAATTATTTATTTTTTCATTGCCCAGGATTGCCAAGCCGCAGTTTTAAAATTTTACAGCCGAATACTGCCCCCCTTTTTGGGTTAAGTTTGGTATCTAAATTTCAAACTTAAAATCCAAGTAAACTTGACAATTTTTAGTCAATATGAACTACTTGACTAGATGTGTTACACATGTTACAGCCGCAGCTTCTAAAAGCTTATTAAAGTATACACTAAATGTGAACAGAAATAAAACAAGAAGTAGAACCAGGAATATATACCAAACAGCGTGGATTCTTGAATTGATGTTGTTAACATTAACTAACATCTTTTGGGTTTGCGAATAACAAGAACTTTCTTTAAATGAAAGGTAGTGATCCATGTTATTTGGATAATATACAAGGTCCTGCTGCAGGGTATTGATGATTTGTAAGGGTCTTGCTTATTTGTTGAAGCCTATGCTAAACAGGTCATTTCAATGGTAGGATTACCAACAACATGGAACTTTTTGGTGCATCCACGTATTCATAGTGGGATACGAAGACCGAATGAATTAGCAACACTTTCCGTTTCAGCTGGGATACGCTGCAGTGATACTTAGGGACCAAGCCAACCCACACTAGAAGCATCTCACACTAGAGATCTTGTCACTTATTTTTAACTTGGCACCCTTAAAAACAGTTATTATTTTGCACCAACCAGCATAATATATGGTATGTGTAAAACGAAATGCTTCTTTTGCCTTTACAAGATGTTAATGTTTAGGGGGATATTTACCTAGCGATGACACGAGTGGATTTTTTCCTTAGGGTTTTTTCCTGGGCAATATTTTCCTTGGGGATCTTTTCCATGTTGAATTTTTTCTTCAGGAATTTTCTACTGGGGGGGGGGGGGGATTTTCCTTAGGGATTTTTTCCCATGATGGATTTCTTTTTCAGGGATTTCTTCCTTGGGAGTTTTTCTTTAGGGTATTTTCCAAGGTGGATTTTTCCATTAGGGATCATTTCCTTAGGGACTTTTTCCGTATGGATTTTTTAATTAGGGATTTTTAACGAATATCCAGGATTCTCTCCCTCTACCAAGGGTCCTCCACAAACTTTGCGTCTTTGTTTTGACTAAATATAGTTTGTCTTGGCTTGAAGTTTCGTTTTAGAATGTTTATCAATAACAACATGAAGGTGGGAGAAAAGGATAGTATTGCGCAGAAAAGTCTAGGCAATCCAACTTGTCCGAAAATCGTCCACTTTCATGTAACTCTTGCAGTTCGCCTGCTGTGCATATCGTCTTTAAAGCAACATTCCATTGACGTTCTAATTTGTTGTTGTAGCTAATAAAATCCTGATTTGGAAGCGTTCCAAAAACTAGACTGATACGCAATAAGTAAAGTGACTTGCTTCTCTTTTGCTTTCTGTTGGAGGATTAGCAGAAGAATGGTGCGATGGTTGTCTGTGCTCGGCGTCAAGACAATATAGTAAACAATAACAATTAATCAAGTTTATTGTCCCCTTGATAATGGAAGCACGAATTTCCCTCGAAATACTTAACTTTGAGTCATTACATGTACAACTTTAAAAACAAACAGCTGGTTCCCTTCCCGCTCTTTGTTATTCCAGTTGTTTCTTACTCAAGACAGCATAATTGACCTTGCCATAGCTGTGTCTTGGACATCAAGCCACAACAAGCGAGAAAATGAAATTTGATAGCAAACACACAACGTAAAACATTAAACATCTTTCTATCGACTTACTGGAGAAACATCAATGCCTGACTGTCTATCAGCCATTTTCTGTAACATAGCTTTGGCCATTGGATTACGTACATATTGGGAAGACAGCATGTTGATAACGGCCTCTAGTGCACCGTTTTTACGTTACTTCTCAAATTGACATTCAGAAGTCCAGACGTAGTAGTTAGTTAGTGAACTTAAACTAGAAATACATATCGCCTATTCCTATTTGTCACTTACGACCGAACGTATAAAGAGCTGCAACTCATGGCATGTGGTTGCTGGTAGTTGATTCCTTCAGTAATATTTGATATATTGAGGTTTAATAGACGAATTCGTCTGTGCTTCCAAATCTTTTCCGCTTTGAGTGCCGTCACAGAACTTTGCTCAATCGTTCAAACGTGTCAGTAATTTATCTACGATCTGTTACTCCTGGTTGCTGTTGTTGCTACTGCGAGTCCATTGATAGCGGAATGATTCGAATTAACACCTCTGGGGGAAGGGAGGGGCGCTGAGAGGCGTATCTGCTTATTGGGGGTGGGGGGCAAACTGAGAGATTGCGTTGAGAGGCGTATTCGCTCTCATGAAAACCCTGTTCAGATAAAATCTTTGTAAAATAAAGATGCCTTCGAAGATAAGTTTCCTTTTGAAATAAAGGAACTTTCTTAGATTAACAGCTCTCACACCATTCATCCCCATGTTTAATTGATACTCCTGGGAGAATGTATTAATTAATTTGGTCACAAAAAAAATGTCAATTGATATTTCCGAATAAACATTTCCTACGATAAAATTCAATCTCATAACAGGGTTGATGGTTACGATATAAACCCATCTGACCTTTATAATTGAAGAGGACGCCATACTTATGACTTCAATGTGTGTTGTGAGCAAATACTGCAAAATCCAAATATCACGATGAAAAACTTTCTGAGGCGGCAGTTCTAGAGGGGGTATGTGTGGCGTTTAAGACCCTCCGCTTACCGCAATGTCCAAGTTACGTTGTTAACTGGCAAATGAACCTTTGTTTTCTCCGGCTTTCAATTTTGACTTCTAGGCACCGCCCCTGCTTTGTATGAATACCGAAAAGTGAAGAAGTATGTTTCATGAAAACCCGATTTACTCAACAGATTGTTACCATTCTTACACAAGGAACGAATTGCGAATGCGTAATGTATGATGTTTCTCTTATCTACACGTGACGTGTATGGGACCTATGGGTGGCGATACAGGATGAAAAGCTCAATGGTGAAAGCGTAGGACCACGAGGATTCGAACCCCGTCCTTCCGTGTTGCAACGTGATGTGCTACCGTTACACCATGGTCCCATACCATTTGGGCTGAGAAATTTGGGATGTCATTGGTTGTGGTTGACGTCACCACACATGTAAAAAGTGAAGAAATATGCTTTATGAATGCTAGGGAGTATGTATTCGTACACAAGGAAAGATTAAGAATTTTCAATGCATAAAGCTTTATGTAGACAAAAAAGTATAACAAGCTTGACATATTAAGTTCTCTTAATTCCAAAGAAGAAATACCATAGTGCTCTACTATATATTTAGTAATTTAATCGAAATGAAACAGTGGATACAGAAAAAGTACAACACTGAATCTTAACAAAATTTATTACACAAAGCCACTTTACTCACTGCGTCCACGGAAACACACTGTTATTCACAAAAAGGTTTACTGTGGCACACATATCTGGGAGGATGCGACACCCTGACGAAAAAAAGTTAGGGGAAGATGTACCCAAGCGTTTCCCGACTATACCTGTTGTGTGCAATGACACACGAGAAACGTATTAAGAATACGAACTATAAACGGACGCAGAGAAAATTCCAATACAACACTTGCGACACTAAAAGTTTTTCGCTTTTGGGATCTAGTGCAGCTATGATGACTGTAGTAAGAGGTCGCTCACGAAGCTGGCCCTCTAAGAGAGGTTGGGCGATTGGAATTTCCAAAATATCAAGGGGCGGGGGGAGGTCGCAAGTTTCATTATCCTCTGGAAATAATCCTAAAAATGGTATCCATTTAATTTTATATTATATTTAGTTACATCGATACAAAAATTTTAGATTTGGCTAAATGTAACTAAAAGTGGCATTCTATACAGTCGTGGCCAAAAGTTTAGAACCACCCATCATAATTCTGATTTAGACAACAAATCGCATATTTACTTGTTAATAAACTTATCAATTCGGTTCATGAGTGAAAATGACAGATATGGGGACAATTTTACAAATAAATCACATTCGCTTCGCAAAGAGTTTTCAAGAAAAGTCAGTATTTTGTTGGTCCTCCTCTACCTTTGATTACCGCCTCCAAACGTTTTGGCATACTCTCCACCAGACGTCGGCAGTACTCAGCTGTCAATTCATGTACCCAGGCCGCTTTGATTGCTTCTTCCAGTCCCTTGGTACTAGTTGGCTGCTTCTGAGACACTTTGTCCTTAGAGCAGTCCATAACTTCTCGATTGGGTTCAAATCTGGACTGTTTCCGGGGCATTCCAGAATTTGAATGCTGTTTGACTTTAAGAAGTGAGTAACAACTTTGGAGCGGTGACATGGTGCACTATCCTGCATAAAAAATTGGCATCTATGAACGGTCATGTGCAGTTTCAACTTCTCCTGTACCAAATCGACATATTTTTGGCCATTCATGGTCGTTCCTGGTGGTAGGAAGAACAGTCCGGCAGTTGCGCTCACTGGCATTCAACCCTAAATCATGATACTTGGGGGATGTTTCATAGTCTACGTGGTGTACCGTTCGTCAAATCGCTTTCCGGTGGGTCTACCGACATAGCGCTTGCGTGTAGTGAACTGCTGCACAGTGGATTCGTCGGAGAAGAACACCCGATGCCACTGTTGAATCGTCCATTTTGCGTGTTTCTTGGCAAAGTCAAAACGCTTAGCTCTCACAGCCGGCGATGATACTTGACAGCAGATGTGTAATTCAAGGATGTTTGTGCAATCACGTTGTAGATTTTTCCAGCGTCAATAGACCTGCGAAAGGAGAAACTTGATTTGTGATATGGCGAATCTAATATGGAGAAGAACTTTATGGATTACATACGTACAAAAAAGACAGAGGCACTGCAACAATGCTGTCTGGGTCTCCCGTGAACTATAGGGACTCCAGTACAGCCTCAAAAAGCATTGCTGGTTTTTTCTTATGGCCCACGTTTAATGTGACTGTAATGCCAGGACTATCATTTAATGGGGACTTAATATTTACTATTACTAACACTATTCATATCGGCTAGCTGACTATTACATAAACAGCTTAATAATTACGTAAATGGCTAACCAGCTAACCACTGTGATCTCTTGGCGTTATGTACTCCCTATATAACCAACCAAAATTCCCCTCGTTCTTAAAATAACTGATATCTCTATATGACGACCTCTTTTATGATTTCTATAATTTAAATAATACATGACTACTGCAAATAGGTAGCTAACAAACTACAGATTTAAGAATGTATCCTAAAGGTTATATACTGTACTGTCCATAAAAAGTAATTTAGATCATTTAAAATCCTATCTTCTGGTCTCTATAAATTGTTTTACATCAATTTCACTGTATTCTTAACAGAAAAGAGTTTGATTACCATAACTATTTATCAAAGTCTTAAATAATGACACCCATCCCTTATTTCTAACAAAGGTATGGCCTTTGGAATGTACTGAGTCGGGACATTGGCAATCTACCTTTTTTAACAACGTTGCAGGCCAAGTTGCCATCTTAAGTGGACACAAATGTAAAAAACCGGCTACACTCCACATATACATAATTTGGAAGGGAGTCTGGATCCCCACCTAGAAAAATCAACCCCCACCTACAAAGGCAACCCCCCCATCTAGAACTCTAAGGGCCAACCCTACCTGAAAGAAGATTTTTGGCATAAGTTTCCAAACGTTCAAATCACCGCTTTCCACCGATAATTTAAATAGAAATGGAACACTAATTTAGAGTTCTCCTATAGAAACATTTCATCACTTGAAAGGTTACACAATGCCACTTCATTTCATCACTTGAAAGGTTTCACAATGCCACTTCCTTCAAGAAAACACCCACACGCTCATCTTCTTGAGAGAAAAACGTTTCTTAAGTTAGGTGAAACAGAATTGCTAATACAACTTTTAATTTGAATTGGATTCCACCGTGCACAAAATTTAATTTAGACTATGGTTGACAACCCTCATCTTAGAGGCCAACCCCAGTGGCCAACGCCCACCTGTAAATGGGATTCACGCCAACCCCCACCTAGACAAAAAACATTTGTAAATGCTGGACCCCCCCTGCTTGAGGGGGTCCAAACTATGATATAAGTGTAAGATTGTGGAATATTATTACTGCAAATGTTACAACGTCTTCGTGGATGGGGCTGCAACACAGAATTTTGGGAAGAGGTGGAGGTCAGCAAAGGCGTAAAACAGGTCGGCAGTATAAAAGCCAGGAGACCATAACGGGAACCGATTAGCACGGAATTATAACAGAGCGTTGATGGTTATTGTGATCAATTTTTATGCAGATTGCACACTATATAGAGCACACTTGCTAGCTACATCGACTGAAAGCAGTAAAATGTTATTAGAAAGTAGAACGTGATGAATGTTTATACACAAGCTTGTCACTAAGTTAACTTATTACAAAATAAGTCTCTAGAGCTTAATGCATTTGAGAATACATTTTCTACTTTATTTCACTCCCTTCCATCCTTACACACAGAAGTAATTTTGTCTATTTCAAGACGAAGGGCAGTCTTGCATATGAGGTCATGACTAACCAAAAAACTTAAAAGAAACATTTTAACGCTCTCCTGAAGACATTAAGCAGCAATAGCAACTGTACCTCATTATGTGTGTTAATATGTCTCGTTTCAGTATTTCCTCCACTGTTTTCTTCGAATCAAGAAAATGTAGATATACTGTAAGCTTGACAAGACCGACTTTCAGCAAAGCCGACAATCGACATATTTCCAAGGAATGGCTCTCAGTTATGTCCGTACTAGACACGGATACTGGTAATGAATATCCATCACTAATGAAATTAGAGTAAAGAAATCATAAAAAGATTGTTTATGAGTTGTTTGTTTTTTTTATATTATTCATCACATTTTGCTCTTCATGGCCATTCCAAGTTAATATCTCAGCATGACAGATATCTGTGCCAATCCTAACAAATAGCTTAACAATTAACAAAACCTTTTAATAATATGGTCAGTATACCAATTGAAAACGTGCGGATATTCCTCTTCATATATCTTAAAACATTTTTTCGTTTACTTCAAAGACAGAGCAAACTATTGCTTTTTGATGTTAAGTTAAACCTTTTTTGTTCAAATTATCGCTGGAAAAGTACGTAACCTGTGCAGTAGGGATTTACTGTCCCTTTTTTATCCTGATGTTGTTATGAGATTCCATTGGCATAACCTTTTTCAAGATACAGAATGTTCTTGTAAGGAGCAAATGCATGTTGCGACTCCTTGAGCTTAATACTGGCCATTTATTTCCAATTTATCTATTTGAATTGCTCTGTAAACTTTGTGGTTTTTCAATCTTGCAATTCTGCTCTTCAGCAACACTACTTTTTCCTCGCAGCTTTCTTTATGTAACAAATTTATCGACAATTTTTGCACGAAAACCTTGTTTTCTTCTTCCCTCCTTGGTACCATACCAGACTAAAATTTCATGTTCCTGCTCTCATATGGTTGTTCTTCGCCAATTAATAACAACGTCAGGGCCTCCTTTTTCACTGTAACAAAACAGCTGTAACAATAAACAATGCGAATTCGTTTGCATTCTCACAATAAAGTAATCTAAGCATCACAGATACACACTATAATTCTTCAAATTCGCAATAGGAATAGCCACGTTAACTAGTATATTAATGGCTGGTATTTAACAAAAACACAGAACGAGGTGCAAATCATTTACCTTTTTCTGATCAAATTATGCAGCTTAAATATGTTGCATCATTTTTCAGCATGAAAACGATGTTCAAAAGTCTCATTAATCAAACTGATGCAACTTACAGTAGCTATTACATGTGCAATCTCTACAAATCCATGGTCATCACAATCTCTACAAATTCAGGTTTTGATTTTAAAAATTGGCTTTCATACGGTGTTCAATGTAAAACAGCAAAACGGTATACTAATAATACATTGCGTCCTTGCATGCATACCACAATCATCGAACTCAAGAAATGTTAATTACAGAGACTTATTTAACGGTAACAGTTAACTGTTTCGAAACGATCTAGACACTAGTAGCTACGAAATTATCTAATCAATACCTGTCTTTCCAGATTTCAAGCTCATTCTCGTTTGTAGAGCCATGCGATGAGGGTGGTAACAAGATGCTGCGTGGAGAACCAGACTCATTGGCACCAACGGTAGATGTCCTGCTTTCTGAACGTAAACCCTTCACGCTTGTATGTGATGAAGAGGAACTGTTTCCTTCGCTACTTGACGTGGTAGTTTGTATCGGTTCATACTCAGTACTCGCTCCCTTATCTGAGAGAACACTACTTTCTGTTCCTGTAGATCCATCGTACTGTATAGCCTTGGTGACTTTTAAACTATGTTTTCGGGGAACAACCATCATGGCCTCTTTAAGCTTTCCAAAAAAATTTAAATGGTCCAGCAGCAAAAGGAAGGCCGGGAGACCGCTAACTATGGTCTACGAGAAAATCAGAACAATTACATTACTTTAAACGCACATTTTTTCCTTTTTCGATAGTCAGAGAACTAAAGGTTTTCTTTGAGGCAGATTGTTGTCTGGTGATGTGTGTAATACACGAAAGTATTCACGAATGAAGAATCGTTGGTTTCCTGATCTCTAAAATTACATTATTACTTTAGAAAATATAGGCATGGTTATTAAAACAGACGTTCATAAAGTATATGCCAGTTTTAACAGCTATTTGGAGCAACATTATTGGCGTTAAAATTATTCACCCACGGCAGTAGCAATATCGTTACTTTTATTCTTCATTTTAAAGTCACGGCAACCATGGCGGAAGGCCTTTAGACAGAAAGAGTGCCTTTCTATCAATCAATAACATTTCCCGGCAAGTCTGAATGCCGATTGGCATTTTTAAAAATAGTATGCTTGCGTATAATGTTTCGCTCTTTCAGTTTGATAAATTCTAACGATTTGTCTTCCAGCCAACATCAGGCGATATATACTTTCAAGTACAAAGACGATTTCGCTGTTTCGTATTGCGGTCGTAAACAAATTTTTATTAAATCAGCGGGAATGCCCCACCCTCTCAAACTTCACCTCCAATTCCAGTGAATGCAGCTACATTGTGAAGAAATGAAACAAACGTCCATTATGATTAGTTACTGAGAAACATATTTCTAGCTCAGACACGTTATATGAAAATTAGGTTGTATGATATAAATGTTAGCACATTATTTGCTATGCATAAGATTCTATCAAAGAAAGCCCAACTATTCCACCTAAGCCAAAGCAAATTAAAAAACTTCCCATAACCATTGATGCTTCAAGCCTTCTTATCATTTTACTACTCCTTGTCCCTGCCCATTGTCTACTATCATTGTCTTAATGTTCGTTCCTAACTGTAAACATATCACTTTGCTATTGCTTTATATCTGTTCTATGCCAAGATATCTCCCTGCTTACAAAAAAATCAGTCACTGAATAGGATCTGCTTTGCTATGAACATACCTTACTGATGGTGTCTTGTACAATCATGCTTTCCCAGAGGTTGGCAGGTGAGGACTCGCCTTTGTTTTGAATCAATTGGTAACATAGGCTGCTAAGAAGTCTGGAGGCCTAATGAGAAAAAGAAAAAACTTACACTGAGGGACACAAAGAAAACAATGTGCGAATTGATGCTATGAAGACATGAAATCGACAACTTATACATGGAGTCAAAACACAGCAATAAAAACCCCAAGGAATTGAAAGGAAAGCACCAAAATGATTGGGCCTAGCCCATCTTCTATTTTCTCCCCCCCCCCTCCCTTAGCTTGACAGCTCATAACTTCTAGTCTCCTTCAATTCGACTCTTAAATCCTTTCTTTCCTCATTACTTCAAGCCGCTTAAGACATTCTATCAAACCTTCTCTTATGTATACAAGTGTACAGCAAATAATAAATGGCACAGCTTAGAGGCTCCACGCCTCTCAGCTTTTAGCAAAATTGCATAACCCAGATAATCCGTAAAGATTAAAAATAAAGTTGTTAACTTTCTCAGGTGATGAGCAGTCAGTGCATCTCTCAGCGCCATCGAACATTGTATATCAATGGTTCCCAAATTGTTTTTGTCAATGCCATCTTAACTAGTAGCATAAGTCACCTGCATCCTGTCCAAACCAAAAGCACTGCAGATTCATACCCACACATGCACCCCCACCCCCCACCTCCACCCATACACGTATTATTACACACATACACACATCCGCGTGCATTCCATTACTACCATCATAACTAAGTCTCCACATTAACATGAGGGAGTGAGTACGTGCTTACTGTTCTACCCTTCGCTAACGTCCCAATTAAGTAAAATCTAATATATGCAATGAATAGCATACTGTCGGTCTTTGCTTTTCAGTGCACGTGGCTCGGACACTTCGAGACGTGACAGTCAGGGCATTTGTCTAAAGGCAGACGTCATTGCATGATCTGACAAAGCTACGGTAAGACCAAGAATGTAAAATTTGGGAAGATCTACGTCAATTAGTGTGCTCCATGTAAGAAATCATAGGTGAACATGTTTCCTGTATATAACAAGGTACAAATGATGAAGGAACGAGGGATGTGCTTTTAAGAAAGACACAACGTCCCACGAGGGTTGAAAGATTCTAAAATGAAAACGTTAATTCTACAACTGCACAGTACAGCACTGAACAGGGACTGTGATATCTGTAAGGATCTTATCCGTCATAGTGGGAAAGTCACAACAGTATGTAGGACGTTCTTCCGCAGAGTTACTTCATACTTAGCTACAATTAACAAAATACCTTGTCATTTATGATATTTGCAGTATTTGTACGCATAATAAACATTGCAATGTACAGATTCTCTGGTTAAAGTTGTTCACATTGTGATGGCATAGCCGTTATCTTTCGTTCACAGTCATTTGAAGAAAAATGCCCGCCTGATTACTTGTGACACGATTGGGAAAAGTACATGACTATCAGGTCAAAACCGTAAAGTAGTTTATATGTAACAATGAATTTCCAGGGGAACCGAAATCTCCACAAAACCCTAAAATCACAAAATCGGTCCTGCATATTGGAGCAACTATACGACATCACTGCCTTCCGTAACATAGATATCAATGTTAATGGCATTCCTGTGAATATGATTAACTCTTACCTGATTACGGACCATAGGACTTTCATAGTCATCGACTGCTACACTCAATGCAGTAGCCCATATACCTCAGACTGGTAGTTCCCCATATTACTTTAAGGGTGCTGCAGCATCCTCCAAAGTTCTCAAAATTGATCATGTTTGTCTTGTCTTAGGACTTGCATTGCTGCGAAATGTAATAGTAACAAATTTTTTGTGCTCTCAAAACAGTTGTTGCTTGTCTCCCTCGCCGTTAAAACTAGGGATCGCAGAGTCAAGGCTCTCCATCGCTTCGAAAAAGGTGTCCAGCAGCATGTGTGCCATTTCGCTATTCTGCCATTTTCATTTTGAAAGTTTCTACAGATTGCCGCGAAGATCTTTGCTAGGCAAGTGACCCTTCCAACTTACATTAGATCATGCCGCAGCAGTTTGGTATATGTATGGTCTATGATTTTTTTCCACAGACTTTGTCACCGTTCATGTCTGTTAGCCATAGATCAAAATGCTTTCAACCGTGATGTTGAAGAATTGAATTTTTAATAGCATTTTCATCCTTAGCTTCTAGGTTCTCTGTATTTTCCTGATTGCCGTCCAAGCTTTTGCCTCTCAAGTTTGCAAATCTTTTTACAGTGCCGTTTCCGGGAACCAACGTGAGCCAGCAAAGGTGTCCGGTTTGTTAGCAGTTGTGGGCCTTGCTGATAGCTGTATGAGATGAACTTGGTTTATTATTCATTGGTGTGTAATCTTATATTTGATGCAGCGTCAAGCGCAAGTGAAAGAAGCCTCATTACTTTGGGAAAAGTATCCGATAGCAGGTTGATGTCAGCGTAGTATTTGTATGTAAGAAATTTAGCTGGGTGTCTTCTGCTCTGTTCACTGTTGTATTAAGTCATGGCGTTCTTTACTAGTAGCCTAGTAGTATTAGTACTAGTAGTACTAGTTGCTAGTAAAGGGCGCCATGTACTAAGTATTTCATTCCCCAAGTGGCTGCGTAGTCCAATGCAGTGATGAAGAGAACTATGATGTGTTACCTTGTAGTACTCCTGTTTCAATTTTAAAAAGCCTATATCACCATCGTCCGCTACCACATTGGCATTACCTTTATTATACGTAATAGGATCGCTATCGCCTTCACTACTGGATATGATGCAAGGTAAACTTGCCATTGACTCCCGTAAGTATATGACTTAGGAAATCGTTTTCGAAATGTATCTTAGGGTCTGTAAGTTTGTTGCGTGTCGGGCAATATGATAATTGCGCAGATGAGTGCAATCTGTCGTAGCACGTGCACGCATGTTACATACATTTTTGCTTAATACAGATCGGTAATTTTGAGCGAGAATGAGCAATATTGGTGTTGAACGTGCAGTGAAGACTTTTTACTTACGACAGAACTTGATAGTTAAATAAGGCGTGAACAAATTTGTTGCGAAGAGGGCGAATAAATATTTTCTTCTTACGTATCCATTTATGTCTCTTTGGCCTTGTATATAAACCAAAACGGACTACGGTGAATCACTATCCGCAGCGTTCTCTCTGTTAAGGTTGTGCCAGCTTAGTTCCTAGTACGTAGTCATTCAAGTTTGTTTCTTCTTCTTCTAACCAGAAGATCATTCTTAATCTGCCATTGCAATCTCTCAATTTATCCTCTAGATAAGCAGTTGGGCTATGGCTCTAGCTACGATGAATTCACGTCATTACCCACGGTGCTGCGCTTTTCTAACTGCGCTTTTCGTCTCTGTTTATTCCTTGATGTTGTCAGAGTAACGCGTTCTTTGCCTGCCCCTTCACCCTTATCCAGATATACTCCAAGTCAGTAGGTCTTTCTCTATACCGTTCCCTACGCTATGTGACTGGAATATTTGAGTTTACTTAACTTAATGTCATGCAGCAGGCGTCTTTTGACACGCGTTTTCTTAGGTCGACCAAGTAGTCATCGTAGAGGGAGATCTAGATCTTTGATTCTTCATAGTGCTTCGTCCTCCCTATTCCTTTCCATACGCGGAAATTAACCAAGCCTTCCATCTTTTAGCGCCTCATCCGCCGCTCTCACTTTGCACCAGCTCCACCTCTCTCTCTCTCTGTACACCACTTTCATCTCCCTCGCTTACAACGCCAATCCCCCCACTTTGCACCACCTCCATCTCTCACTTTGCACCGCCTTCACTTCCCCCATTTTACACCATCTCCACCTCTCTCACTTCACACGACTTCCATCTCCCTCGCTTTGCACTGCACCTACCTTTCTCACTTTGCACCACCTCCACGTTTCACTATGCACCCCCTCCACTTCTCTCA
>JAAAKM020006971.1:119651048-119664946 GCA_010016025.2 Alatinidae sp. Z8VKAUB7J3
ATAATGTAATTTTACACTGCGGACTTAAATTCCTGGAATGATGTAATGCGCCAGATTTATGTCAAGGGGATTCCTGTCGCCATGTTTAGATGCTCTGTCCACTACTTCCGCAATGCCTACGAAACCAAACGATTATTAAGTGACTGAGGAAATTGAATCGGTGTTGTAACAGAAAACGCCAAGTAAATTTTGCCTGGTAAACATATATCGACGTGGCTAATATCCCTGAGAAACCTATCACTTAAAAAATGGCTCCGGCAGAATGCGAACATCCCCTTCGTGAAATCTGATACTTAAAATTTTTGACCTTGGGTTGACCCGTGTTTCTTTGTAATTTAATTCCTTTTCGTGTACCTCAGTACAAAAAATTACATCCGATTACAGCCCGTTTCATTTCAATACATTTCAGTTTATCTCAGTTCGTTTAAGCTTTAAGCGGAACTTTAATTTAGCAACAGTGCTTGTTTGGAAGGACAGAAGGCCCTGTGAAGTTAGCGTTATCCTGTAAACAGTTGTTTATCCTTGTTATAACAGAAACCCAACAGTTTCTGTGAAAGGCGAGAAGGATCATGAAGTCCTTGGCCTATGTAAACTTTCTTTTATGGTTTATTTTACTTGAATGAACATTTTAAATATCCAATGATGGTCCACCAAAGGGAACTTGAGTATTTTTGTATTTCAATTTCTAGGTTGTTTCATTTTTGTGTAATATATTTTCCTAACTCTGCCAACTCAGGTAATCTAAATATTCGAATATTTTTTCTCGATATCTCATAAAAGAGGGCTTTGAATATCATTAAAACAACAGCTAGTGTTGGGTTTTGAGGCTATAAAGGTAATTCGTTCAGATTTCGTACTTTTTAAACAAAATCTTTGAGATGAATTTTGAACATGATCTAAAATTGAGCAAAGTTTATGTACTAGTGACAAAATAATAAAGAAAGAATTATTCAATTGCGACAGTTTGTGGCCAGTTGATTTAACCTTCTAAGGATATCATTATCGTTTACCGGTGCTGTACATCCTAAATTCGTATATCCTTTTCTATTGGAACATTCAAAATTGAGGTATAGAATTTCATTTCCAAAACCCAGCATTAAATTTAAATTCACAAAAACATCTTGTTATCTAGAGGGAATATTTATTCAAGCTGAGTAGGCCTATATGATAATGTTTTCGGTTAAGGAAATTTTAATTGCTTCTTAAAGCTTGACTGCAAACAAAAGTCCCAAACATCTAATTACGTAGAGACAAATATATATTATGCTTTATAGGGATCCGAAGCGAAGGGACAAAATTTGTTTTGTTTTTCAGGTTGAGTATAAGCGAGATATTGATTCCAAAGTGGGAGTGCCGATAAAGATTATTTGTTGCGAGGTTTTCCCAAAAGATCTAATGAATTCGAAGGTTTTTAACAAAAAACTTAAAGAATAAAGCGAATAGGTAAGGTTAGTATACGGTCTTGGAAAATTGTGTCATTCCAGAGAATCTTTTCTACAAACGAATTGAAGTTCGTAGCTATTTCCCCCCCTTACACAGTTACGGTGCTACCTCTGATTGGGTATACAACATTTTCTGCATGCGTTGGACGAATTTCATAAAATCTAAATGGGGTGCACATATCATTTTCAGTATTCAAAAGGTGTCGTTGAGAAGAAAAAGGTAGCGAAACACTATGTTTTGCACTTATACCCTTAGCTGCACCATATGATAATACAACTTGGATTCCCTATACCAGTGAAGCCTGTTTGTTTAAGATTAATAAGGTGGAGAGTATTCTTGATGACATTCTGTACCCTTGTTCTTAGAAACACTGAAGCTATAGAAGAAGGACATTGAAGGGAGATCAAAACTGCTTGACATATCTCCCCTTATGGCATTTCCGAGAAAAGTCAAAAATCTGTAGTAGTATTGTGAGGATTTTTAGGTAGAATTGACAAATGATCTTCCTTATTAAGTAATTACATCACAAGAAATAGTTCCACAAAATTAAGTCCACCGGTCTTTCGGTCTATACCTTGTGTTGTTCTATAAATAAGAATGAGTCAATGGACGACTATTACCATGCTGTATAAAAAGCACACACTTATGTAACACAAAACAAACACTCTGATCCCCAACAATACATAAACTTTCTCTAAGAGGTCCGATCAGGGGATTATAGATAAAATCAAGTAAATTAATTGCTTAAAACCAGTGGCTTTAAAACGTTTCCATTGCCTTCGCGGTACATCCCTAGTGTCATTAGCAACCATCAGCACCACCACCACTACTACCATCACCATCCTCCTCTTCCTTTTCCTCCCCCTCTTCCTCCTTTTCTTCCTGTTCCTGCTCCTGCTCCTTCCCTTCCTCTTCCTCTTCCTACCCCTTCTCCTCCTCCTCCTCCTCATCAACGTCCTTGTCTTTGTCGCCCCTGGTTTAGGTGTCACACCACCTTGTCTTTGGTCGATCACGTGTTCTTCTGCGGTCTCGTTGGTGCAATTCGATAACACCATCTACCCACCTATTGTCTTTTCCTTCTGGCTAGAAGCGATAAATACGAAAATGTCGCATGGTAGTATTAGTGAACTGGACAAAAAATACGTAAAATTGTAAATGATCTAAAAGTGTAAGGAGGATTTTGTTAGGTGCGACCAATATTAAAGTGCGAACAATGTGAAACAAGACATTTGCACTTTATCTGGATTTTAACACCTACTCTCTGTTTTCTTTAAATGCAACCTAGAATATTTTAGCCATCCAAGAAAGAGGTAGTGCCTGCTATAAAATGAGGGTTTAAATCCATTTTCAATGAATCAGGGATGTATTAAAAGTTAAGGAATTTATACCATGAGAATCATCGTAAAGAGGAGCATAGAAGATAGACAAGAGGTATTTCTTTGTATCCTGGCTGTAGGTAATAGACGTGATTGAGAAGATCTAAGTTCATTGATGTGACTGGATGCCGGTACAGTAAGGACAACTCTAACGTATTCTTGAAATCAATTTAGATTGTGTCTGCTTTCTTATATTTTTTGTGCACCTTCTATAAGTCTTTGTGCTGCAAAAACTTGGGAAACGACCGGAATTCTGTTTACTTTCTTTCTCAGTAAGGGATATCTTTTTGTAAAAGGTAATTGATATACGATTGTGACCGATCTTCAAATTCAGATAGATATTTTCCTCGATAGCTGTCGATATTTTCAAGGTCTTAGAGATAGAGATAACGAGATCCCTCTCGATCATTGACCTGATGTTTTGGTTGTCCGTGAACTATCGTTTGCAAGTAGTAATATAATGTAATTGGATGTGTACTTTTATATAACATCTGAAGTGATTCATCGTGATTTATGATTTATGATTTATGATCTATCGTCGCATACGCTATTTTTTGCTTGTCCAACTTCTTTTACTATGAATAACTCATTGATGATAATATATTCTAGAGCAGCTGGTATGTTTCCATCTTCCCACTCAGCAACTTCGTAGTTTTCTTCCAACAATCAGCAGAAATGGTTGTGTTATTTTCATGCTCTTTCCCCTTTACTTCTTGTTTTAGTTTTCTAGCTTGTTGCTGCTTTTTTTCCGGTCACTTCATTTGTATGCTTCACATTTTTTTGCATGCTTCTGTTTAATAGTCTATTCTTCAATTCTATTGATTATCTCACTTGCCTTTTTCCTGTCCTACTGCAAAGAAGTGATCTCTCAGATTTGTTTCCCTCTGTATGCAGAATGGTTCACTTCTCGTTGTTGAGTTGTTCTTGTTATTGGGTGGTTTTTGGTGTTGGTTGATTTAGTATGTTTGGTGATTCTGGATGTTGGGTGGTTGTGGATGTTGAGTGGTTCTCGGTAAGACTTAAAATGGTTCAGTACTTTTGTTGTGTCATTGTTAAGTATTGATATTTAGCTGGTTTGATTCCTCTGCTTATATCTTTTATTGGTATTAATTATGTCGCTTTGTACCTTTGCCAGTACAAACTAGCTATATTCATCTGCTGTATCATCTGTCTGACAAGAGAGAGCAACACAGCCACTTTTACTGATACTTTGTAAGCTCATTGCAGCTTTAATTCTATTGGATAAGATAAACAGAGAAGCACACCTAATGACTACGTGGGAGAACCTCTCATTGATTCTTAGCATACCTCTCATGGTGCTTTTGCCATACACGCTCGGAGACAATAAGTCACTTGTACAGAACAAACATAAAACCTGTGGCCCCTGACTTTCATCTTAGAAAGAAAACAATTCTGTACCTTAAGATTCATCCTATCTTTAAACCCATTGTTGAATGCTAACTTCCATTTGTTCCTGTTTCCCGGAAACGCATTTTTTAGAATAAGAAACCCGTTAATGTTTGACCATGGAATGTAGGAAACAAATTGCTCCCAAGAATTGCCTTCAGGGGCTGAATTAAATTTTGTTGAAGAGATTAGCAACATTAGTGGATGAATGTACTTTATTGTTCATTTTGTCATAGCAATTTGGTAATTCTTGGGCATCTTGAGGTCATCCTGAAACGTAGTTCTTTTAAATTCTGAAAGTTTATATTCCCGTTTATTCCTGCATTTGATCTATAAAAGGAAATTTGCATTAAAACGAATATATTTGTAAAGCTCAATTGAAGCTCAATATCAAATCAAGCTTCCTTTACAGCTAATCAATGTTAACATTCGTCGTAAGGGACTCTTATCGGATTTATACTCCATTTATACAAAAGTTTGCGGTGGCCCGGAGTAGCATGGGAACAGCAATGTTGAATATCACTTGGGAAAAAAAATCAGAAATGACGTTGTAAGCTCAAGAACCAAAGTGAAAGACATCATTGAAAAAGCCAAGTTCACAAAAAGTCAGTGGGAAGAACTTATTGCGCGCATGAAAAACAATCAATGGGCCAAGGAAATAATTAATTAACGGCGAAGACAGGGGAGAAGAGCTAATAGAAGACCAAAAAGGAGGCGGAGAGATGAGATGGAGGGGAAAGACGGCCGCTCGTGGGTGCAGAGAGTGAAAAATCGGAGGGCGTTGAGAAGACTGTGGAGGCTATCCGCCAGTCGTGGAGGTAATGGCTGAAATAAATGAATGAATGAAAGAATGAATTATCTCCCTCTTCTGTCTGTAACCATTATCATAATATCTACCTTTGCTTCGACTGAAAATTTTTCAAACACCAAAGGAGGGGTGATTCGTGAGGCTGCCCAGGCATCCCATTGATAAATGTGGTAATCTGTCCCGCAAATCGCCCCATGCAAGGGTCGAATCACCACATCATAATCCAAACAAGGCACCTCTGAAACTGTGCCCAGCTTCAAAGCCCCTTCAATCGCTTCTTCTTTAATAATTGCTTCCATGATCTTAGGGGGGATTTTACCTGATCTGGTCTCTAAGCACGAGGTGTCAAGCTATAAAAAAAGGGGACAGACTAGCCTTATCTCTAAAGCCCCCATTTGTTAAATGAAATTTCTCCATCTACTCATTATCGAAAATTCAATCAACTCGGCTTAGCTTTTCTCAAATTTACTGAAATATCATCTGCGATAGGTATAATTTGACAAGGAAGGCTTTGAAAAGATGAGAAAATTGTTCCTGCTATTTTGTTTGTTTTCCTTAAATTTTATTCAGGGATGCCAGACGAGTGAAAGATCAGATGATTTGAATAAAGTTCAGCCGGAAAATTTTAATGAATCAAAAATCCAAGTTAGATATCTAAAAAAAGGTCAACGTGTTATTCCTCTTCTGTATTCATTTGGCCAGATAAAACACACAAATGTGAAGATCCCAAAGCTTATTTTGTCAAATCATTCTGAAACAGACATCGCGATCAAAAAAATTTGGATTGATTGTTATAGCGATCAAAAAAAACTCATGAGCATTTTCCCTCAAATTAAGAGTTTGATGAACGGCAACTCTGCATATAAGCATATGGAAAACATAGCATCAGATATGTCAAAGATTAATCCCAACCAATCTTTCATAATGAACTTATCAAAAACATTTGTTCATTCAGTTAATAACAACTTTTTGAACTCTCTTACTGTAAACTTTCAGCTAGACAACGGGAAAGTATTAGACTTCATTGTCCCTTTAGAGCATTATTACTGTAAAGGTAAATATATTTGTCCTCTTAAAGAGCAAGTATCTTTTATTGGGAATCCAGGGAATTGCTTGTATCACCGAATGCAAGATAGCGGTGAGTTTGCTATAGATATTTTACTATTCCAGAAAATCGGAGATACGTTTGTAGCAGGAACGACTATCAATGCAGAAGATTCGTTCATATTAGGAAAAAATGTGTTGGCAATAGGTGATGGTGTGGTTGTTGAAGTTGGCTCTCAGTATAAGAATGAAGATAATCTTTCCCCTAATACTAAAGGGTTTGATCAAAATACATTTCAAAGAATCTCAAAAAAAATTGGGCCTCGAAATACTGCTTGGGGAAATTTTGTAATTATCGATCATGAAAATGGAGAGTTCAGTTTTAGTTGCCATCTCAACGAAGGCAGCATCAAAATTAAAAAAGGCGAACGAGTTAAAAAAGGTGATATGATTGGTCAGGTGGGCACAACTGGACAAAGTCCTGGTCCGCATCTTCATTTTGCTTTAATTGATGGTCCTGACCCATATTCGGCTAATGGTCTTCCCATTGTGTTTGAAGATGTTCCATCTGATCATATGGGAATGTTCAATTGCAAAACGAATTCAATAGCAGTAACTGATATTATTAACAGTGCTATAAGATTACCTGAAAATTTTCTAGAACTTGGCAGAACTGTTTTTAATAATTAAAAAACGTTACAAGTTAATTTCTCCGTAAAAAACCGTTTCCAGTTGGTGTTGCTCTAAGATTTAAGGATTTGGACAGGCAACTCTAATAAGCATGCTCACGACGTCAGCCAAAAAAGGTTTCCATTGAAAGTCAAAAAATAATGATATAATTAATGGATGTTTTTATAGGGAGTTAAAACATGGCAACAAAAACATTTACGGCAGTCATCCATAAAGAAGATGTCTGGTTTGTTGCTCAGTGCCCTGAAACAGGGACGGTGAGCCAAGGCAAATCTATTGAAGAAGCTATTAAAAATCTTCAAGAAGCTACTGAGCTTTATCTGGAAGAATTTCCACAAGTCTCTGAATCAAGATCAATACTAACAACATTTGATGTGAGATATGCCTAAACTTCCAAGGCTCTCCGGTCGAGAGGTTATTAAAGTTCTAGAGAAAGCTGATTTTGAACAAGTCAGGCAGCGAGGTAGTCATGTGATTTTAAAAAAAATCACTGATGAAGGACCTGTAGGCACAGTTGTCCCTTTACATAAAGAACTAGCGATTGGAACTTTGAGGGGAATATTAAGACAAGCACACATTGAGGTTGATGATTTTTTAATTTTACTTTAATGATCCAAATGAGGTGGCAGCGTGGGCCATGAACATTTCTATTCCCAATGAATGACGCTATGACAACAGGTGCCTAAAATTTTAATAAGCATGCTCACTGCGCCAACTAAAAAGTTGCCGAATCATGATGCGAATATCAAACCACAGGCTCCAGTTTTCGATGTAATACAAGTCATATTGAATTCGTTTTTCTAAACTGGTGTTGCCTCGCCAACCATTGACCTGGGCCCAGCCGGTCATACCTGATTTCATGCGATGACGTAACATGTAGCGCGGGATTTTTTGTTTGAAATCTTTAATGAAAACGGGTCTCTCAGGCCGCGGGCCCACGAGAGACATTTCTCCGCGCAAAACATTAAAGAGTTGAGGTAATTCATCGAGATTAGTTTTTCTTAAAAAAGCTCCGATGCTGGTGCGTCGATTGTCGTTTTCAGAAGCCCAAACGGCTCCGGTCTCTTTTTCGGCATTGACTTTCATCGAGCGAAACTTATAAATAGAAAACACTTTGCCGTCTAAACCCATTCTTTCTTGTTTATAAAAAACAGGGCCTTTTGAAGTCAATTTGACTAAGATCGAGACAACGATCATAGGCAGGGCAAAGACACACAAACAGACCGCGCCCACCACCACATCAAAAAAACGTTTGAGCACACGGTTCCAACCCACCAAAGGGGTTTCTTGCAAGGTGATCAAAGGCAAACCATCAAGATCAGCAATCGACAGCCTCAAAGTCACAAAATCTGTCAAATCGGGAACAATTTTGATATCGACCGTCTCGACACTCAAGGCATCCATGACCTCTTGAAGTCGCTTAGGGTGATTATGGGGTAAAGCCACATAGATTTGATCAATATTATATTGGTCGATCATTTGATTGATCTGCTGACAGGTGCCCAAAATTGGCAAGCCTTTGACTTCTTGACCTTGAAGTTTGGGATCATCATCTAAAAAGCCAATCGCCCGCAAGCCCATCCAGCGATTTCCGTGAATCTTTTCCAAAACTTGTTGCCCGAGAGATCCGGCACCCACAATAAGAGCATGCCTGAGGTTGTATCCTCGTCGACGCAGTTTTCTTAGAAGACTACGGCCACAAACATGAACTCCCGTAAGCCATAACAACAAGCCACCAGACAAATAGCCGACAAACTGACGACTAAAAAGAGGGGCTTCCATTTTTGCTGGTCGTTCCCAGTATCCATAAACACTCAAAAAAACTGCCCACAAAACACAGGCCTTCAAAAGATCCGGCAGCTCTAGCCAAATACTTTCACTGCGACGTGGCCGATAGATGCGACACCATTGAAAAGCTAAAAAAGCCAAAACCATGCCAATCAAAATACGACTGCGATAAGCTGGCCACATCTGCCAAACAGGTTGAGATTCATCAAGGCGACCCAAAATAATTTGGAAGGGCTCAAACGGGGCGGCAAACACCAGACAATACACCACGGCCCACAAAAAGATCACACCCAAAAGATCCGCCAAAATAAAAATCGTGGAAATGACCTGGTGATGTTTTTTTAACATGAAAATTTTTCTGGTTGATTTTGGGCTTCTTCTTCAACGCGAACATATTTAATAAAAACGTGAAACGCCGAAGACACCGCCGCCACAAAGCCTGGCCAACCATCTAAAAATCCACGTTTGATAATATAACCTTTAACAAAACGCTGAAAACCATGGATCAAAGCCTGCCAGCGAGCCGAGGTATGCCCTTGGGCCACCAGATCTTGAGCGTGCTGCTGGCTGTAATCTCTCATGCGTTCGAATTGTTCGCCCATGTCTTTATGAAACAAGTGCTCAATGGAGTTGCGCAAACGACCTACTGAACCGACCGGATGAAAACGGGCATGGGGTTCTCCTTTGTAGCATCCTGTTCCCTTACGATAAAGCCGCAAGGTATAATCTGGATAAAATTCTCCATGGCGCAACCAACACCCCAAATAGCGGCTGATCCGGGGAATTTCCCAGGCATCATGAGAAGAATTTTCTATCGTTTGCTCAATCTCTTGAGCGAGCTGAGAAGGAATTCGCTCATCAGCATCTAAAATCAAGATCCAATCATGGGTCGCTAAAGTCATGATGTGATTGAGTTGGTCTTCAAACCCCGTCCAGGAACGAAACTCAACACGACTCACATGAGGTCGGGCAATTTCTACCGTCTTGTCTTGACTGCCACTGTCTAAAAGAATCACTTCATCAGCAAAACTCAAAGAGCGGACAGCCTCCTCGACCACATCGGCATTGTTTTTAGTGTAAACACAAGCCGTTAGTTTCATAAGTTTTTTTTAAGTTGCCACCCCCAGCGATGCCATTGACGTTTGATTTTTTCGCGCCGCAAAAAAAACAGCATGCTATGAGGAGGAATCCCAATATTCTTAAAATAGTGATGCCAAAAACGATAGCGTCTGATCGCTCCCACCGGCCCTTGGGGTCCAAAATGCTTTTGATAAGAACGGTCAAGTCTCAAAAGGCTATTCACTCTCTTTTCTAAGCTCAAAACTTCATGAAGACAACCCTGATCAAAATCAACCGCCAGCCAATCGGAACCATCATGAGGAATCAACACATTGTCTAAATTCAAATCGATATGCTCAAGCCCGCGGCGGTGCAAGGCTAGCAGCATTTTTAAAAGGGGTTTCAAATCTTGAGGAGGAGTCTCTTGCAACAGCTCACGTAAGGTCTGAGAAGGAACCTGCTCAGTCACTAAGTCTCCCCGATAAAAAATACCCCAAAACCGCTCGGTGCCAGCAGCCAATGCCAAAGGCACAGGAGCTCCCATTTCACGCGCCCGCAGCAAAAGAAAAAATTCTTTCATCACCCGACTCGAGCCCACAAAAATATCGCCCAAAAAACGACTCAGCCCCCCATGACGCAGATGTCTGAGAACACCTTGGCGGTTTTCTTGCAAGGGAATCAGGTGAATCTGACCGCGCCCCCGAGTCTCCTGAGAAGCAAACGAACCCCTGGCAGGCGATTCTTGCACCACCCACCGTTTGAGTTCAGACTCTCCTGCCAAGAGAGTCCAGGTTCTTTGTCCGTGACGTAGGGTTTCTATTGGTTTCATGTTAACGGCTTATTTTACTTGACCTGGAGTCCATCCATAGAGACCTTGCTGACAAATATACTCAAAAAGAGAGTCGGGAAGCCCTAAAGGCTTTTTTCCCTGCAATAAATCTTCGCGTATTTGGGTTGACGAAAAAGGCTGGGGGGCCATTGGTAAAGCCAAATCAACCAATTGATCCATCTTGGAGCCCAAAATATCCCTAAGATCTTGAGGGATCTCAAGAGGCACGCCCAGGCGATGAACCAAACAAAAATCAGCTAAGTCAAAGAGTTGAGGAAGATTTTTCCATTGAGCCAAATCATTCAAACAATCTGCCCCGATAAGAAATGTCAGCAAGCGATCATCTTGCTGACGGGCTTGCAACAGCGTTTCAAAGGTCCAGCTAGGGCCCGGACGATCAAGTTCCCAGGTGGCAATTTCATGAGCCGTTTCTGAAAGCAAGTATTGCAAAAGCGTGAGGCGCTGCTCGGGAGTCGTGGCCTTTGTTTTTTCTTTAAGAGGGTTTTGCCGATTGGGAATAAAAGTAATCGACGGAACCCCAAAAGCTTGAGCCGCCGTATTGGCTAGAGCTAAATGACCCAGGTGCGGTGGATCAAAACTCCCTCCGAATAAAAGCCGTCGAGCTTTCTCATTGGCCATAACGTCGCGCAAGGTCAACAACACTTCGTGAACTGCGTTCCAAAATTTGCGCAACTTCCCCTGGGCGCCAACCAGCTTGCAAAGCCATATGAGCATATTGTTCTCGCGCTTTTTGCAAAGTTTCGGGCCGACGTTTTCCTTTGAGATCACCCGGAGCCACACGATGCTGTTGGCAAATATGGCGCATAAGTGACTTCAAATCATAGGCATGAGAAAATCTCCAGCGCTCACGAATCAAATTTTCTTGAGAAGTTTCTGAGGGAGGCATTGTTTTGAGGCAACGAACCAAATATTTGAGACGTCCCGGGGTTGTCGGGCGAGAACATAAAGCCTGAAGAGACGTTTTGTTCAGTTGAAAACGCTCTTCTAACAAAAATAATTGCAGCAAGTTCTTGCGAGATTCCCAGTCAGGAAAATCGATTTCAACACTCGCTCCCTGACAAAAACGTCCCCTCAGTTGATGATCTAATTGGTCAAAACCTGGCCCAGGTCGAGCCAAAACCACCAAAGGTTTGTCTCCTCGAGAATCGATGAGCTGAGCGAGCCAGCGAGATAAAGTGGGCATTTCCTAAGGGCAAACAAGGTGGCTATCACGTCAGACGGACGCAAAGTTCCTTACGACCATCTTCTGTTGTGTACTGGACAGCAGTTTCAACTGCCTGTTCCCACTGGTGTTGACGTATCTGAACTGGTAACTACTCAAGAAGCAATGAAAAAGAAACAACCCCAGGTGAGAGATATGTATACGCCTTTAGCATTGTAGTAAAATTGGAATAAGATTGTTTAATGTGGATATGTAAAGACCATCTAAACCATCATTTGCTTCACGATATTGTCACTGATTTCAGTCTCTGTCGGTAGTGTTTTTCAACTCAGTAAGCCTAAGCCTAACTGCTTTCTACGAATTAGATGTTAGACAACCGTTGGAAAAGAAGGATAAAATAGATTTCATGCAAAGAATACGGATTTTAGTGCATTTATGCATAATGTCAAACAAGCAAAATTACATTTAATTACTTGCTTGATAATACCGAGGTTAACTTTTGGTACTAGAGGAAATAACAGACGCTGATCACGGTCTCTTAATTAAAAGTGTTTGGATTCCCGGTAGGGTATGGAGTTGGAGTTGGAGGGGTGTCGATAGTGGTATAAGAACAAATTGTTTTCTTGGCTATAGAAACTTATAGTTACACAAATGCTTTTAAAATACAATGAGGCAGCGCCAGCATCAACAAATGAACGAAAGTTACCAACGTGGTGGTAGCCCAACTGCTACTGGCAACAGATGTGACAGTTCTAGCGTTGACATTCTCTTGCTGATAACTTGAAAATTTATTGAAGTTTTCTCTAGAAGATTTCTCATGCCCTTACAAGACTTGATCTCACCAAGTTAAAGAAACGGGCAGGTACTGACCTGGTTGGTTTAAGGTTATCCGATTTGCATTACAAATCATACTAGAATGAGAGCTGCCAAACGTCACTCGAACTTCCATCTTCACGTCATAAGTAAGATAAATAGTGATGTGAGAAGTGACAAACATGTCACCTTGGACATAAGTGGTACCCACCCCTAATACAAATGTGGAACTAACAAATGAGAGAGGGAGGCGGAAAACGTTCCCGTTGTCCTGATTGCGATCAAGCATCGTATTCTCCTCCTAGTGGAACTACCTCCCTTGTACGAGAGAAGAGATTGCAGTCGTAGCTCCACAGGGTGCTAGTGCGCAGTATGTGTAGAATCTCTGTATTAGATGTTCAGTTAGCACAAACATTTCAAAGCTTAGGACTCCGAAAAACTTAATCTCTGATATATTCTTGTTTTGTATTGGCTATAACTAATAACTGGAATGCAGGTCTTACCCAACCTACAAAGTACATTCCTGCCTTACCCAGAAGTTCCAGCTAATTACATAGTTAACAAGCGACCATGATTACTTTTCTTCATACTTTAACATTCGTCTTGATTTTCTGCTGCCTTTAATGAATGCTAGTCTTGATGACTGTTCTTTGATTCAAATTATGTCTTGCTGTTCCCTACTTGTAATTTATATCACATATTTATTCCAAAATGGAATACAACTCAGAATTGATTGCTTTATTGCAAGAAATCCTAGCAGAAAAGAAATATTGGAGCCACGAAGAAACATTTAGTGATTTGTAATTTATTACCTATTACTTACACGATTTAAAGCTATATTTCCAAGGTCTATCCGCTGCTAATTCTCTTGTGGTACTTACATGGTAACTGGTATTTCCATCCCCACTCTTGAAATACCAAGCACCACTCTACAGGATGTTTACAGTATTGATGTAGTTTAATAAGGAAAGATTGTGGTATCCAGTGCATTAATGTTCCCTAGAATCACTGCTCTTGCAATGTCTACGTTTACTTCATCTGCCGCACCACTGCTAAATTCCATTTCCTGTTTTTTAAGGTCTATACCGGGTTTGTTCCTCAGAATGTCTTCCTCGTAAACTCTCTAAGCGACTGCGATGATATTATTGCCTGGATTACTAACGAAGCAGCGAAAAGTGATGGTCAGTATGTTGCTATATTTCAGTTTTTAGTACCACGTCTAGGTCATTTGCAAAATATGACGCAGGGAACTGCATATGTTTGTATTAAACGGAAAGGTATCAAGGCATTTTATGAAATTATGAGCAGTGTTTGATGCAGATGCTTCTTGATAAGTCGTCTGAAGTAGTCTTACCGGAAAATATGGTATACGAAAGAAATATAGTTTACAAAAGAAGAGAAGATTTGCTATCATTTGAGTGCTATCATACTAGAAAATTTGAGTGCTACCACTAGGTT
>JAAAKM020006971.1:119665534-119675539 GCA_010016025.2 Alatinidae sp. Z8VKAUB7J3
ATTAAACTCATTTTTTAGTTCTAAATCATTGCCATTTGCATGCGTTTGGATTGCAATCAAATAAACGCAGTGTGACCGTAGATGCTTCTCCCATGATTTTATCATTCAGTAGGTTGAATGTTTTTAACTTTGATGATGAAACATTTCACGATGAGCATCAGATAAGGTCAGCTAATGTTATTATGAAACATCACGAATTAAACTCATTTTTTAGTTCTAAATCATTGCCATTTGCATGCGTTTGGATTGCAATCAAATAAACGCAGTGTGACCATAGATGCTTCTCTTAATATGGTATGCCACTATCTTTCATCACACAGGTACCATTTTAATATATGGGGCAACTATGGAAGCGTACGTGTGCATACATGCCATCACTTCCCTTGGTTTCCCTGGTAGCAGGATTGTGATAGTTAAACCACCAGGATCTGGTGCACTGTGTTTTAATAACCCGTATGTGGAACGCAAGGTCGATACAGCAATAGAGAAGCTAGGTGAGGTTTCTAATTTTTCTATAATTTTCTATATATATAATATATGATTAAACAAGATATTTTACTCATTTACGAAAGATAACTATCATTTAATTCGTTGAAGAAAGAAAGTAAAAAGCCCTATTTTATCGAATTGCCTCTGCTCCCGTAGTCATAGAAGAAAAACCACCAAGAAGTAAGAAATCGTTCAAAGCGACAGCAACTGAATACAAAATGACTAAAAGGTGTAACCTAGTGGTGCAAGACTGCCCAACTGGATTTACTAGCTATACCCTGAACCCAACAAGATCACTTTTTGGCTTTAACAGAATTAGATTTTGTTGGCTTTGTTGGCTTTGATCAGTTCAGCCGACATAATTGGTACGATCTTATCATATTCAAGGTTGTAATCATTTATGTATCGCGGAGCGTGGTTGTCAACACTTTTTAAGTGAAAACAACACACGTACCAACTGTTATCAAAAATCTCCAAAACGAGCTCCTTAATAAATCTCTCCTTTGTAGTGCCCTTCCTTACTTTAGTAACAGCTAGCTGCCTTGCATTGGGCAGATGCCAACTTACGAAGTAGAGGCATGATCTGGTTCAGGTAAAGTAAATAGTCATAACCATAGTGTTGACTAACGTGCATATAGCAAGGGGTGGTCCACGATAGAATGTTAATCTTTATTCTCTTTTTCTGCCATGACAAGGAAAATCATGAGGTGCCCTATTTCATTTACCCTGTGAAGGGAGAATAATCCAAGCTGCCCATTCTCGTCAGTGTATATGTGTATAGACGCAAATACAATTTCCCCTTTACTAACGTTGCCAGACGACTTTAAGTGCTTGTGCATCACTTTCTTTATTTTTTGCATTAGCTTCTTTCCAGTTATGAAAAATAAAGCCATTCTGTATATGGCATCCATCTCCCTGCCCTCTGTCAACATTTTAGTGTGTGCTGAATATATTAGCGGAGCGAGACTAATTCTGTTTGCAAGTGACATAATAAAAGCTATTTGAACAATCTTGGGTCCTGAACTCGTTAGGCGTGACCAAAAGTGTCTCTTGATTGGTACCATAGAATGCATGAAGTGTAGTGACAATTATCAGACTCAGTTACAGAATTAACTTCTGTTTGTTGCTTAGGGTTATCAGTATGAGATTTGTGGGGATTTGTTCAGCTAACGGCACCATTCGCAATCTTACAACTGCTAAATTTAAGTCTATTGTATTGTTATGAAATGACAAGAACTTTGATAAACGGTCCTAGTTAAGATATTGATAATACGTTTTTCTCTTTGCGTAAAATTTTGAAAATGAAATTTGATTTAAATGTATCCTTGCATTCATACATTTTCCAGGGATTGCTGTGTACAATGATTACGTCCTTGCCCAGTGGAATGATGGAAAACACGATGAGCCAAATTTGTATTGTGCCTCATTTACTTCTTCAACTAAGCCTCTAAGAATTCATTGCAAGGCGAGTTAAAATATTCTCTCATTTTTTGTCAGATACGCTGCTGTGTAACGTGTTAAATGTCACATTATTTATAAAGCAAATGTGTCTTTTAGCAGAGGCTGCATCAACGGAAGGAGATGTTCAATAATGAATTACACTTTTTAATCGTAGTAAACCGAGGTCACTTTCAAATGATTCAACCAAGAACAGGCTCACAGTTAGGTCTTGACAAGTTGTTGGTAGCAATGTTAATAAATAATTTAACTATGCTGATGTTTTGGGGGAACTATTTACTGGCAGACCGCCTTGTCCTGTGTTTTGGTTTAATCTTGGCTGCTATTGAGCAGTTACAGGTAGCATGGGTCCAAGTTTGGTTTTTCAAGTTTCTCTCTGATTTACAGGCACCGTGGTCTAGTGGTACTGGACTTGCATTACAAATCGAGCGACCGGAGTTCGATTCGACATAGTGGTGCCAAGGTTTACTCAGCCTTCTATCCTTACGGGGTCGGTGAAATGAGTACCAGCTATGCTGGAAGAAGAGGTCAAAAACTTGACTTGGGATAGGAGTGGCGCCCACCCCTACCAGTGTAGTGGTAGAAGCTAAGCAAAGAGGGGCATTTGTGTTGCCTCCGACTGCGGTCGATCTTCTCCTTCTTCTGATTTAATAGTAGAAAAGAGTATTTTAGCTTTCCATAGTTTTAGTCCGAAACAAGGATAAAAAATGCTATGGCGTAAGGTGTGACCGATTGTTTTGGACTTTCCTTATCAAGACCCAGAAGATAAGCATATGCTTAACTTGTTAAAAGTTTCTAGTTATATCAGGATAACATTAGTAAGGAAAAATAAGCTTTCTCGGTAGTTCCTATACCATTAAAAGCAAGCCTTGTGGTTAATTTATTCCTTCTTGCGAACCATCGGTTACCCCTTTAGACCATAAGAATAGATGGTGATACGACATCCAATTGTGGTACCTTCTTGTAGCTTTAATTTAGACACTACCTCCTACCACAAAATTCAGGCTGGTTGCCACAGTGCAGAAGTACTAGTGGCAGTGCAAAGTACGTGAAAGTTCTTTCTATGGGGTATTATTTCCTTTTACTTTATTGTGTTGTGACAGAAATCAGAAGTTCAACTCTGTATTCTCTTAAGGTAACTTCACCATGGTCTTACGGACCAACATTTTGCCAGAATTGTACAACAGCATCTTCCCTAGATGCGTTGTTTTAACGTCTTCTTTACGTATCATTAGTACCTTATATCAATACTGTTTGCTCTGTTCTCGATTAGGGATTCTTTTGCTTCCATGAAAAGAAAGTAGATTATCAAATATTTAGAGGTAGGTGAAGATTGTATTACTTGTCGCTTGCATGAATAAGATGAATAATATTTTCTTTATCTGATATCTTTTATGACCTTTAATCTCGGAAAAGTCAAAGGATGTTGATGTACCACTGAATATTCTCAGCTTGGGTTTTACTTTTGTCGATTGCTGTCAGGGAAACTGTGCTGGTTTACTCTAGAAAGCTGTGTTTACGTTTTTAACTGTCTTAGAGTATGCTTTCAAAGTTGACTGAAACGCCAAGAGGACGGTGCACGTCGAATTCAACGCTGAACGAAACCCTTACATGATCATGTCGCCTTTCCATTCTGTTATTGAGTCGTGAATTCATTGAAATGACGTGTTCTCGTGTTATTGTCAAGGAAGAAATGTCGTGTTTTTACCCAGGGTCTTCTGAAAGACGATCAATAAGAACTCTTACGAAAATTGCATTCAAATGTTATCAGTGGTTTTGTCGAGTAGTAAATAGTTCTGCATTCAGACAGGTGGAAAACAGACGTCATCTCTTAGGGAGGTGTCGTTTTCTGAAATAATTATCCTATCTACTTGGTTCATTCTAATTGCAAACCATTTGCAACTCGTGGTTTAAAAAACTGTGATAGGCAAGTGCAAACCATTTGCAATTCGTGGTTTAAAAAAATTTGATAGGCAAATAGCCTCCTTTCAAATAAAACGGCAAAGAGGTTATGGCAAGAGAATTACCTCGTCTTCGTAATAATAGCACCAATATTGTAGCTTCAAGGGGTGCACGCTGACGCCTCAGTTTTCAACTTGAAAAGAGTTTAGAAACCCAAACAGTATGTTATGGTCTCGAAGTATCAGCTTTCTACTCGGGATCAAGCCTACAATCTCCAAATCCGATGATCGAGTTCCCTTTAGTAGACTACCTAGTTTTCACGACAGAGAGCCAAAACTGAGGGCTAACGTGCAAGTTAAGCTAACTAAAGTTTCTCTTGTTTTCATATTTTCGAGTGCTTCGTTTTTTGGTGATAGCATGAAGATTAGCACAGAAACTATTGAAGTAGTAAGTACCCACTTCAGCTAGGATAGTCTGAACGCAGGCTATATGGCAACAGGCTTCGTCCGTTTTGTTGAACACTTTCCAGACTTCATTGTCGTATTGTTGATTATCAACTATGTTCTCTCCTTCGGCTTTAAGAAAAGTCAGTACTAGAGGATTTGAGGCACTTCAGCTTCTTCATGACTTCTTCAATTTCTTCAAGAATGGTTTCTCCCTCCTAACTTTCGATAGTCTATTCAAGATCTTTCAAAGGGTCACCTAAGGTGTTCGCTTTAAGGTCGTAAAGTACGTCACGGTATTGCCTCAATACCTGAGTAACATCTACTTCTGTTAGAAGATTTCCATTTTTATCCTGGACAACATGACATTTTGCTTTCCATTCTGTCGCTAGTTCCTTCATGATAATACAAGAGCCTGTTATGTAATTATCACTGTAACAAGTTTCCATGCCTTCACTACATTGTTTGCTTATCCCTGCTTTCTTCGCTACATTGATTTCTTCATTCAGGCAGTTAATGCAGGCTCTTTGTCATTGGACCTATTTGCTTTTCAGTTCTACTCTTGCATGGTACCTCTTCAGTATTTCATCACCTATCTTTAGATTCTATATCTTTTTTGCTTTCAAAAGTATTTAAGAGCAGTCTCTGCTACGACGTGTCTAAATTTGGACGTAATGTTAGCAAATTTTTAACTGGACGTAGATGACTGCGTTTACCTCCCATATTCACGAAAGCTACAATTCTTTTGTTGTAGTAACCTCAAACATTATGGGCAGTGGGTAGCTGGTTTAATGGAGCGAGAGGAAGTCTTGATCTGCTTCCTCGATACAGTTGTTATTTAATCTGACGCACTGATAAGAAAAGTCGGGTAAAACAAACATTATCCAAATCTGGATCTGGATAAATACTTGACAGGACAGGATATAGACGCTAAGGATGGTGCCTCATCTATGCCTAGGCATAAAGTATAGTGTGCCGAATGAAATATGCCTAAACTGTTAAAGCAGGTTAAAAAACAGATATAATTAAAAAGCAAAAAACAATAATAACAAAACTATAGCATTTAGAACATGATCATGTTGGACAGATGCTGACTGCAACTGCCCAGTTTGGATCCGACGAAACAATTTGAAGGACAGCTGATCACCTATCTTTTGCGTACATGTATACAGTTTCAATGTGTAACGATTTCATATTCTTATAGGTTGACTACTCAGCGAATTCTTTATTTCTGTGGGTTTAAATATTTTGGTGGTCATAGCATTATTATTGCTTCTTGTTTCAAATTATCTGTATACTATAATATTAATTAGTGTGAAACAGTTTGCATATACTTACGGTGGCCGATCGTAACAGCGGAGGGTAATAATGTGCATGTAGCAGCCAATGCCTGAAACGATACATAACGAAAGGGATTGATCTTTAATAGAAGTATATCTTAACAGGAATGCAGACAAAATATGTAAGTAGAGCGCCAAGAAGGAAACTACAATTTTGAGAACGTTTTGTCTTTTTTTCAGACTCAGAGCGCCAAGAAGGGAACTACAATTTTGACAACGTTTCGTCTTTTCTTTAAGACTTCGTCAGGTTTTTGTACACTGGAGGTTACAAATTAGTTAACGTTGGTTAACGTTGCGACCTCCAGTGTACAAAGACCTGACGAAGTCTTAAAGAAAAGACGAAACGTTGTCAAAATTGTAATTCCCTTCTTTGCATTCTACCTATAGTTTGTCGGTGTATTTGTCACCATAATAGACACCACAAAGACCAAGCATTACACTAACTGTAAAGTATATACTCAACGTTTAGATAATACGATCCCTCTGTTTCTCTCTCAACATTTGTTTGCTCCTGTGGCGCTCTCTGTACTCTCAGGTTTGCACTAATCTTCCATCGCTAGCTTATCGATTTCCGAAATGCCTTCCACCCACGAAATATAATCACCCCACCCCTCTCCCCGCTTATTAACGTTCCATGAATCTATTATCGAGCATCTAAACCTTTTGCCCGGTTTCTAAATTTTACCTGGACATCAGTAGAGTTACTCAGTTATTTCATAACATTCGAATTTTGAATTGAGTGTGAAAATGATTTGTTGTAGTTAATATCAAACCACTATATTTTGTTGTGAAAAGCCAGGTGGCAACCCATTACCTAACATGCCTTACTAACCCAGTTGCTATGACATTCTTCATCAGCGAACATCGACATCCAACTGTAGCAACTGGAAGAGTGGCCTTCTTAATTGGAAATGGTAAGAAAAATTGCAATACACACATCGATGCTGAAAAAGTGTGTCAAATTATTGTATACATTTCCATCTCCTCAGCACAGATAAAGAAGATGAGGACACAACAGTTACGTAGTCCGCATGGATTGTTTTCATACATGGTCGATCATAGTTGGAGGTAAAACGAATGCTCCTCTTTCCTTAGCTTCTACCATTTTACTGGTAGGGGGTGGGCGCCATTCCTATCCCAAGTCAAGTTTTACCCCTTCTCCCAGCATTACTCATTTCACCCACCCCGTAAGCATAGAAGGCCGAGTGAACCTTGGCAGTCTCTTAATCAAAGATCCCTGATGAGCAATGGGCCCGACATTGAAACTATACTAAAAAAAACCAGAAAAGCCACCAAACAGGATAAATAAATTGCAGCTGGGGCGTCCAAAGGCCTCAACTTAGGCTACCGGGCAGAGAAGCAAGCCACGAGGCAGGATCAACTGCCCAGTAGGAACGCGTCTCGCGAATTATGGAAAGAATATGTCATCAATGAGAACAGATACTACATCCATCCCTACATCATCCGAGATGTGAACTTTGGCACTACTGTCTCGAATCGAACTCCGATCGCTCCATTTGTAATGCAAGTCCAGTACAACAGTACCACTGTACCACCGCGCCACTAAACACTTATCATACATACTCATCAGTAGAGCTATTCGTTCTATTTTAAACTTACGTAAATTGTAAATCGACCTTTAACAAACACATGACTAGAGACACAGGCCTTGCGTTTCTTATCAATATAACGACAACAAGGCTTCCCTGCTTTTAAGCTGAAAGGAATCAAGCTCTTTTTTCTAATCGACCCTGCAAGTTACGACATTAAACTATACGGTCACATGAAATCCTTCCGATACATCGCAGAATTTAATACACCTGGCAGTAGACGGAGAAAGGTGGTGTGAACAACTATGTGCCACAACTGCACGTATACGTGTCTCCAGACCTAAAGTAAGTGATAGCACAAAACACTGTGCAGATGTAAGATTTATCCACAGTCCCCTCTTACCTGCCATCATCCTTCGTAGAATTCTGTCCCGTTGGCGCACCTGACACAAAAAATGTTAGTATTAATTCAGTTAATTAATTAATTAATTAATTAATTAACTTAATTCAATTCATTCAAGAGCAAAACTAGTTTCTTTCTGAAATTCCACTTTCCTCAACTCCCAACAACTGTCACAAAATCTAATCGACTGTGGGACACTACAAGTATCCTCGTGAACAGCGCCTTCTTCGTCTCTTGCTCTCTGACTTGCAGCGGGTATCACTGAAGCTCGTCTATTTTGGGGTAGTTCCTTAGGATCTCTCTACCTCTGTGCCATGAAGTACAGTCTTGATAAGCATAATTAAAGGCAGGCGTTGGTAATCAGATGGCAACATAAGAAATCGCGTATCTTTATGTAGTCCTGGACTTTGGTAGCAAGCAATACCGTGCGGTGATCAATGGGGATCAAAAGTTCAATACGTTTTCCTCCATCGGAAAAAAATCCTTGTGATCAATGATCTCAAGAAATGTGGTCACAAAATAACTCTGCAGTTCTTCATATTATTTAAATAAACTACCAGTCATATCTGTTGCGTAATGTTATAACGTCTGTTATACCGTGTAGAACATCAAGACTATCAGCTGCTCGTGCCACTGCCCTCCTATCTGCTCACTATCAAAGTAGTATGGATTTGGCTGTCTCCACTTGTCATAGTTTATTTACAGTACCTTTATTGTTTTTTCTTGCAACAGATTGTTCATAAAATATCATGTATCGAATGGTAGATGACGACGAGGATGATGATGATGATGATGATGATGATGATAATGATGACGATGATGATATGGTAATAATGATGATGTAGTGGTGATAATGACGATGATGATGTGATGACGATTATAATAGTAATGACAATGATGCTGATGTGACGATGAATATGGTACTAATAATTACGATGATGACGATAATGATAATAATGACGGTGATGATGGCGATGACGATGATGACAATAATGACCATGGTGGTGATAATTGTGACGAAGATGATGAGGATGATGATGATGATGATGATGATGGTGATGCTAATAATGATGACGATGAAGATGATGATGATGTGATGATGATAATGATGATAGTCAAAATGATGATAGTCACGGCGCAGTAATGATTGTAAAGACAATGGCATTGATAATGACGATAATGAAATTTTACGATGAGGACGATAGTGACGTTGATTATGATTCGATAATGATGATATCCATGATAGTGACAACGATGATGATGATGATGATGATGATGATGGTGATGATGATGATGCTTCTACTGGTGTCGCTGACAACGATGCTGTTGTTGTTGCTGATCACAACAACGATGATGATCTTGATGATACTGATGATTGTGTTAATTACGACGACAGGGTATGACGACGAGGAGTTCAAGTCCGCTGTGACTGGTACCACTGATTGTCCCTCGAAAGACTCCCCATCATTACCCTTAAGAGACCATTAGTAGTGGCTCCTGATGAGTACTTCAGTAAGTAAGTACTAGCAAACAGAACCCAATCAGTTGAGCATGTCCAAACAGCCACTTTCTTCCTGATCGTTCGTATGACGCAAGGCGCAGCAAATCGTAATACCCACGCGTTTGAAATGAAAGCAAGTTAATTGCCGAAGGGAAGGGTGGCAATATACATTTTATAAAATATACGATGATATTCATCCTCTAGCTGACATTACTTGAAAATATCTTTTTTCAACCACTTCGATTTAGCTCAAACTAATTCCACCATCTGTTGGTTAAAACCGTTCGCTCTTATTAGCAGTTCGGATGACTTTGCACTTTGGTATTCAAAGAGCACGCTAATTCAGCCTTATGGCAATAAAATCAAGGGGTGGCCCAAAACAGCTCATGCTTATAAGTTGGCACCATTTATCACCCTTGAAATGTCTGTACGCACATTTTATAAAACGATTATTCCAGTTATCCCTTAATCTTCCACTTACGGCGGTTAAACAAATCACAATAAATACTGTAACTTTCGGAAGGATTCAACTCAACGTCAATAAAACCGTGGCATTAGGACGTGGCTCAAAATATCGATTCTGTGTTGCCCTTAAGTGGGCTGAAATCCATTCGGCATTAAAACCTTCTAGAGACTTAAAATATAATACAATACATATGAAAACTTTAGTTTACGGTTTTGAGTGTCTTGACATGTTGGGAAAAGATTTAATCGATTTGGAAGCTGATGAAACTGGATAAAGTCGACGCGGTTTAAAGAAAGAAACAAGATTTAGGAGGTACGGTACCAAAAGCCAAAGCCGTTAAAATGTATTTACGGACTACATATGGACTATGTTGAGGAAAGATTTAATCGATTTGGAAGCTGATGAAACTGGATAAAGTCGACGCGGTTTAAAGAAAGAAACAAGATTTAGGAG
>JAAAKM020006971.1:119675639-119704426 GCA_010016025.2 Alatinidae sp. Z8VKAUB7J3
GTACGGTACCAAAAGCCAAAGCCGTTAAAATGTATTTATGGACTACGATCCAAGAAAGTCATCGTAAAAGCTTTCTCACTTCACTCCATACGATCGCAATAAATGCTTTCTTCTAATAAACACACGTGTATTTGAAGTCGTCTACGTGAAATAACAACCCTACTCTTATAAATGCCTAACTCTAATAAATGGAGCATATAGGCCTACAAAGTGGTTTAAGTCGAGGGGCAAATAACTGAAAAAAAGTCACGTACGCTATTGGGAAAAGTCAGAAAAAAGTTAGAAAAAAAGTCGAAAAGTCAGAAAAAGTCGAAAAATCAGAAAAAAGTCAAAAAGTCAGAAAGTCAGAAGAAGAAAAAATCAAAAAGTCAGAAAAAAGTCAGAAAGTCAGAATAAAAAAAAATCAAAAAGTCAGAAAAAAATTCAGATAAAAAAAGGCAAAAAGTCAGAAAAAAATTCGGGAAGTCAAAGAAAAAATCACTAAAAAAAGTCACGCACACATTTTTTTGCAGTTATTTGCCCCTCAGTTTAAGTGAGATCACTGCCTCTCTTTAATAAATTCCTTTTCTCAAATGACCGCTTCCCTGCAATAAACCCAGCACCTAAAACTTTAATTTTGCTAATGACCCGCGGTTAAAACAGAAATGAGAGAAACACAAAGATGCTAGTCGGCCTTACCTTCCAAGATAGTATATATCAGGCATTGAGAAGCCAATAGTTCTTCTAAGCTCGCACTTTTCAATGATATGCAACCTTTAAACTTTCCATCTGGCTCTTTGAGGCTAGCCGCGTTGGCATTTGTACTGCATCCATACTGCTTATTGATTTCTGTGATTGCAGAAAGCAAGGGCTCTCGAATGAACTCCTGGAAATGTTTGTACGACGCAGGTAAAGGTATCTTTTTTTCTAGAATTGGCTTTAATATTAATGGAAATTGCTTCGTAAATGCGAATGATTTCCCATTTAATTTGTCTAACGCATCTTCGGCATCTGCAACATTGTTAAAACCGAGGTACGCTTGCCAATGGTTGTGGGATTGTCTTGGCCTCACGATCTTTACACGGGCACAATCATATCCTCTTTCTTCATTGAATAGGCTTTTCAAAG
Organism: Alatinidae sp. Z8VKAUB7J3; assembly: GCA_010016025.2. Taxonomy (NCBI): domain Eukaryota; kingdom Metazoa; phylum Cnidaria; class Cubozoa; order Carybdeida; family Alatinidae; species Alatinidae sp. Z8VKAUB7J3. Next base: position 119,676,747 of record JAAAKM020006971.1, read on the forward strand.
CCCTTACTATAAGTCCATACTCCTTTTCAGTTGTCCTAAAAGGAGGGGCAGTCTTGTAACGTACTTCTTCGACCTGAAATTCTGGAATCTGGAACTGCAGGCATTTCATCAACTCTTCCTTTGTGCAACATTGTGCAATATTCTTTAGCTGTAAGTGTGGCCTTGGTTTGTTTTGTATCACAACCTTGCCAATTATCTGGGTGGAAACTAAACCGTCCTTCACTCTCTTTAATCCACCGGCTAGTGTCATAGCTGCTAAATACGCTTCTTCGTGTCTCTTAAAGTACACCATCCCTTGCCCAATAGGCTCTCTGCGCACCCATTCACACGATAACAACACGCATTTCCCCTCCTTTTTGTCCCTGCTTGGTATCCATGGCTCAAGGTTGCAATCCGCTATCTTGCTATTCTGTACAACAAAGTTAGCTACCATCGGACTCTCAAATACTAGTGACGTTTCTTTGCGCCTAACAACCTCTGGTTTCTTGGCACCTTTCGGAAGACTTAAGCTATCTAATATGGACGCCAGGGGAAGAGCTTTTGACCTAGTTTGCAAAGTCACCTCTGTGTACTCCCCCGGAAGCATAAGCTCTTTAACTTCAAATCCACTCCCAACAGTAATACATCCAGAATCTCCGATTTCAGAGTCTTCATATACTGGTAGGATGCAGACGTCCTCTAGCAAGTCCTTCTGACCCGCTAACAGAATATCTACCAACTCTCGCTCTACATTTGGCCAGTCAGAGTCCCGAGCATCAACCATAACATTCCCATCATCAACGCTACAATTAATTCTAAGGAAACAGTTGTACTTTGATCGTAGCTGTGATACTATACGTTTAACTTTTTCTCCACCGCTCCCAATCAAGTATTTCTTCAAGACACAATCTCCAAAAGACTTCAACGTTCTTTGTTTAATTTCGCTTTCCTGTGCAGATCGAAGATTAAAACTGCTATTGCTTCTTAAGAGCTCTTCTTTTACCCACACTTCTTCAACTGGAGTAAGATTGACAACGAGGTCTGTGTTGGCAAGTAGCCTGTACTGATAGATTGCATACCTTGGGACGACATTCTCGAGACAGAAGAGTGACGATGCCCGCTGTATTTCAACGTAAGCAGGAGGACTACTAAGCGTCACTCCAACTTCTGAACCTTTAGAAAACATACAAAGATTTCGTCCAAAGCAGAAGAGAACCAGTTTACGTAAATAAGAAAACACCAAAGGTGAATCGTGTCGAAAACAATGCTGGATCTGAAAATTTAGTTTCTTCGCTAGTACATCCTCGATTTCTTTAAGTAAAGACCTGGCATCTTTTAAAGCTGACCAAGAAATTCCATTTTCAAAACACCAATCCTTTTTTCTGCCTTCTTCTAATTCAAACCACTTGCAGAAGATAGTTAACCATGTTATAAAGTCACCTTCCTCAGAGCAAAATAATAACCGTTTCTGCTCTAGACTAGTAAAATTTTCATGTGCTCCTCGCGAACGGAAGATATCACCTCCGGTTCCAATAAGGGCAGCCAGAGCAACTGCTTCAGCTGGAGCTTTACTAGCAATTCCAAGAAGAACGAGCTTCGATAAGCGAGGCTCAACAGAAAACAAGGCCATATGGACACCTAAATTATTCAGTTTATCGCTATCAAGGGCGCCCAGGTACCTTAATTCTTCTCTGGCTTCTATTAGAGATGACTTGGGCGGCGGAGTGACGTAATCGAAGTCTAAAGGATCAAGACCAAAGCCGACCATATCTAAAAATGTTTTACCTAGGTTGGCACGCAAAATTTCGGGCGAATCCGATAGTACAAAATTTTCAAAACACTGTTTGGTATACAGTCGAAAACATTTTCCAGGCATGGTTCTACCAGCTCTTCCTTTTCTTTGATTTGATGATGACTGTGAAATACATCCAAGAGCAAGATAGGAAAGATTTCCTTCTTTATCTGACTCCTTACGCTTCACAACTCCAGAATCAACCACATACTTTATCCCTGGTATTGTTACCGAGGTTTCTGCAGCATTGGTGCAGAAGACTACCTTCCTTTTCCCAGGAGGCGTTGGCTTGAAGACATCAAGCTGTTCACGTACAGTCAACCTACCATGTAACTTGGTTACAAGGACGTCCCCGCTGCCACTGCTTAGCAGCTTTGAAGCCCTTTCGGTCTCTGCAGGAGTAGCTAAAAACACCAAGACATCCCCAATATCTTCGAGAATGTCTATTTCTCTAACTTTATCGACGGCTCTTCTCACATAATCACTTTTGAGATCAAGCTCCTTTTCACTCCATGCGATCTCCACCGGGAAAACGTTGCCCGGAATTTCTATTACGGGGCACATTTCTATCCCATGAAAATAGTCCACATAAACCTGTGGATCAATGGTGGCTGACGTAATCATGACGGTTAAGTCGTTCCTCCGTTGCATGCATTTCTTAACCATTCCCAGCAACAAGTCTGTATTCAAAGACCTCTCATGAGCTTCGTCTAGAATGAGACACGAATATTTCATGAGTAACGGATCTGCATAGTATTCATTCAAAATAACTTGATCTGTTGCGAAAAGAATGCGAGTTTCGCTAGACGTTTTCTGTTGCAAACCGCATCGATATCCAACAAGTGTGCCGACACTGCATCCCATCTCTTGTGCGACATATCTCGCCAAACTTGCCGCTGCAATTTTTCTGGGCTGAGTGCAAGCTATTATACCTGTAGGAAATATATTGCTTTGGTATATATGCTGTACAATTTGAGTACTTTTTCCCGACCCTGTCTCTCCCACAACCACGCAAACACGATGTGTTTTAAGGGTAACAAGGATGTCACTACGCTTCGTGTATGCTGGAAGACCTCGACTAAAGCAACTCTTCTCATGCCAAAATGAAAATTTCAGCTTCCAAAGAGTTTTTGTCGACTCTTGTGAATATGCCACAGATTTTACTTTCTCTGTCAAGCAAGATACCTCCGAATCGAATTCACATTTTTGATCTTGCATTTCACATAGCTTTTTCTCCAGTACTTTTCTCTTTTCTTGTAGAAAGCGTGCTCTTTTTTCATCAATTCCCTGATCTTCGCTAGCCTTCACTTCACTCTCAATGCCTTGTAGGTGATGTTTTACCTCTTCTACCTTACTGTGATGGGTTTCAATTGCTTTCTGAGTTTCCTTTGCGACAAATTCAAGTACTTCACTTTGCTGGTCAAGAAAATTTGATATCTCTTCCTTGGTTGGCTCACTTGCACTCAATGTTAAGTTCAACAACCTCAATTTTTCGCTTACAGTATTGTTTTTGTTGAATAATTTAATAGCATTTTCTGCCTTCTTTTTCTGGGATATTGATGGGAAAGAAAAGCCAACTACAACACATCCATCTTCGTTCATTTGGACACCATCTAAGCTGAATCTGGAAATTGGAGTTATGATCTTTTCGACCTCTTTTATTATGCCAGTAACATCCCTTGACGTCGAATCGCCACTTGCAACAACTTGAAACGAAGTACATGTTCCTTCCTGGGCCACACCACTTCCACGGTGTTGATTGTGTCTCTCTGCCCCCTTCTCTGACGAGTTCCTCATGATGACCAACTTGTATCTGTTGTCTTATCCCATTATAAATACTTGGATTCCACCAAAGAAATGGCAATAAACGTCAAAGAAACTCGGACTATTATGATAACTCCAGCATTGTAACGGATTTTCAATTCCCTAACCAATGGCTGTTGTTATGATGAAATACCCTGACAAAATAAAACACACATTAACAATTGAAATTTCTGAATTTTCAGGTAAATCCTAAGGAAATTAGTTATCACCAAGAAGCAAGGTTTTGAAATGTCAGATCTGAAAAGACTTAAAGAGAAATGGAATAGAACGTCAACTTCAAAGGTCACCTTGCACAGTTGCTAGAGCCAATGCCACAAAGGGTTGATTGCGGGTTTAAGTTCTGGTGCTAATATATTTTCTACTTCTCTAGTGCCTTTTCAAATCTGAAGTTATTCATCCTCTAATGAGGCATAAATTACTATGCAAAATTTTTGTCTAGCATATAATTTCAGAGTCTGGTTAAAAGATTATCACTACAACTTCTTCATTAAAAGCCTCAAATTTTCAAAACCTCGATCTGGGCACAAGTGGATCAAATCGAATAATATAAATCCTTCACCAACAATATATTGTACCCTATGGTATCCTATTTCAAATTCAAGTAGTTTAATCAGTAGTTATAGGTATTCTATTTCTCTCAATAAATATCACTTGATAAATCATAGACTTGGTGTTACAATACCACACTCTCTTAACTTTGAGTACACTGGCCACTATTTACATCTATGATTGTTGAAAGATACATCACTTAAGTCGTATTATAAAGTAAATAAACATATCATATCCTTTAGCTACTTGTTGAGCTATTTTACCAAACCAAAAGTTTGCATAAATGGAGTAGATCCGCTTGTCATCCAACAAGATATAACAATGCTAATGCAACATTAATTTTTGCATTGAATAAGTGGTGTATTTTTTCAAGAAAGGAGCAAATATTATAAAAGCCATTTATTTTTGTTTTAATGTTGGAGTTGCTCTAGGTTGTCATTGCTTTTACAGTAAAGTATGAAGTAAATGCTGTTACTTTCTTCAATGTTCCAATTTCCTAGTACCAGCTTAAATAAAATAAACACTTTTCTCTATCAAAATGCCATTAGGGTTGTAAAATCAAGCACAAAGCCAAAGGAAAATCAGGGCACTCCACCTAGGTTTACCCCCTATAGATATGACTAACTACACCTTTTAAATAATAGTCTTGGCTTTGTTTCACAGACTTTGTTTATAATTTTTCATGTTTAGACTTTCTTTTCAAATATGTATGAAATCCTCTTTGATTATTAAGTTTAGCAGTGAATAATGCTTCCCCCGGGTGGTGTCAAACTGAAATCTTGTCCGCCCCTCCCCTCCCCTTCCAAAGAAACCTTAAATTATCATACTCAGGCTGAACTGATTTTTTGGGGTGGAGAGGGTACATAACCAAAATCCCACTTCTGACACCAGTTATGTCAGGGTGGGGCAACATTTAAAATGCCCCTTTGGTATGTATGGGTGATCATGAAGACACAACACTTGGTGTTGCTCTAAACAAGGAGGTGCATTGGTTTTCAAGACTTAAATGAATCAATTTAAACATGTTTTTATTTTTGCAACGAGTGTGAATCTGTCCAAAGTGACAGAATCTAATAGTTTCCACCGTCCTCATCCTCTCATGACTATGAGCTAATGGGCGATTCCAAACATGTCGTACGGGACATTTGGACAGTTTTTGTGAGAGTATCAAGATATCATGAGGTTTAGACTCACTGTTGTAACTTGTTTACATACTTTATAGGGTAACTGTTGTGTCGCGAAATGGAACGTAATGAATAAAAGCACACGCGATCGTAACTCATCTCAATGTAATCTGAAATTATTTTGTCAACCAAATTGTTCTTCACCTTAGGCAAAGCTTTTGTCATCTAACCGCCCACCCGGCTTTGTCTTAGTGCACTTAGTGTTAGTGATTCCTGTTTCAAATTTGGGGAAGGGAGAGACTAAGCGTGTTTATTGTTCAGTGTCCTGTTTTAAGGATAAAGTGTAAGTATATTTTGTCAGTGTACTTTGAAATATAAAATACCTGTTTATTTTGTGTTGTGTACTAAAAAGGGGGTATATACGGGTCAATTCTGGAATACATTAGATGTAAATGTGAAAACTATTTAAATTGCCGAACAAACTTTCAATGAGACCCGTATTGATCCTAAAATGATCAAAGAATATGCATGAATTTGAGTTATTATAGGCAATGAATTTGTATAAACAAACAGCATTTGGCAGTGACTGATGGTTTGGGTTGCCTTACATAATAGCGCCGAAAACTGTGTTAAAATGCGCAGTATATCTACAGATTTTCGACAAAAAACTACTCCATTCTTGAAACTTAGAAAATACTATGTTAAGAACGCATAACAAGAAAAACGGGTCGAGGCCGCTCCTTATTGGCATCACCTTCTCAGGCTCTCGTCGTCTCTTTTCTTCTGATTATTTTGTTTTTTTGTTTATTTTATTTTATTTTTTAATTTTTGTCCCGTTTGTAAGAGTATATTGCTAATCTTGTACGTTGTTTACCTTGTTTATGTTGTTTACAATGCCCGTATTGGGCTGTGTTATGTACCAGAAGATGAGACAGCCGGGCACAGTTTCAGCAGGCTCAACCATGTGTGCTTGTCTGTGCATAGGTGCATCTGTGCAACTGTGCATCTGTGCAACTGCGTGTTTGGTGATATGCCCAATCCGGAAAAGAGCTTAGGAATTGTATAGCTTCGTTACTATATGACAACAGGCGTCAGTCCTGATCTTAGAGTAAGAGTCAGGAAATGCTAATCACCCTGTAAGTGTATAATGAAATGTAACACTATTTCCCAGCTTTGGAAGCAACTCCTAAATTGGATAGCAGGTCTACGGTAGGTTTGTATTTCGAATGACCACAAATCCAATCCTTTTTAATTTCAAAAAGGACGTGTTTAACGAATTAATGCTTCCCATTTTCGAAAAATGGAATATTGTATTACTAGTTGTTTGTGCAATATATGAAGTTACCGCTCCAAAAAAGTTATGGGAGCAGGACGCATCGCCCCTTGCTAGGCTCAGAAATCTGATTGGATCTCCCACTGAATTGCTTGGAAAGTGAAAATTGTGTTTTATGTGTACGTCGATGATAACAGCCGCTCTTTCTTCTCCACTGTACTGTAAGGTACTTTTATTAGAAGGCTTAATGAGGAAGGACTTGAAATTATAAGTTTATTGGTTTTGCCAGGGTTTCATACCAAATCGAAACGTTTCCTATATAAAAGATAATTTGAAATCATTGAAATCCTAGTAACTATTCTAATATAGATCTTACTCCCTTCTATGATACATAGTTCTTTTAATTTAAAAAAGTCGTGAATCGGATCCAACCCTATCCAACGCTTACTGTGATTAATCGGGTGCAGGTAAGCGCAAACTTTACTTACAATAGTTGTAGTTATTAAAATCGGCATCTAAATGGATGCAATAGAATACTTCCTTAGCAGGCTTTCAGTCAAAGACCCGATATATGCAGTAGGCCCGATAAACAAAGGGCAGCTGCGGCGGGAGATGCCCCTTAATGTCGACTATCGGACAGAGAAGCAAGCCACAAGGCAGGTTCAATCGCCTAGTAGGACCTCCATTCACGCCATTATGGAAAGAATCTGCCATCCACCAACAAATGCTACATCTATACCTTACCGGAATACTTTGTCAGCACCGCCCAAGGCACATCAGTATTGTCTGTGCAGGAGTTTAAATGCTCTTAATGAAGGGAGGTAGGGCAGCGTTAAGGATGTTGCGGGTGGTGTTGATCATAGCCGACTCTTACTACTGTAAGATGTCGTGCCATTGAAGGCCAACCGTACCGTTGAAGACCAACCGTACTTAGGAATTTAAGGCATTTGTTATCATGTAATGTCTTTTAGGCAAGGGCAGGAAATAGTCTGGAGTCACATTTGCCAAATGATGAACGGAATTGACGTACAACATAAGTGGCATGGGGTCGAATTTAGGATGTGTTCTTTTACTAATATTTCAAAGTGTGGACACATCTTCCGCGGCGAATGCCACGATGTTTCTGACAAGGTATTGTACAACAGCATCGCAAGTTCCATGCGTTGTTTACCTTTGGTCCAGTGTTCCATGTTCCCTGTACCGTTGACACGTGATGGTCTAATTTGGACCCGAAATCTCCACATTCGAAAAAGAAAAGAACTAATGCAAAATGGCCGGCCTTGCTCAAAGGTATGTTGAATACCCTAATCGTACCTCTCTAGCTAAGAACAATACTAAGAAATACTTGGCACACGAGATTGGAACGATAGGCATGCCACTGTGAGATGACATCTAGTAAGTGACGGTTTTAAAGACGAAAGTCAGGAGCCGTCGCAGTGGTATGTAGATGCATGCTTCATACTCCCTTTCGTACATTTGTGTTAATGTATCAAACCAGATAGTAGGTGCAGCTAGCGTTCAACCACAAAGCCGTGAGAGAAACGCCACAATTAGCCATTAATTCGTTGATGTTTCCCCTAATCCGCGCCCCCTGCGGTGTTCTAGTAGACTTCGTTGTCTGAGGTTGCCTTTGTAACTTTGAGTTCTCTGCGGGGGTCGAAAAGACACCTATTGAGATCAGTGTAAAGAGATTTTACCTCCAATGCATATGATAATGACAGCGTGCACTAATGAAATGGATACGCTGCGCAAGAAAGGGCTGGCTTGTTTCATAGCCGCGAGGAATATCAAGTGCTCTGTGTTTGTGAAAGGGCTTCCTACAATTTGGAGTAATTTGTCTATCTCTCAATGAGGAGATGGTTCAAGGCCAGAAGCATTGTTTGAAGCTATAGAAGGCAAGGTTATTAAAATTGTCCGAGCGTATCTAAGTAGGAAGCGTCGGCAGGATCCATAGTACTAATGAGCTATTAATAAGCATTTTGTGAATGGATAGGCACATGCTATCAAGAAGATTTTTTAGGCTATGCTAGATGTATTGGTGGTACGTTAGTGCTATATACGGAGCAGTACTTGTCACAAATGCATCATATGTGAGCATGCTAAATACGCCTCTAGTACCTGTTTGAAATACTTCACAAATCACTTTCGAACCTTTACATAAAGCTACACACACTGCCGGAAACTTTCTATCCAGGTTGTCTCCATTCATTTTCTCCCCTCGTTAGCTTCTCTATGAAGCATAACATGGTCTATTTGGCACCACGTCTTTAAATCACCCGTCTGTGTTCGTCGGAGCCTCCTCCTTTGCCATCCATCAGTCGGAACATAAGTGCATCACAAGCACTTGGTTGCCTCTCTTGCACATGTGCCCAAAGAGACCCGGTTCTGCGCAGGACTTTCGCCAAATCAATTCTTTTACAGTAACATTACGCACAAAATGAAACCATCGGTTGCCGGGGAGTCGTTTGTACAGTCAAGCCGCTTGCTATCGGATTCCTTTACCGTCAAAATTTACGTAACGTAAAGAAGTATGCAGGAAACACATACTTGTATGACTTAGATCAGTTCAGCCAATGATTGACCAGTACACAGAAAAAAGCGGTCATTGCCGTCATTCTATAAGCAAGATTTCGTAACTTGAACAGCAAGTGTAACAAAGGCTTCAGAGTGAGATGCTTTTTGGAAAGTGCGCAACAAATTCTTGCATACGTCGCAAAAAGCAAAAATTGACTGTCTTAGATAACATACCTTAACATCTGCTGACCACCAGCATTGGAAATCCCTGAAGCTATTCTTTCCGGACCAGGTGCAGACTGGGTCAGCATTTTAGTGACAGAATAGCAAAGATCAGTCTTTGCAATCGGAAACGATTGCTTCGTAAACATCTCAGCTAAGTCAGAAGTTGCAGAAGCAAAAGATAATTTAACCGTAATGTATTGGCTTTGTAACCCAATTGATAGTACTATAACAAGATACATATGCGGCCCATAGGAAGGATCAGGCAAAGGGTAAACTTGGGTGGTAATTTTTGTTTTCAACAAACTTTTATTCATAGAAATACCGATTGTGCTGAGTATCAAACAACTTCGCAAGAAACTTAAATGGTTTTACAATCATACTGCATCTCATCAGTGTGATTAATAGAACAGGCAAATTTAGAAGTAAGTGAAAGTAGAGATTGACAGGATGCCATTTCAAAACATGGACACTCCAAACAAGAAGCATTTCAGGCCAATCACATCCTTAGCGACTGTTTTTTAAGTTTAAAATCGGATTTTGTGAATAAAAAAATTACTTGTTTCATAGATAGATTTATGCTTCCTGTGTACCTGTCGTGAAGGTAGCATTTTCTGACATAAATTACTTTCTTAACTGAAAAATGCTGTTCTGTTTTTGACCAGATTGGTTTTGTAGGAGTCGTGTTCATGCATCTTTCGAAAGCATGTATTTATATAGATCATGGAATTCTAATTAAAAACCTTTATAGTTTTCTCACGTGTGGTCTAACGCACCTTTCCAAAAGGATACAGCGGGTTAAACTAAATGGAGATTTAGCTCATGGCACGAATTCAACAAGGGTGTACCACAAGGCTTAGTTTTAGGCCACCCTAATTTTAATATGTTCATAAGTGGCCTTTCCTTTTTACTTAACGACAGTGAGTTTAATAACGTCATTGGTGAAACACTTATATTTGTAAACAGTCGAAAACTAAAACATCTCGTTTTCAATGTAGAAGCGGACACACACACACTATATGTATGTGACCTTGTATCCTGGAGAGATAATAGGACAAATGTGTTGGGACACATCGGTGAAGTTCAGATAACAAGGTTCTACTGTACAGAAAAATAGCAACTACTATACGTGTGACAGCTGATGACATTTTCGTTTCAGAAAGCATTTAAAACACTGGAAAACTGCTATTCAGGAGGTTTTTAATTTGGTCAAAATTTCATGTTGTTGACAAATATTTAACGCAAAGAGCAACGCGTCTATCATTTTCTCACTTTGGGCAATACCCACTTATTTGGATGTTCCATGATAGGCCTCTTATTTTAAAAATTGATAAGACCCATGAAAGAATATCGAGGGTTCTTTTCAAGGATCCTGGTTGTAGTTTTACTAATTTTCTAGAAAAGCGGACTCAGTCTTGATTAATCAATGGAGTGCATAATTGCATGCTACAAAAAGTATGTATAATTTACACAATTCTTTAAGGAAGTTTTATTTGTAAAATATTTATCGAGAAGGATAAACAGTACAGTCAACAGAGGGGTATGAAAGGTCTTGTACAAATACTGGAGGGAGTGAGTTAAGTGAAAATTTTGTTTGATTGACCATTTGGCCATAGCTACCATGGACCGTTAAAATGCCTGCTACCTTGGACAATTTCTAATGATGAAAGAGTTGCCATCGTAAATTGCAACTTTATGATATATATTGTAAGTATATATAAAGTAAGGTTCTTGTAGTATGGAAGCTGGACTTGCCATTGAATTTTAAGAGAGGGGGCTCGATGTCAGAGGAAGGCTCGACCAACTACAGTTGCGAAAATGTAGACAGCAATATATAGAGGGAAATTGTAATTGCTCTGACGGAATTGTGTGCAGCCTCTGAAGGTAATACATGTCTAGGATTTATGAAATATTGTTAAGTGACTAAGGATATTTAATGCCACGATTGCAGAAACTGTTATTGCGACGTGGGTGGGAAAATCCGTATTTACTTTGTAAAACAATGTTTTATAACGCGGAACTCAGACAACTGAAAATGGGAATTTTGTCAGTGTCGATTGGTTTTTAAGGTAAAAGCACGGTATTGATGCTTCTTTTCAATTTTTGTTGATGGTACGGACGATAAAAGGACTCTGTGGGTTAATCTATTTGATACAGAGCACCCCAGAGTGATAGTGTTTACATCCTTATCATATTCAGATTTAAAGTGGGAAGTTGACGGCGAGAGCACGTAGTTTATGGCGGCTCAACATATTTATAATCAAAGAAGTTAATAGTAGGTGCATTTTATTGTCACGTCATGGGATGTAAACAAACATGTTAAGGTACTGGAGGTTTGGTGTCAAGCTGCTGTTAGGTTTGGGCTGTGATGGTGTGTGATAATACGATGGAGAGTGTGGCAGGTTAGGGGCTATCGAATGATGAAGAGCTTTCAGCATTTGGGAGGTAGGGGGGAACCTACGGGGAAACCAGACGTGTAAATTTCAGGAGCCAGAGCGGGTCAGTCTGTATTTGTCTTTCAGTGATTAAAAAGGAGAATGGGTTTAATTATTGTGAGATTCTTTAATGGTAAGGCTGAAGGTGTATATGCAAGAGAATTCTTAAGATCCATGCTCTCTAAGTACCCGTGACATGGACCAATTTCATCAGTCAGGCATGTTCCGTTGTAAGTGATGCCCTTTTCCACCAGAGCTCGCCCATTTGTGAGGAAAACATCACACGCTTTTATTGCCCGCCATCCACAAACATCACCACTATTTCCTTTACGTGGAATCTTTGGCTTTGATGGACTCAAAAAAGTGTCCTCATTTCTTTCATTGTCGATTTTTTCCTACTCCAACCCACCCCGTTAACACCTTCACTACTCGTCTGAGTTGATTACCAAATATAAAGTACTGCGAAAAGATGGCATTCCTACAACTAGGGACAGTTTACCTGCTAGATTGTAGGCCTAATTGTTGGGGAGTGAAAACCCCGAAATAGTCTCGTGCACGCTTCAAATTGATATCAAAATTATTAAGAAGTGATCTTGGAATTGATCCGGAAATGTTAAACATGGCTCAGTCTTGTAAGTAATTCCGTAATAATGTTGAAATAATTTGACGATCTTGGTGTAATCTGACGTAATCCTCTTTATAGTAGTCCCAGGTAATCCAAGATGATCTTGAGTAATTTCGATTTACTGTTTCTAAGATAATCTAAATAAATCTTAGGTCGGAGGGGTATTACATACTTACTTGCCACACGATTATTATAATTCGATCGTCTTTTGGAAGCCCATGCTCCTTCAGTTTCTTTGAAATGTTAAATTTGGCCAATGGGAACTTCTATGGCAGTTTGTATGTAGCCTTTGCTTCCCGCGTAAAAGACATTATCTTTGCAAAATTGAGTACCGTGTAAATTGTCATTCTTAACAGGTTACGGACTCCAAAATTAGCAGTTGTGGAACTCAGGTTGCGGGCCACTGTTCTGCGTTGAAGCAGCCATCCCCTGATATCTTATATTGTAGTTGCCTCTGCTACATACGGCGGCCAGTGTTGTGCAACCCTAACGTCATTTCTCCAGGAATTGGGTCTTTCCTCACATTCTATTTTTATTTAGTTTTTACAATGTGGTATTTTTTCATCAGTGCAAATATTTCTGTAATTGTTAATAAGTGCACATTCCATTTTTCACTTCACCTGATCCTTATAGTTAATGATTTTGGGTCGCGCTAGTATCATTACGTGGTTTATCGGCTGCATTTCATTTAAGCATCGTGATATGGGTTTGAATCTTTACATAAGCTATAATTGGTGACCCTGACGTGATCTTTGCAAGCGATATTGGTCACGTTTCGGTTTTCGTTAAATTTACATAGTTTAGTTAGAACCATTGCCACTCCAAGCTGCCGCTTGACTCATTGTAGCGTTCACGGAGCTGTAGGGTGGCACGGAGGGGCTATGATATCCGATTGGTTGTTCAATTGCACTTTGCCCCCCTTGCTGAAACTGCGGCGCTGTAGTCTACTTCAGTCAAAATGGCTACTCTTGGGTGCCTAATAGACCGGGGGGTTGGAATAAACGGGGGGTAAGAATTCCAAAAACTCAACAACCGGGGGGGGGGTTGGAATAGACGGGAGTGGGTGGAAAATGACCAAAAGGAAGTCAAGAAGCAATGTTTAGAATCAACTGCAACCCCCTAAACGTAAGGTCATACAACATACAACACAAACAATAGTTATTCGAAGTCATGGTAGTTTTCTACGTGGCTTCCAAGATTTTAAAAATGTTCCCTTTGTCCTTCTGCTCAATGACAGTATTATTGCTAACACCTGTAATGTGCGTCTTCACACTTCTTTGAGCCTCATAAAAGGCCACCGTCATCTTTTTAATGTGTGATTTTCATATTTTAATGAAGACATTTTCTACTTAACCGCCAAAGTACCTCCTCAAAAATTTATAAAAATTACGTAAAAGTTAATAGGCGGGGGGGCTGGAATAAGAATGTCCTGGGTGGAGAATTTTGGAAAAATTAATTAGCGGGGGGGGGACGTCTATTAGGCACACAGGAGTACATTAGGTTTGCCGCATCCTTCAAAGATTGATGGTTATTTAATCGAATATGGGCGTAGCTAAAACGGTGTCGAATAATAGATGTTCCAACGTTCCAGGAAGAGGTATAAATCAAGGTGTGTCTGCAAAGGTAGGTAATTAAAGGGTGAAGAAACAGGGTGAGTTCTACAGACATTCAAAGGACCTAAGCAAGTCACGTTTGCCCCTAGACCACACAGGATGTATATACTGTGTACATGGAAGACTTCCAAAAGGCGTAAGCTCTACGAGTAAAGCACCGACCACAAAAAGTTTAGAGATTCATTTGATATAATAGGATTCCTCAGGGATAAACAAAGTAAGAGGTTAAAGTGAATAGGAACGGAGTGGTTGACCCCAATGGTCCCCATATCAACGTAAACGAAGAGGTTTACATTTTATCATCAAACCTGTGAAATCACAGTGCTCCGGATGCTGCTTTAACGAGTGGAAACCAACCAGGGTTTTGAAGAAAATCGGGATGATAATCATTGTGCATAGATATTATAACGTCATTGTATCCTTAAATAAATTATAAAAAAAGAGTGGGAACCCTGTTACAGTGTATAGTATCTTTCTTATAATATACAATACTGAAAATATGAAACAGAAACATTCTTGTTATCTGTTTCTGGATTTGATGGTCCAATGGTTTCGCTACTTTGCTACACATCGTGGTTGGGATAATGCCACTGATGTATGCCTCCAAATGGCGAGGTAATAGTGTTGTAAAGGTAGTTCGTCAGAATAATGGCTATAGATTTAGATCCATTGCAAGGAGAAATTTGGCTATTCAAAAAGGAGATACTTAGTGTTTAAAATGCATTTCTTCTTGGTTGTGTGGTTTTAAAGAATAGAGGGGGAGCATGTTCTCCCTACTTTTGACGTTAGGTGGGCCTGAAATAGCTGACATTATAAGTAAACATAACTGTTTTAAAGGATGGCAAATTGTTTTCAAGATCACTGTTACGAGTAGCTCCTGGGTCAGTTCTGTTGTGTTTTGATTTAGTAATTCAAACCACAGAGAATGGAATGATAACACTTATTTGATATCTTTATGTAGACAAGTGCAGTTATTTCACTAGATTGTGTAGTTACTTGACATCGATTGTGAGAGGTTGGCCTTTTCATACAAATCATAACCAGCAATAAACAGGAACTAACAGAACTTGAAGAGCATGAAGGAGGTGCACTTGACCATACAGGGTTTGATAGCTCAATTTCTTCGAAGTTTTTTAGTTTTGTGAAGTGCACGAGGGGGTCAAATATTTTCATCGAGAAGAGAGGATTTTAAATGTTAGTTTTGAAAAGGACAAAAATATGATGGTACTTTCTACTTTCAATGGGCTTTGGACAGTATGAAAGGCGGGATGGCAGTCCTTCCATGGTTAAGTCATATGCCGCAGAGAGGCTAGCCTCCAATTCCAAAAGCCGGACGTGGATGTCCACCGGTGGATGAGTGGGAGCTAATGTGGCTACTAGAGAAACAGAGTATGTTATCATCGGAGGTGACCTAGCTCAGTTGGTAGAGCGCATGCCGCGAAAGTGTTGGTCACAGGTTCGATCCCCGATGGTGACATATTTTCTAGTGTTCTTTTCAAAGTCGTACTTATAAAGGGGAAATGAATAAAAGCACGAAATGGTTTCATTAAAAAGGCATGCACATTTGGACACCCCAAACGCTACCTTGACTCAGATTACGGATTTAATTCAGGCACTATTTATTTATAGACTATCAAAAGATTAGCAATTACAACATGTTGCATTGTCCAGTAACCACAAGGGTTAAAGGGGTTGATTCATATCCTCAACAGTTATAAATCACGAAAAGGTCTTTCCACGTATCTTACAGATCGAACATAGCCCTAGATTAAGTATTTTACCTATTAGCCTGCTGAACTAGTTTGACATATTAAGATTGAAGACAGAATCTACTAATGATGATACTAAACCCAGTCTAAATCAATGCATTGTGAAAATGACATCTCTTCGAAGCTTTGTAGAATTGCGCCAATTTTGGTTACACCCATGTGAGCATGGTGCCTAAGCCTAGCTGCGTTCTCCTGTGATTCTTACTCGAGGTTTATTGGGACTTTATCAAGCTAGTCGCGTTTCTCAATCTGGTAAAACTATCACTAGTGGGATAAAATTTCTTTATCGTTTGTTGGAAAACACATGCCGACTACAAAGTAAGCAGAAGCGCTGGCACGTCAGGACACTTGAAAAGTGAAAAGTATCATGCAACTTGAAATCTGCCTTTGCCTTGGCAGCCGTTTTTGAGAATTACTTTTACAGGATTGATGGGGCCTTTTTCAAAGTATGGTCAAACGTAAACTAGTCTTTGTTACTAGAATACGTGATCATCTTTATAACACTGCGTCGTTTTGTGGGATAAACGTTCCAGCGGGAAATGAAACTTTTGGCACGAAATTCATAACGATTTAATACGAGGGCGATTGTCAAAGGCAATTGGACCATCAAGCACATTTTTAGCGAGTGGCATGCTTTAGATGCCCCTGATTTTGTATGTATGGTTAATCATTGACTCGATTGTGTCCTATGATCTCAGCGAGGTGCGACCTATATATCCGCTCTCGCAACGACATGTGATTTTGTAACGTAATAAGCTCCTGCGTGTGACTTGTATAACGTCTTGGGGGCTTCAGGCAGCAACTTTTAGGCGGAATGAACAACACGCGGTTCTACCTTGGAAAACATTGGTGACGGCTCTTATTTTTTTCGCTTAAGAAAACTTAAGAGTACAGGGTATGGATAGGTAGTTGCCGAATGATAGTAATATCATGTCTAAAGCTTACTTTCTTCCTGTAAAGATTTGTACCCTAGTACACATGACAATGTACATTAATCTTCAATTGAATTTGATACTGTGAATTTTCCGTTTATTAAGAATGTATGATATGGGTACGGCTATTCATCCAGGCAAAACCAGGATTAACATCAGCTGTAACTTTAAAAGGGCAACCCGTTGTTAGACCCTACATAATGGGATCAAAACTGATACCAAACTAGAATAATAGGATAACTTTATTCGAGTTATGGACAAATTTTATCAAACTTGTTATAGAGACTCATCGGTTTTAATCCTGTTGTGATCTTATCAGGAGGGAATAGAAGGGACAAATTAGACAGTTATTAATAGCACATATAAAGCATAACTGAAATATAAAAGGATAGACACTGTTGCAGAAAGGGCGTGATCCCCACCACCACCCCTAGTGATGTTGCCACTGGTTGATTGTTTTATTTCATCTGAACTCATGTGGTCATTTTGTTTATTATAGATTTTCGTTATTCCTTCTGGTAATTGCGCAGCATCAAGTTGTAGAAATACAAGCCAACCACATATCATCAGTCTTCTTATTTGACCTATGGGCACTCCCTTTCCAACATTGATAAGCAAGCAGGCGGTCCCCATTCTGATGGACCCTTTCTGCAAATCACAATTGTTTCGTTTCTCCCACTTTGATCATCCTTACGTTTTAATCTCTGAGGAGTGTCAGACGAAACAAACGTTTAGCACAATGACGATCTGGTAAATATTCAACTGGTCTTAGTATCACCATAGTGTACCTACCTCACGTTGGAATGATCTTTCCATCCACTTATTTTTGTTGCCAGTAATTTTGGTCGCTTTAAATAAATGTGAATCAATCCTTGGTGGCTTTTTACATGTTCGTGAGACTTACAGTTGTCGCAATCAAGTACTAGAATGCTTAATTTTTTTATATGAGTCACAATCTAGTAGCTTGAGTACCATTTAGGGACCATTTTCACTGATAAACGTTTATCCCCCTGTTCAAATATTGCCAGCAACCTTTCTGATTGAATTTTCATTATCAGGCTATGTTGTAATGATGTCGGCGATTGTGGATAAATTGCCCATTATCGACTTTATCTTACATCATCAAAGATCACCAATGATAATAATACGAATAATAATAATAATAATAATAATAATAATAATTTTTTTAAAACTCAATGCCTTTATTGGTGATCACTTTACAAAAAACTTTTCCCGCTGTTGTCACCTGGCGTAGTACATGGGACAGCAGGATTGATATACAAGAGTGTCTAGTCCGAAGAAATTTCAAAAATGATGAAAACGATGATAAAATATAAATACACACATACAGAAAAAATAGCTAAGGGAGAGAGAGAGAGAAAACACAAAAAAAATTACATAAAGAGTAATAGCTCCGGAGAGGTCCATTCTTTGTTGCGCTTATTAAAAATGCAATATGACGTTCTTATGGCTACTTCCGAGCACTTCATCATCAGCCTATTTGCATCTGTGTCTAAATTTTTAACAAATTTCATAAAATCACATGAATCCTTAGTAAAAAAAAATAAAAAAAAATATTTTTTTTAAACTTCAATGCTATTTATTCTTTCTGTAAATTTATAGTAACAGTAATAATGTTTACAAGATATAAAAATTCTCACTGTTTTCACCCGGCATAATGGGGACAGTGAGGTTAATAGAAGTGGATAATTACAACAATAACGATAATAACAATAATAACAACACCAACAAGATAATGTCCTAATTTAATGATAATTTAGATTTTCTGGGCTTTGATAGCGCCATCAAGGTATACTTTTAATTCTATCCATGAATAGAATTTTCTTTAAAAATTAAATTGCTAATATCCAAAAGTTTATAAGTCAATTTAATAAAAACGTGTTTTCACTTCTTACTTAAATGTGTTCAAAACGTTGCAATTTGTTGCTGAATGAAATCTACATGTCGGCCTGTTCGTTCAATTGATTATGAGATTTTGTCTTGATTGGCAATAGAGTCCTGAATACATACTCGAAATACTATCTCGCACCTGCAACGTATACAAGCACACGGAAAACCCTGATATGGTTAAACTACTCTCTGTTATTTAGAGTAAACTCTTCGCTACGTTTAGCATAAACAGTGAAGTAGCTGTCCTATCCTTTTCAACTATGGCCTGACCAGGCTGATTGAATTTTCACCGTAAGTTGTTGCATGTAGGTGTAATAAAACAATATAAGAAACAAACACTGTTACAGCAGGCTATTTCTGTTAGTTATCATTAGTTGAGTTCTGAACCTATTCCAACTAATACTGTGAAGTCAAGGCTTCCAATTTCTTACATTTTTGCGCAGCCTTGCTTACATAATGTGAAGAACGATCGTATGCCAAGCGCTTCTTTTCTGTCTTCCAAGTTTCTAAAGCGAGAGATGAAGATATCTTACACCACTTCCTACAAATGAATATACAGATGCTAATTCTCTCAAAGGAAGTTGAATGGATACTGTTGAACTCAATAAGTACAAAAAATAGACAGCTAATATATTTATGAAGAGCGATTGTTGTTTTAAAGATCAGAGCAAACGACTATCAAGGTGGATTTGACTACCAATAACCTTCGATCTAGACCCTTTGACAGACATAAATCATTAACAAACAATGTCGATGAATTGACATAGAGGAAATGAACAATGTCAGATTTAACATTCTTAAATGATACCTTACAGACCAATGTCTTTCCTTCCGAAACAAGGAGCTGTAGGCAATCGCACCGAAAATATTGACATTGGGTTTACGTAAAAGCTTTAAATACGAAACGTTGGTATTCTGTAGATTTTAACCAGAGTGCTGTTTACTACAGAGGCAAACTCAAGCACCGCCACGTCAGGTAATGTACAACAAACTAGCAGGACTTTTGGAAACTGTTAAGGCTTATTTTTAACTGCTCTGTTATTGTTCCTTATCATAGGTATTCTTGTAATCTCGCTTTTGGATTTGGCTAGTCACTTAAGGACTCCTTTGTTTCTCGGGAAGAGGAGCCGTTTCTTATGTGAATTAAATATTTTTTCTTTCTAACGAGTTTCATGAAGACATTTGATGCTATGTTAACAAAATCTAACACAGTGTGCTGTTGCTTACTGTAGAGGCTATTTATAATTGTGATGGTTTTGGGGGGTCGTCTGCGTTGCAAGAAATATATATAGATTCTTTGTTAAAATGTACATTGTCAAAGAAAGCTTCATACAACTATTGTGGAGATTACACGAAACAATAATTCAAAAAGATTGTAATGTGATAAAGTTTTTCAAGTACTTTTGAACATTTAGGACCTTTAATGTCACTTATATTTGGGATAGAAAGAATTCCATCCGACAAACTACAGGTGAGACGCCAAGAAAGAAAGTACAATTTAGACAACGTTTTGTCTTTTCTTCAAGACTTCGTCAGGTCTTTGTACACTACAGGTCACAACGCTAATCTTGAAGAAGACTCGCAAGTCTTGAAGAAAAGACGAAATGTTGTGTAAATTGTAGGTTTCTTCATGGCGTATCACCTATCAAGTTCTAATTACATGCGCTATAAAGCTTACTGTTGTTGTTGTTATTTACATGAGCACGATATCAAACATTTATCACGTAATAGAGAGTATTTAGTTTCGATTCTTTTGATTATTTAAGTTCTATTATTAGTTTTTATTACAGTGCTTATATCTCTTTTATCTGATTGCCGTCAAAAGGTTTTCGGAAACGTTTGCTTGTGCCGTGTTACTTATAAAGCCATTTGCATGGTAAATGTCAATTTAATCCTTTTAAATACTTTAATAAACTTTAGAGATAATAGCATGCCTCTGTTCACCAGTGAAAGCCATGTTACTCAGGAGAATTTTGTTAACATAGTGTTTATCACTGAGTACATGATGTCAATGATGAATATCAGTTTCCCGTTAAAGAGTGTTTACCTTAAAAGACTGTTTATAACTGAATCAGATCTACATGTCAAGAATTGTTTTACGAGAAAAGAGTCTTCAGCTACTCCTCATAAAATACAAATTGTATTTCAGTTTTTGATTGTCCAGTATAGGCTCTTGCTTGTATTTAAAGTTTTGGTAAAGACGTTAGAGGCAGCGGTTACCTAAGAGACCAAACAGTTTGTGTCTCTGTTCTTGACAGATGTAGTCATACAACACTGTAAATTGTAAAAAGACTTATTCATCTTTACACCAATTTATTTA
Source organism: Alatinidae sp. Z8VKAUB7J3 (assembly GCA_010016025.2). Classification (NCBI taxonomy): domain Eukaryota; kingdom Metazoa; phylum Cnidaria; class Cubozoa; order Carybdeida; family Alatinidae; species Alatinidae sp. Z8VKAUB7J3. Next base: position 119,697,629 of record JAAAKM020006971.1, read on the forward strand.
TAATCTGGCAATCATTCTTCCATAAATGCGTACTTATTATCCGAAATATGAGGATAATTGAAGACCTGGTTTGCCATGCAATTCCTCTATTCAGTTTATTCATTCATTGATATCTTAAAGAAAAATGTGTTTAGCAAAAACGTGTTTAGCCAAAACGATTATGCCACACCTCATGAACCGAGATCTGCTCTATTCCCAGGTATTTCAGTGCATTTCTTTGTCATGGGGTTCTTATTGTTAAAGCTTCACGTCATGCACTGGTCACCCTAACTCGTCGATTTCGAGTAAGCCAATGTAATTTGAACTTGTATTTTCTCTGTTGATGTAGTCCAGTTCTTCCGTAATCCTATTAAGATACTTAAATTGTGTCTGAGATCGGTAATTTTGAAATAGTTTGTGTAAAATGTATGCATTTCTCGACCTTTGCACATTACAAACAAACTGTAGTATGTAATGCAACAACTGGAGAATGATTTCTAAACCCAAGAGTCTAAGCTCCCAATAAATTTAGTTTCTACCCTTGTTTGGTTCATGGTCAAGTGCACTTCATTTTAATGATCTTGTATCTACGAGGGCCCTAAGGTTACACATGGGACGCATAATCTTTGCACTTTGAAGTATAAATGTTTAGATTATAGTTTGCAGAATTTCTCATATGCATTAGGAATATATATAAATGCTTGTTACGGATAGTATTAGTATTAAACCCAATTTTGAAACTGGGTTTGTGGATGAACTTGCAGGCTGACATTAAACTAAAATCTCTTACCGAAACAACATATTATGCACTAGACCAAATAATACAAGATGCATCTCGGGCGCCTTAGGGTACATTTATTACTAATCTGTTTTTTTCAATCAGCTAAAAACTACCGATTATTTTAGCAGTGCTGAACCAGTAAGCACAATTTGTTCTAGTCCGTAAAAAGCTGCGCTTGATCCGGTTAAGGAAATATCTGTCTCTGTTGCTTACAATCGCATGCATATTGCCTATTAAAAGGCATAGGTATTGTTTAGACAATGAGTAGTTCACGAAGTTTCTTACCAATGGCCACCAATTGGCTAAGCCTTCTTGGCCACTTCTTGGCCTTTTAGCAAGGAATGGATGTAGTATCTGTTCTCAATGATTACAGATTCTTTCTATGATCCGCTGTTCCGATGAAACGCTGTTCTATTGGCCGGTTTAGTCTCCCTCATGGCTTCTTCTTTGCCTTGTAGCCCAAATTCAGGGCCGTTTTCCTTGGACGCCCAATCTGCCCCTTATTTATTAGTTAGCCTGCTTGGTAGGTTTTCCGTTGATTTGGGGTAGTTTGAAAATCGGACCCACCTCTCATCAGGGGTCTTTGATTGAAAAATTACTAAGTCATTTACACCAGTGAGTTGCAGCTCTGTTCCTCTCCTAAACTAAATTAATATAGATATTAGCCATTTCCCTCTTCTTAAGCTAGGAAATTCATCCAATGCTTGGTGTTGTTTCCATTCATGAGAACCCATGAGCAAATCCGAGCTATGCATACTATAATTTCACCAATCACTTCAAGTAATGCATTAAACTGTTCTCGGTTCTCCTTACTTCCCTATTTTTCATAAAAAACATTAGACTTATGGGCTCCAACTTAACGAAAGACAATAAACCGTGAGAATGAACTTGCTGTTGGCCAAAGAAGAGAACCTAATAACAATATACCCCACTTTTACAATAATATCTACTAATCCATTCCTTGTATTTCAGATTGTTTGGATAGTTTCACAAAATTCATGTAATCTGTAGATTCACAAAACCAGCGTACACCATTGACAAGCGATGTAAAGGGATTACATATTGAAATTCCGACCTGACAGTTGCCCGTAAGAGTTGCCTATTAAAGACTTAAATTGATGGCCCTGTAGGGTCCATGGTGTTTTAATTTAGGCTTAGGAAAGCCAATTGCTATTTTTACCCTGGGTACCGGTTTGGCAGCAGACCACCCCAACTGAAACTTCGTTGGTGCATTTGCCAGTATCTTTGCTAACTGTTTGCCTCAGAAAAGGGGAGTGTTTGCTTACTGATGTGAGAGAAATGGTGACATTTTAAAGGTCTAGGTTGGATTTCAGAGCCTTTGCAGTAGGTTGCAAGCGATCTCCAACGTCTAAAATGCTAAGCCTGTATCAACTTTGCATTGTTTATAGGAAAGTGTGTTTTGCTTTCTCTTTCAGATAGTTACGTAATCTTCGTTGACTTCATTTTCTGTACTATTTCTTGGCAAAAGGTCGAGTTTTTCAGATATTATCTTAAATCCTGGAAATTTTTAATTTGCTGTTTACAGTTAAGCCTAATTTAAACCTAATGCGTGACGCACGTTTGACATCACGGGCACCCAAAATCTCATTATCATGAAGTCATCTTAACAAGTAAACTAACAAACACCCAGTAACCAACCATTTTGAGTCTATTTAGACTACAAATATTTTACTTCGTTGTTAGTGATATTTAATAGTTTTATCCTAAACACCACTTTTACCTTAATTATATATTTGATTATTTGTTTAAGGACGACATTAAAAGCTAAGGCAGAGTGACTTAGCACCCGTACACTATGTTGATAATTTCACAAAGTATTACGCTTTTGACATGACCAGAGATAATTCCATCCTTATCTATTCTCCAGTGACGGCAATCAAAGAAACACTTCTGCTGGCCTCTTAAGAAGACTGCTGCCTGTTCGACTTCGCACTTCGTCATGGCTGACACCATGGTCTTTGTAATGCTGCTTCTCAGCACAGCTATATGCTGTGCATTACCAACAAAGAATGAACTACATGAGGTTATAGAAGATGATGGTACGAATAGAATTTGAGGTTTTTTACCCTTAATTTGATAGAATACGATGAAAATAATGCTTTGCTTAGACTAGGGTGCTTGTTAATCGTTTGATATTGAAGTGATATTTCGTATTGGCAACCAATGGTTTTGTTCCCTCCTAATCATTTCGTCATTATCAACATCAACATCAACATTGACATCATCATTTATCTCATCTTCATCATTATCATTATAAATATTATTGTAATAGGCGTTTAGAAGTAGCTATAAAGAGATCATACTGCCCTCACCAGGAAAAATAAAGATTGAACTACTCCAGAATAATAAACAATTTTTAGTATAGTTCATGATTAGTTTGTTGTTGTTTGTATTTGTGTATGTTTTATATGCATGTAGTTTGTTTGTTTGCTTCTTCCTTTCTTAATTTTTGTTGTTATGATTCTATAAACACTCCTTTTTAGCAAATCCTGCTGATCACTCAATTTCACCATGAGAAAACCAAGAATGTCATTGTAACGAAAGAGTACCAATAGGGTGTTGAGCTTACAAATTAACATTGTCATCGTGATTGTCATGATTATGATCAATACAGTCGTTTTTGTCATCAATATCCTTATAAACATAATCATCATCATCAACATCGCTGTTATCAACACCATCAGCATCAAGAACATGATAATCATTGTCACAATATAGGCCATTATTAATAATGATAATTGATGATCAATTGTTATCAAAGCACCTTCTCTGTATAGTTTGTAGTTCTATTTTAAGTTTTCTGAATTACACGTAGATATCATTGCTTCAAAATTTCTTTCTCCTTTCTATAGTTCCTAGTCGTTTTTAGGGACATTATCACTTCGTTCTGACTTTACATGCTAATAATGTACAAATGTTAAACCTTTGTTATCCTTACCTAACCTATTACAAAATGCTAATAATAAATCCCCACTTGATAGATGCAATAAGGCTTTGTCAAATCTATGTATAAGAAGGGCGCCACAACTTTAAAAGTACAGGCAACTCTGTCCTTGCGACCAGCTTCCTTTTACGGGCAGCTTTGAAATGCGGGCGCAAAATGAAAGTCCCTGCAAAAATTTGTAGTAAACTCTGCATTTAAACTCTGTATTTAACGGACACCTTTGAATTGCGAACTGCGGGCAGTGATCGGTAGTCCGTGGCCAATGAAAACACTGTGTGATATGGGCAAAGAATGACATTCTCGCAGGACGAGAAGTGTCATCAACATGACGCAACGTTCCTTTCTTTCATTCCAAAAACTTAATACTAATAATAATACATTTCCTTTTGTTTGGTTCTCATTCAGACAGACAAACAACCAGAGCACAAACATGATACTTACGAGAAGTATGTACTTACGTTTACATAAAGAAGGTAACGTATGTAACACCACTGTTACAATCACGCTGATCAATGGATTTGAACAATGAAGCGAAACGTTAGACCATAAAATCAAATATCACAACCTTCGTATGCTCTTAAATGTTCAATACATCAACTGACAGGAACACATCAGCAATCAAGAGCGATAGAATGGCTTCCATAAAGTGCCGGACACCTTCTAAGTTCTTTGTCAGTTCCCTTACATGTAGTTGGTAAAAAAGACATTGTGAAAATAGTTTTGTTTCAATTCTATTTCACAGCAGCACATGATACAACGCTTTTGCCTCCTATGATTCTTACACTTATCAATGTCACTGACTGATTTTCCTTAGCACAATAGATGTTCCTTATGTTATTAAGTCAATCTGCCTCAACTCCCTTTTCTACGTTTTTTGTTATGACCTCCAATTGTCTTGTTCGGTGCTTGTTCTAAAGTAACAAGTTTAAAATGTGCTCATCAATCCATCTGTAGACCTGACGCAAAGTCTCAGAGAATCGCTGTATTTTGTTCACATGAATTCACGCATGGAAAATTTATTTATAAAGGTATACTATCGTCACTTTCTGGTCTTCAATCATCTGAACTGCTTCTTATATTGTTCCCAATGCCCGTGATTCATATCAAACGTTCTACTAAAAACATTCCTTTCTTTGTTGCCTCTTGCAGATTTCACTGCTATAAAATACTTCTCAGGGAGGTATTGGATGGCTTAGCAGAGACAAGTCTAGCATCATTTCTATTTCAACTAGAACTGAAGCTTCCATGTATCATTGCATCAAGATAAAAAAAAATTTGCAAGATTTTTCATCATACTCTTTCTTAACATATTCAAAAATAGATCTTTTGTTCTCAGACAAGGGAATGTGCCACAAACAAGGTGTAGCCTGCTTCTAGTTAATAAGAAAAACTCTTCAAGACGACAAAACGTTTCAATTGTAAAGCCCATATTAGAAAAGAGAGGATTTAATCCCCGGTGGTGACATATGGGTAATTCCATGCGAGACATAGGAAATACCTCATTCCTCAAACTTTAAATCTGAATAATGAACAATCTTCTTTTAAAAGTGGTAGGATTGGAGCATCTATTTCAGCCGTCACTTTATTCATGAAAAAAATTATTTGACATTTTACACCATGCCGCTATGGAACATATATTTTAAGTTGAAAAATGTGACAAAAAGATACTTTTTAGTAGAGCCAATAAACAGATGAACTATCATACATTCATATATTACCTATTCTAATCTGTTCCTTGTATTACGAAGAGTAATAGGTTAAAAGAATTAGCTGTAAATATTTTCTGTACTGTAGTGTAATATGTGAAACTAACATTTCAAATCCTCTCTTCTTGATGATATACACTTTCTAACTTTAATGGGCTTCGGATTGATGACGAGCCGGAGGGCAGTTCTTCCTTCGTCAAGTCACATAGGGCAGAGAGGCTGGTCTTCGATTGCGTTGAACTGGATATCGATGTCCACCGGTGGGTGATTAGGAGCTAATGTGGCTACTAGAGAAATAGAAGTATGATAACATCGGAGGTCAGCTAGCTCAGTTGATAGAGCGCACGCCGCGAAAGCGTGGGTCACGGATTCGATCCCCAGTGGTGCCATATTTTCCATTTCTCTAGAGTTCCTTTCAAAGTCCTTTTTAGTAATTTCTGTCGAGTAACTGGTCGGTGGACTATTCACCTTGTCATTATCAACAACGCTCTAACTGTGCTCTAGATACAAGGATAGAAAAATCAATGTGTATGATGATACGAACTTCAATGAACGAAGATTTCCAAGATATCAACAGTAAATGCTGATGCTTTAATTGTCATGGTAGGGGTTAACATAAATGAAGAATAGGGGATTACGTCAAAGTTGGCTGGCAGCAGTTTCTGTCGTGTTATTTTCAGTTCATACGTATTTCGGTCTGATCACAAATGTTGTTAGTGAGAATTTTCGAAATCAGTTAAAAATAAAAATGTAATTAAATAAATAATAAATGTGTTAGATAATATGATAGGAAGAAATTATTATCTCTCTTCCTATGAGTTTGCTTGTAATGTAAAATGGAATAGAATTTGAAAGAATTGTTTGCTCTTTCTGCCGAACAATTATAAATAGCTTGTACTTACAGCTCTCAAAAAGAAGTTTGCATTGTTGTGTGTCCATAGGATAACGTCGTAAGTTCATCTTACATGAACTCGTAGCCAGCATCCTGACAACAGAGATGATAAGGAATATCGGTCAGTTCCAGACAGAATTACCAAATACTTATTAAGAAAATATATCAATTCAATAAAAATGTTAATTACAATCTGAGGATCCAGCTTCCGTTAATGTTTTGATGGTTAACTCAAAAAAATACAACGGAGCAGAAAAATGACGATCGAGAATTAATTGCACTACTAGGTGTTAAAGGTCGGGAAAGTGAATCAAAACTAGATATGCGAAGGAGAACCGGTAGAAAGAGAATAGAAAGTAGATGGAACGTTTTTATAATTTACACGACTACTTTGCTAGAACTAATAACATGAAAAGAAAATATTGTTTTGATACAACTCGTTTTAGAGAGTTGTCATGCTCAGGCGGAGGAGTAC
>JAAAKM020006971.1:119706102-119803304 GCA_010016025.2 Alatinidae sp. Z8VKAUB7J3
CAAGACTCCAACCACAAGATTTCATTGATTATAATTATTTGCTTAGTGAGATTTTAATTATGATTCGATACTACACATTCGTCGTTGTAAAGATAAACATTACATAGTGCTACACCTAATTGCTACTTCAACGTATAACAGCTATTATCATAGAAACCCACTTATATTATTGTCAGATCTCATCAGATGTAATCTGGTTGTCAAATCAATCTTATAGAAACTTTAAGTTGGAAAGAACACAAATTATTGTTAAGTGATTGCTGATTGAAGCCCCGCAAATGTTTGTCTCATTGATCAAGACATTGATCAATTAATTAGTTAATATATCTCTTGACCCTGATAAGAATCTGGTCGATACAACTACTAATCATTTACTTAAATGCCAACGGCGCAGTGTAGTTGAAGGAATGTAAAGCCCATAAGGTATATTGAAACTCCAAATGCTAAGGTCCGATTTGCTTCTTTGTACTACTTGCAAAAACATGATGCATATAGATACCTTACCTCATAGAAATAAAATTATGTTACCTACCAGTGTTTTCTCATTGATGGGTCCCAATGCAACAATACTCAGCTGAACACTAACATTCACTGCGGGACCTTTGAGGAAATAAACGAATGGAAAAACTTTGCCAAGAAATGAAATGAAGTCGATAGCTTGCAAAGGCTTCACATGGTAAGATTGATAAATGTAAGGATAAACACGAAATAAATATTGAAGAGGATTTGGTTAACAAGTTGTGCAATGCATTTTTTATAGCTTTGATTAAATGGAAGTACATTTCATAAATTTTGAGTGACGCAACGTAATTATCATATTAGGCAATCTTCGTGATGTAGCATATCCTGATTTACTAACTTTGTATAGAAATGATTGATGATTGATTGATGATTGATTGATGATGATGATTAGTATTCTCAGTAAACTGTATATTTGAGAGACTGAATCAACCGTGTTTATAGGGGGTGCATTTTCGTTTCGTAAAAGTATTTTCGTTTTTTAAAAACCAAGATGGTGAATGTGAACTCCTAGAAGGGTATGTCTATGCGCTTTTTCAAATCCGTCACATTACGTTCTCTGTGACCATTGTTTCATAATGTTGTTTCATAAAGGTGTAGCATGATCGTCTTTCCCTGACGCCTTTCGGATAAATGATAAACAGTTAGTTCTTCAAAGACCCAATCAAAGTTGTCAATTGACCTTTTAATAAAATCTCCAAATCTTAAATAATACACAATATACTCCAAAACACACAAGTAAATTCCGACGTTTGAAGGATAGGTGCTAAAGATAGACTTTACAAAAACAATGTCAAAGATAATATCAAGCGTCAAAAGCAACCAAGAACCTCAATGAAGGAATTAAGGAGAATTAATAAAAGTGACTTTACTGGAATAGAGGTGAAATAATCCACTTACAGCTTAGACGATGATGTAAAAATTAAAGCAGTGACAAAATTGTCTTGATTTTTCGTCTGACACTCAAGACGAAAGGGATAACATGTCTAATGCAATATTCCCATTTTTATTCATTCAAATTCTCAAAGGTCAAAGAATCATTAACAGTGAGACTCTACCCTGACACTGACCCAAACTTACCTTTGAACCTCTTCTCCACTTCATACTAGTAGAGCTACATAAAATATGTTCATCGGGAAAGACAGGCAATGAGCCAAGCATTTGCCAGACATTTGACCAGCCGTTACTGGTAACCTTCTCTCAACTTCACCGTTTTCTAATACTTTTTCTTAGTCTCTCTCCCCTACTATCTTCAACACTCTCACCCTTTTTCTGAATCTCGTTTCAAATTCTTAGCTTCTGCCTCTTCTGAGTTCACTCTCCCATGAAAGTTCATTTTCCTTGCCAAACTTAGACCGAATTTTAATGGAACAATAGTCTCATTACCCCTTTTACTTTCTAATTTCTAATACAACTCTCATTTATGTTATTCTTTGTTATGATGTAGATTGTTTAGTAAGGCAACTAGATCCTTAAATATCTTATACACTGTCAAGTTTCTTATACCCGAAGAATGATGTGAAAGTACATTGAAAGCTTGGTTATTTAATAAATATAGTCTTACATAAAGCATTAGACCTTCGCCTACCCCTTGAAATGTTATAAAATTTCTACGCATCTCCTGAACTAATGAAAGTAAATTATATCAAACAAATTGGTATTAGATACAAAGTATTTAGTATCATAATGTAATGCGTTGAATACATACGAATATACTGAATACAAATCTAGTCTTTTGACTAAAACTGTCCTTCACTGTAAGCATACAATCAAACATATAACTGGAAGATCGCTTGCTGTTACGTAGTCTTTTACTTGGGGTTACAGATAGTTAGTTACTTATTGTTGGAATGTACATACTGGGTCTATACAATCTAGTACTTTATACCGTATTTCGTACCGTCTGTTTTAATGCTTTGCACCCCTTAAAGAAAAGTTACGAGGCTCAGGCATGTATATTTACACTTCAACAACTTTTTTTATAATCACTCATCAATCTGTCTCGGGCGACCTCTCATCACAAAGCAAAGTCATTGTGATGACAAAATTTCCTAGACTTGTCTTTGGCTTTACTAAAGGGAAGAATACAACCTGAAAATATGGAGACGTGGCTCAAGAACACTGGTAAGTTGATAATAAAGAAACGAGAAGCCAATCTTCTGAAGAGGTTTATCTTTGTGTCCTTAGCTTTTTATCTGGAGATCCCCTCTTTGCATCCTTCATTGTAATTAAATTTATGACTTACTTATGAGCTTAGAGCATGGCAATCTACAAACAGCCAGAACTCATCATATCATATCGACCTTGAGAAATACAAATTATCATCGGTGGTGACGTACGTTTCTATTTCTTTAGTGTTCTATTCAGAAATACAAATGTAATGTCACGTATTTCTTTGGTTGCTTTTCCTAATGTCAAAACTTTATATCGTTGGCACCTTCAACCCGTTACCCATGAAAGGAGGCTCTTTAGAATAAAGTGTGTAGTTCAGACCTTTAACGTTCATCTGAACTAAAAAGTAACTTAAACGCAAAAACAATCACCTCGAGCTGCCTCCCGTTGCAGTCCATATGGAGGCATTTCAATGAAGCACGCGCTTCTCTTTGTTTTTGATATGTGATTATGCTTATACCTCCACTGCTGCTAAGGGTGATTATTTCAATAGATGAAAGGATTTGTGATGTTAAGAGAGAATACAACACATTGTTATGAACATAACGTCTATTTGTGCGGTTTTCCCATTCATCAAAGTAGAAAAATTGCTGATTTCTCGTCATCATTTAACGCGATACGTGAAAAACAAAAGATAATTGGAGGCATCAAAGTGGGAGATGGAAGTGCTTAACAAGGCTCTGGTATTTTTGTTAGAGTAAATACTAGATCAATCAAAACATTAAAGAGTCGAAGCCATAAAAAATTGTTGAGGGTATTAAAATTATCGCAGTGGGGCAGAATCTGACACTTGGTTTGCAAATTCTCTTCCCCATGATGCTGGCACTATAAACGTTTTAGTTCAGTTACTATGAAACAATACATACAGGGCCTAAAACATAGTAGAAGGGCTTTCTTTTTTAATTTGAAAACAGTCTCATTTGACTTCATATTGCTTGTAGGAAAGTATGATGATAGGCAAGAAAATTGAGGTTTAAAATATTTCCCATAGGTGTTGAATATTCCATCAATCACCCTTTGGCTTCTCTGTTTTCAGCTGTCATAAGCACTTCAGTACCGATAGGTTTCATGGTAAATGCATGTTTTTCTTTTGATAGGCGAGAGCCTTTCTATTCCTCTGGATTTATAGCGGCAGGAACATGGCTTTACATTGACATCAATTTGTAGATGTTACATGTTTAGTACCGTCCCTCGTTGTTGCACTCTTCCAATTTTGGGTGTATGATTAATGACCTAAACATAGCTTAAAACTGTCAATTCATGTGAACGTCGACTGATAAGGCTTTCAATTCCATACGAAAACTGGTGCATTCAGCTGCCGAGCTTGCTGATAACATTTCGTCCTAATTACATCAGTAAAATTAGTGTGAAATGTTTGCAAATTACTAATCAATGACAAGACGTAAACTAAGTTTATTAGTGATAAAAAATTATATCTTCAGTAGTTGACTACACTGCATTGCTTTAGAAGCAGAGGAATATTTTGAAGGCATTTTTTTTTGGCAGGAAATACAGTAGCTCTCTTTAGTCGATCTGACACACAGTCGCGACCTGTCCTTTTCATCAAACATTCCGAACACAAGTTTGGAAAGCAGAAGTCTCTTCACAATTTTATACAGATAAATTTTCCCCCACCGAGCACGTGCCTTGGGGTTGATGTGCGCATGTGTGAATATGTTTTCACGTCGTGAACAAGTGGAAAGTAGGCTTAAAGCTATTTCTACTTTAAAATATTTTACAGAGAACGGCTGAATTTTCGTCTCTTCATTGTAGTCCACTAACTGGCCTTTCTTTTTAACGAACATTTTATGATACTTAATAATGTCACTGTTGTCGACCGTAGCGAAGGGGAGCAACAATAACAGGTGAGATTAGGATTCTTCAAAATTGTGATTTGGTGAATTCGGTCACTCCACTCTTTTCTTCAATGTCCTAGTGCCCCGCATAAACTAAAGAGGTTTCTACTAGAAACGACTTCATAACCGATACTGATTATTCAAAGGCCAAATTTTCAGAAAATATCATTCTTTTTCCTAAAATAATGTTCAGATTACTGCAGCTGTATCTGCAGTCCTTTCAGAAATCTTATTGGTGTCAAAAAATGAGCCTGAAGGATATGGAAAATAATTACTCATAATAGTATGCATTATGTTCAAGTACGTAACACATGTTCAGGGGTTATCTTTTATTCATAAAGCAATTTATGAAATGAGCAGATATTACAAAGACTAGGGAATGAATTCTATCAACTAGCGTCTTAGTAATTCATGCCTCAACTTTTTAATTAGAGGATGAAAAACTGAAAATTCAGTGCCTAAAAGGTGAAATTAAGTTTCACCAATAGATAGCCTTAAAGGTATTACAATTGAGGAGGTCAAGTGGATGTCAGGTAGTAAGAACAAATGGCACTTGGACTGTCAACTTTTAATGGCACAGTCTGAGGCCCCTTCAAGAATACAGGTACCTCAATGAATAGACATAAATATACATTATAAATTCTGTCGTCATTTTCAATACATGGGGTTGCTATAGGAATACCATTCTATTGTGTACCTATCTATTACAAAGCAGCGGATCAATCATGAATTTGCTTGTTCGCTTGCAATAAGCTACGAAGCAAGCACGCCTTGAGCCAACCTCTGCAGGTGGTCCTAAGAGTATACACTCCAGATCTCTTCTTTTCTATAACTAGTATTTAGGTTGCATCCATATCTATATCGCTATCCCGGTGTGTATCGTTATATTGATATTAATGTTTTTAAATGGTGCTCTTGTGTGGAATGGTCTATCCGCATGTTTGAAACGGTATTCCTTGCCTTCATTCTAATAAGTGCAACAAATGCAATCCTTCCCACAATTAGATATCCCCAATTATATTTCCTCCATATACTCGGTCTTACACAGGAAACGCTCTAAGTTTAGAGGTTGTCATTTGCAGCTTCTGAGTAAAGTATGCTATTGTGGATTTGCTATACATAAAATAGAGACCTTATATAAAAGGTTATTGGTCACAGTGGGCCATCTTAGATTAAAACAGTAAAACAAACATACATTGAAATAAAATATAATAAAATTCCTTACAAGATATGTAAATGCCGGTTACAAGGGGGTTTGTCATAGTGTATGAAAGTAAGAGCCAGTAACATTTAAGATTGTTAAAGTTTACTTGGGCCTAATAATTAAAATGTAGCTCTATATTAATGTAAGGTTATAAGATTTGAGTAGTAAATATTCTACTATTCCACTGAGTTTTTTATCAACAAACACTTAAAAATTCTTCCTAAATCTATTGAGGATAGTGTTCGTTGTTTTAAAGTCATATTCAAAGAAGTTATGATTGTAAATTTTGCTTTCTTTAAACTTGTAAGGCCAACGTGTCCTAAGAAGGGAGTCAGTTTCATAGGCCTACACAATATACGAGGCCTTACATCCTTTCTCCTTGCAACTGTACTGATACACCTGTGACCCCAGAGTTGTTTGGATAATCATGGCTTAAAACAGAGGCAGCTCCCATAATTTCAGGGCATTTAACATAGATGCAAAACAACTTTTGGGGATCTTTGGAAATTACATCGTCGTTCAAAATGGATTTTAAAGCTCCTTGTCTTTCGTAAAATTATCAGTGCTAAAATCTTAGGTGAAAATTTTAGGATAGGACTTTGTAGGTGCATAGTCTTTTATCAATAAGTGGCTTTAACAAAGGCGCAAGAGATATGTAAAAATTTACCCCGGGGTACCCAATCATCAATATGACCATGTTCTTTTCTAGGACAATTGCTTTTGAGTCTAGAAAACAATCTGTAATCATACTGTACCAAAGGATTTGGGAAAGTTAAGGAAAATAGGCTTAATTAGAAAATCTCTGCAGAAAAGAAAGTATCTGAAGAGAAACTAACTAGAGAGAGAACAGCACATGCCAAACAAAAGAAAACTGATTGGTTCTCCGACAACATCTACCACATCATTGTGCTCAGCTATGGAGGTGCGTAACTGAATAAATGTAAGGCAACAGCGATGCCATGATGTTAACCAATGCTCAACGGGGTGATGCAATCCAAGACTAACGTCACCGACATTCAAAGAATTTTGATCGACTTATTTGAAGTAACAGAGTTACTTAATTGAAGGACGTCATACAAAAAAGATACCATGAATTCATTATGTCCGAACATACATGGGACAGAAAAATACAATATATAAGTAGATACAAAACCCATGAAAGGAGGACGATAAAACTGAAGGAGTCTAAATGATACGAGCACTAGCTGGGTCAACCTCTTATGTTGACTGGAACCTGGTCTTTCCACAACCCTCAAGATTTAAAGAGGATTTACATGCACATTTAGAAACAGAAAAGACATTTGGTGAGCTCTTATGGTCCTGCAAATTGATTTTACTCGAAAGGACATTGTCCCAACTCTGCAATAGAATTGGAATGTTATTATTTTTGTTGTGTTTGAGAATTGATTTGGTTCATTGAATAGTGTATACATTGTTGTCGTATTTCGCTGCGTCCGCTGTGTTCAGTGTTAGTTAAAGAACTCGGTTACCTCCTGGAAGGTAGCATGTTTAGAGGGTAACCCCGTGACATTTCTGGGCTCAGCAAGGAACATAGCGGACGAGGATAGGATAGTTTTTATGTGTTGTACACATTTTATTGAATACTTTTCAGATTGTTTTGAAATAAATTTTCAATCATTTGTTAGTTTTGGATGGTTAGCATTTAAGTTCATCTATCGTCTAAGAAAAAATCATGGATATTAAGATGCTTAAGGATTTTGGGGTCGATATGAGATTGACTGGTGTTGAGCTGGCAACATTTGTGAGAGAGCAGCAGGAGGTGGCGGGAGAAGAACGAGAGCGAGAGAGATCATCCGGACGAATGAACGGGAGAACAAAGCTCTCGAACCCAAACTGTGACTGGAAGTGCTGCAATCCAACCGTGGTGGGAGTGGTGGCCCTACCGTAAGTCGACCCAGTAGTACCAATATTGAGTGAGATGCAAAGACCAAAGATGCCATACTACAATGAAGGTGAAGACATGGACAGCTATTAGTTACGTTTTGAATGTTTTGCCCTGTAATAAGGTTAGGGAAGGACCGAATGGGGTATAAGTCTAAGCCTTTGTCTTAAAGGGGAGGCCATAGAGGTTTACGTCTGTTTATCCCGAAGGGATGCATTGGATTATGACATTCTAAAGAAGGTATTGTGTTATCGTGTATCAGATTTTACCTTACTGAGGAAGGGTTTAAGAATCGGTTCAGCACAGCTAAGGCCCAGAAGGGGGAAACTGCGACCCCTATTTGTAGCCAGGATGGAAAAGTACCTCACAAGATGGTTTGAGCTTAGCCAAACTCAGCAGACTTACAAATCATTGTTTTCAACCTGCCTGCCCTTTGTTTTCTTCCACTTAGCCCGTGCATTTGATAACCTACAGTAAGTTGGCTGAAATGCAATGAAATCGGGCTCTGATATAAGATGGTCCATCCGCATGTTTGAAATGGTTATCTTTGCCCTCATTGAAAGAAGTGCAACAGATGTAATCCGTGACATATTTAGATACGCCTGATTTTAATTTCTTCCTTAGTAAACGTTCTAAGTTTGGTGGTTGTCCTTTGCTGCTTATATATTTTTTTAAAGATTCTTTTCATCTTAGGGTGTTGCAGGGGGGGGTACTTTTGGTCAATACCTGGGCAAAAAAAGTGGGTACTTTTGGTCTTGAGGAAAAATTTGACCAGAAGGATGACCACCCCCAAAAACTTGATCAAAAGTACCCAAGGTACTTTTGGTTTTGTGGTAAAATTAGCAACCTGTACCCCCACCCCCTCTATTGGATCACCGTACTCAGTCAAACCACGCCTTAAATCCACATTTAACTTTACCTTACCCGGGGCGCCCTTTCGAGAGGAGATCCGCAGCGGCCGCATCAACTTTCCCGACCGGGCCCGCTGGCTGCAGGGGCTGTCCCGGGGCGGCAAGCTGGGCGGGCTTTACGCCGAGATGGCGGCGGGCGCGATCGCGGGGCTGGGCGAAGACTACATGGTCGCGCTGGCGCTGCTCGGCGGCGCCGCGGTCGCGGCGGGCAGCCACGCGACCAAGGCCGGCAGCCGTGCGGTCATCAACACCTCGCCCGAGCCGGTGACCAATTGGGCGGCCTCGTTTTTCGAGGACGTGCTCGTCGTTGTCGGGCTGCTGCTGGCGCTGTTCAAACCGGTGGTATTCCTGATTTTCGCGCTGGTCTTTTTCCTCGCCGCGCTGTGGCTGCTGCCGAAGATCTGGCGCGGCCTGCGGAGCCTCTATCAGCGATTTTCCGGTAAACCAGGGCCGGATGCCATTGCCGAT
Organism: Alatinidae sp. Z8VKAUB7J3; assembly: GCA_010016025.2. Lineage (NCBI taxonomy): Eukaryota > Metazoa > Cnidaria > Cubozoa > Carybdeida > Alatinidae > Alatinidae sp. Z8VKAUB7J3. The sequence goes on from JAAAKM020006971.1 coordinate 119,715,136, forward strand.
CAGCGGCCTGGCTTCAAACTCTCGTCGCTGGACCGCAACGACTGAAGTGATTGACGGTTGGCCGCGCCCAAAAAGAAGAAGAAATCCGTCAAGGCTCCGGTGAAGCGCCGATCCTTCGCGCGTCGTTTGTGGAGCCTGTTCACGACCTTGGTCGTCACCTTCGGCGTTCTCTGGGCGGCGGCGTTTCTGATCCTGGCGCCGGAAATGCCGGATACCGCGAGCCTGTGGCGGGTCAAGAAAAGCCCCGGGGTCACGGTACTGGCCGCCGACGGCAGCGTGGTCGCCCAGCGCGGTGCGTTCAACAGCACGATGGTTGGCATCGCCCAGATGCCGCCGCATCTGCCGCGCGCGATCATCGCGACCGAGGATCGCCGCTTCTACGGCCATTTCGGCATGGATGTCATCGGTTTCATGCGCGCGATGGTGGCCAATGTCAGGGCCGGCGGCGTGGTGCAGGGCGGCAGCACCATCACCCAGCAGTTGGCGAAGAACCTGTTCCTGACCCCGGAACGGACGGTGCTGCGCAAGGCCCGCGAGCTGATGCTGGCGCTGTGGTTGGAAGCGCGGCTCAGCAAGGACGATATCCTGACCTTGTACATGAACCGGGTCTATCTCGGCGCCGGCGCCTATGGGGTCGAGGCGGCCTCGCAGCGCTATTTCGGCAAGTCCGCCCGCCGCGTCAATCTGCAGGAAGCGGCATTGCTGGCGGGGCTGCTCAAGGCGCCGTCGCGCTACGCCCCGACGAACAATATCAAGCGGTCGCGCGACCGGGCGGCCCAGGTACTGGCGAACATGGTCGCCGCCGGTTACCTGACGGAGGCGAAGGCCGCCGCCGCCAAGAAACGGCCGGCGCGGCTGGCCCGGCATTCGCGCACCAAGGGGGTGCGCTATTTCGCCGATTGGATTCAGGAGCGGTTGCCGGCGTTGATCGGCAACCGCGACGACGATTTGATCGTTCTGACGACATTGTCGCCAAAGGCGCAGAAAACGGCGGAGGCGGCCCTGGCGGCGACGCTGAAACGCTACGGCAAGTCGCGCAAGGTGGCGCAAGGGGCGGTGGTCGCCGTCGCGCCGGACGGCGCGGTGCGCGCGATGGTCGGCGGACGGTCCTACGGCCAGAGCCAGTTCAACCGCGCGGTCCAGGCGCATCGCCAGCCGGGTTCCGCCTTCAAGCCCTTTGTCTATCTGGCGGCGCTCGAGGCCGGTTTCGACCCCGACGACAAGATCAAGGATTCACCGGTTAGCGTGGACGGGTGGAAGCCGCGCAACTTCAAGAACAAATATGCCGGAAACGTCACCCTGACCCGCGCGCTGGCGCAGTCGATCAACACTGTCGCGGTGAAGGTCTCTGAACGAGTCGGCCGGGACCGGGTCATCGCCACGGCGCAACGCCTGGGCATCACCTCGCCGATCGCCTCGCACCCGGCCTTGGCCCTGGGCGCGTCGGAGGTCACCCTGTTGGAGCTGACGGCGGCCTATGCGCCCTTTGCGAATGGCGGCTACGCCGTGGTGCCGCACGGTATCCTGGAAATCCGCACACGGGCCGGCCGTGTCCTCTACCGACGCAGCGGGTCTTCCCTCGGCCAGGTCATCGACAGCCGCAACCTGCGCCACATGAACGCCATGCTGAGCGAGACGTTGGCCTCCGGTACAGGCCGCGCCGCGCGGCTCGGCGACCGGGCGGCTGCGGGCAAGACGGGCACCAGCCAGAAATATCGCGATGGCTGGTTCGTCGGCTATACGGCCGATCTCGTGACCGGTGTGTGGCTCGGCAATGACGACGACACGCCAACGAAACGGGTCACCGGCGGGCAACTGCCGGCGTCCTTGTGGAAGCGCTTCATGCGCCAGGCCTCCACCGGCCGGCCTCCGCGCGCCCTCCCGGCCGGCGGTGCGGTTGCTGCGGTCACACCGGATTCCCGGGAAACGCCGGGTCAGGACGACGGGGCCGACTTTAAGCGCTTCATAGACGGGCTCGCGGGAATCTTGTCGGAGATATCGAAAGGGACGACGGGGCCGTCATCGGCGTCGTCTAGCCGCGACGTCGACCTTGATACGGAAAATTCAGACTAGCGTTTTCCACGCGCAGCGCGCAGCAGGTAGAACACCAGCCAAATCGGGATGACGACCACCGCGCCCAGCAGGATGTAGGTGAGCGCCTTGCCGAACAGATCGACGGCCCAGTTGAAGATCTTCTCGGCGTTTTCGATTCCGTATTGAAAGACGTCCTGCGGACCGACATTCAGCCATGCGAGAAGCAGGCCGACGAGCAGCGAAAAGATGAGCAGCTTGACGACCGTGCCGCCGGTGATTCTCGGCATCTCGGGGCTCCCGGATCAGTCCTGGCCGGACCGCAACTCGTCGATCTTCTTGTCGGTGTTGTACTGGCTCAAGGAATAGACCGCCCAGATCGCTGCCGGGATCCAGCCTATCAGGGTGATTTGCAGGATCAGGCAGATGATGCCGGCGATTGGCCGGCCGATCGTGAAAAACAGGAAGAACGGTATCAGAAGCGCGATGAGAAGCCGCATGAACAAATCCCCGACAAGCGTTACTGTTGCCCAATCTGCCATAATGTTGCGGCGTTGTGAAACCACGGTCTAAGAGGGCGGTATGGAACAGGAACTGGAGACGGTAACACGGCTCATCGACAAGGGAATCGAGTTCGGCGTTGCCTACGGCTTTCAGATTCTGGGCGCGCTGGTCTTTCTCGTCATCGGCCTCAAGGTTGGCGGCTGGCTCGGCACGCGGGTGGCGTTGCTCTGCGAGAAAAAGGAACTCGACGTCACCCTTTCGCGTTTCATCGGCAATGTGGTGAAGATCCTGGTGATCGTCTTCGTCGTGATCGCCACCTTGGGGAATTTCGGCATCACCATCGCGCCGCTGATCGCGCTCGCCGGCGCGTCGGCCTTCGGCGCGACGTTCGCGCTGCAAGGCCCCCTATCGAACTATGGCGCCGGGCTGGCGATCATCCTGACCCGCCCCTTCGTCGTCGGCAATACCGTTAAGATTCAGAATGTCAGCGGTGTCGTCGAAGAGATCAGCTTGGCGGCGACCGTACTGCGCGGTGAGGATCGCGAGACGATCACCGTGCCCAACAAGGAGGTCGTCGGCCAGATACTGGTAAATTCGGAAGCGAACCGGATCGTCGAGTCGATCCTGTATGTCGGCACCGACGAAGATTCCTTGCAGGTTGCCGACCTGATTCGCAAGGTCTTGGAGGAGGCCTTGGATCCCGATATCGCCCCGCCGCTGGTCGGCATCCAGGATTTCGCCTTTGGCGGCGTCGCCATCGGCATCCGGTACTGGGCGCCGAGCACGCAATATTTCCAGACCCGCTACGACATGAACGCCAAGATCAAGCAGGCGTTGGACGATGCGGGAGTCCAACTGCTCAAGGTATCCTGGCCGGAGATGCTTAATCAGTCAGCCCAGGAAGGTTAGTCGGCGGCTTCCCCGTCTGCGAACGCCGCGATCTCCGGGTCGCCCCAGCCGAGCCATTCGCGCAGGACTTCCTCAGTGTGCTCGCCGAGCAGCGGCGGCGGCGTGACCGGCGCTTCCGGTGCAGTCGTCTTCCAGGGCGGGCCGACGACGCGGATCGGGCCGGAGGTCGGGTGGTCGATATCCCGCACCAGCCCGCGATGTTCGACCTGCGGGTCGCTCAGCGCCTCCGCATAATCGTTGACCCTGGAATAGGGCACCCGTTCGGCGTCGAGCGCCGGGACCCATTCCTCAATCGTCTTGGTCGCGAAGATGGCCGCCAGGATCCCGTCGATCGTCTCGCGCGCGGCGACCCGGTCGGCCATCTTCACGTAGCGCGGATCGTCGGCCAGATCGGGACGGCCGACGGCGCGGCAGATCGGCGGCCAGAACCGGTCGCTCATGCAGATCACCGCGAGATAGCGCCCGTCCGCGGTGCGGTAGCTCTCCGCCGGCACGCGCAGCGGGTTGCCGTTGCCGTGCCGCGAGGGGAGCTTGCCGGCCTGCAACGTCTCCCCCATGCGCGGCCCCAACGCCGCCATCACCGCATCCTGCATGCTGACATCGAGATAGCAGCCCTCGCCGCTGGTTCTTACCCCGTGCAGCGCGCCGACGATGGCGTAGGCGGCGTACATGCCGGCCATGACGTCGGCCAGCGGCGCGCCGATCTGCATCGGCGGGGCGCCGTCATCGCCGGTCACGCTCATCACGCCGGCGACCGCCTGGATGACCGGGTCGAGCGCCAGCCGGTCGCGCGCCGGGCCGGTCTGCCCGAAGCCCGAGATCGAGCAGTAGAGCAGCTTCGGATTGAGCGCCTTCAGGTCTTCGTAGCCCATCTTGAGCCGCGCTGCGGTGCCGGGTGCGAAATTCTCCGCCACGATGTCCGCCTCGGCCGCCAGCGCCCGGGCCACCTCCAGATCTCTCGGCGATTTCAGATCGAGCGCGAGGCTGCGCTTCGAACGATTGTTGGCGTAAAAATAGTCCTGATGGTTCGCGCGCCCCTCATAGGCCAGCGTGCTGCGCAGATCGTCGCCGACGCCGGGCCGTTCCACCTTGACCACGTCGGCGCCGAAATCGGCCAGCATCTGCGTGCAGTGCGGCCCCGACAGCACTTGCGTGAGATCGAGGACGCGGAACGGGCCGAGGGGGCCGAGCCGAGCCGGATCGCGTGTCATGCCTTGATCCTCACAGCGCACAGGTGCGAAAGCCGGCGAGCACGTCGCGCCGTTCCGGACCGTAGAAATTGCGGTAGGTCGAGTCGACCATCCGGCCGCGGGTCGGCCAGGCGCCGCCGCGCAACACCTTGGTCGTGCCGAACAGGGGCTCGGAATACTCTTTGTAATCGTCCGGCGCGAAGCCGGGGAAGGGGCCGAACGTCGTATCCGTCCATTCCCAGACATTGCCGATCAATTGCCGCACGCCGTGCACACTGTCGCCGGCCGGCCGTGCGCCCACATCGATGGTGCCCAGGCCCCGCCCGTCGAGATTGGCCCGTGCCGCATCCGGCGGCGTGTCGCCCCAGGGATAAGCGCGCTTGCCGCCCTGCCCGTCGGTCGTGGCGGCGAACTCCCACTCCGCCTCCGTCGGCAGGCGTCGTCCCGCCCAACGGCAATAGGCCTGCGCCTCGAACCAGTTCACATGGATGATGGCCTGATCCGATGGCAGGTCGATGATGGTGTCGAAGCGGCGCAGGCCCCACTTGCCATGTCCGTCCGGCTGCCAGTAGACGGGATGCTCAGCCTTCTCCTGGCAGCGCCATTGCCAGCCGACGTCATCCCAGTACCGTTCTTGCCCGTAGCCGCCATCGTCGACGAAGGCGGCGAAGTCCGCGTTGCTGACCTGCGCTTTCGCCATCTTGAAGGGGGCGACAGTCACAGGATGCGCCCATTTCTCATTGTCGAAGACGAAGGGCGCGTCCTGCGGGTTACCGATCTCGAACGTGCCGCCGGGGATGTCCGCATCGCCCGAATAGGCGCCGCCGGGCGCGGCCTCGGCTTCGGCCAGGGCGAAACCCGGTGTCGGGTAACCCAAGGTCTGGCGCGAATAGGTATAGGCCTCGTTGTGCATGTCCTGATGGAAGGTGGTGAACTGGTAAAGATAGCTGTCCTGCTCGCTCGCCATGCCGCCGTCCAGCCGATCCAGCAGCGCGTGCTCGACATCGGCGATGTATTGCAGCGTCTCGTCCGTCTCCAGCAGCGGCAGGTCCCAGCGCGTCTCGTGATGGATCGCGATTGAATCGTAGACCTCATCGCCGCGCGCGTGCAGCGACTCGCGCCCATACTTGCGGCGCAGGATGAAATATTCGTGGAACCAGGCGACGTGGCCGATCTCCCAGCGCAGCGGGTTGACGATTTCCAGCTTCGGCCCGATCAGTTGTTCGGCGTCCAATCCCTGCACCAACTCAAGGGTGCGCGCGTTGGCGTCGCGCATGATTTCTTTCAGATAGTCGGTGGCAACGGGCTGGGTCATCGGGCAATCTGCATGGCTGATGGAGATTAGCCTTATAACCCCGGCGGCGAAGCGGTCCAAGTCGGGCAACCGGACGACCGCGAACCGATGGCAGCGGATGATGATGATGATGATGATGATGATGATGATGATGACGGTGACGATGATGATGATGATGATGATGATGATGATGATGACGACGATGATGGTGATACATTTGATGTCCTTTGGTAGGCTTCATGTCGGTTATGTGTGTTATTTTTTCTCTGTAGGTGAGTCACCGCAAAAGAAGGATTCGTCTTTAGTAAGGTCCAACTCTGTCTCAGGGAGACCTTTGTCAGATATAGTAAGTATGATAAGATTGTTCTTACTTATTGAAAATATTCATATCTGCAGGATCATACTCAGGACATATTGTTCGCCGAAATCTCACAACTTCGTCCTAATGCTTTCAAGGAATCCGTATTTTCGTGACACTTTTCACTGCAAGGATTGACAGGCATGACTGAATCGCAGAATCGTTGTAATATCCCTAGCTTCTGTAAGCATTGTTTGAGGAAACTATATTCTTAGTTTCTACATATATATTTCGTATTATGTTAACAAACGTTTTGCAGAGCAATAAAGATGTGTGTTTTGATATTGGCCTGTGCTACTCACGTATTTGTAGTAGATGACGTATTATCAAGATCGTCGCTTTGTTGAAGGGGTAGATCTGCTTCAAACGATTTGGCTTATAGAGAAATTCAAACAGTTACGCTTTACCTATTTTTTATGGGAGATAAGTGTAAACCTAAGAGATTCGTTTTCTTTCATCAGTATTACTGTTTTCATTGTTGCTTTGTTTTGAGACGGATTGATGCTACAGACGTAAGGATCAGAATACTTCTCTGTTCGTAGAAAGTATACTCTCACGCTATTACCATCAACATTTTTATCTAATGTTTTGTTATGAAATTATTCAAAACTGTTTAAATTTACTTTCTAACTTAATGAATATTTTCATATGGCGCATTTGCCCATACCTAAATCAATGACTTTCTATTTGCAAATAGAAAGTTATTGACCTAAATATGCATAACACACTCATGTTTAACTTTAGCAATAACGACGCTACGAAGTCCCAACTTTGACCGAGGCATGTGTTTCATATTTTCACTGCAGGAAATTTTACAACAAGTGGAAGTGAAAAATTTGGACACTGGTGAAACAATGCCCCTCAGCTTAGCTGAAGAGAAATTACCTCAATGTACAAACCCTATGGCGTTGCATCTGATGCGATTGACGTCCGAATACTCCAGGTATGGATGCATATTATCATGTTTTGTGAGGCGAGAGGTTCATTTTCCCGGTTCAGTATTGCTGATGGAGAAGTGATTGTCAGATGGATGATCTTGTTTGCGTGTTTTAGTTTGACCTTAACGTTGCGAACTGAAACCCTCTTTATTAAGTTTTAAATTACTTTAAGTAGGTTTGTATCATGTTTGCATTGTTATTATACGTTTTAATGCTACCGTCCACCCTAGTAAGAACGTATCCAAATTTCTGTTATCGCATGTTACAAATACCAACTAGCTATATGATAACATTTCCAGACCCCTTAGAATTCTGCTCGCAAGAGTTATACAGAGAGAGTTGGAGGCAATTCTCAATGAATGGTGTATGGTATGCAGATAAAGTATTACAATTTTTAGTTGGAAATAAGTATGTTTACACTTGCACTGTCAGTGTAGTATGTGTTCATGAGAATGAATTCCTTTAAAAGAGCACCTCTGGTTAGTTTAACGGATTTAATAGTATGCCAGGGATATTCGTTTGAAACAGGAGCGTATTGCAAGTTTTTTTCCTCTAAAGATGCTTACTCAAGAGGTTACTCAAGAGGTTACGAAAAGAACGCTAGAGAAATAAAAAATATGTCACCACCGGGGATCGAACTCGTGAGCCACGCTTTCGCGGCGTGCGCTCTACCAACTGAGCTAGGTGACCCCCGATGTTAAGATACATGATTTCTCTAGTCGCCACATTAGTTCCCAATCATTCACCAGTGGACATCGACATCCAGCTCAACGCAATTGAATAAAAGCCTCTCTACGCCATCTGACTTGACCAAGGAAGAACTGCCCTCCGGCTCACTTGGTAGAGCGCACGCCGCGAATGCGTGGCTCATGGGTTCGATCCCCGGTGGTGACATATTTTCTATTTCTCTAGTGTTCTTTTCAAAACTAACATTTCAAATCCTCTCTTCTCGAGGTTGCTCTAGATGGAGAATTTCTAACCAAACCTTAATCATAAGAGATATATGCTATAGTGATGTTCTCAAACGGAGAGAATGACCTGCCCAGACAAGGATTATAACAATCCACAAGTACTTCATGGGAAATTTATCGGCGAATTTCTGTATAACAAGTGAAGCATTATACGAAGTGGATTTACATGGGGTGGGTCATATGCATTAGCGCTTCAATTCAATTGGAGAATGGGAGGAGTGACTTCAAAACCTTGGAAGTGGTCTCTTCATTCTCTTTTATCTCCATTGAAGAGATAAAACATATCTTTGTAACAAAAGCATTCCATGCGTGAGAGAAATTTGCTAAAAATAGTAGGTCACATCGGTGCTACTGTTAAAGGGATTATAGTTTGCTCTCGTCATAAATTCTTTTGGGTTCTGTTGTTGAATTTGTTTTGCTTTATCGTTTTCTCAGGGCAAACCTAGGCAAGGGGCATATGTGGGCTGCCCTTTATTTATCAGTGAGCATGCTTGGTCGTTTTTCTGTTTATTTAAGGTAGTTTCAATATCGGACACACTGCTCATCAGGGGTCTTTGATTGAGAGACTGCGATCACCCCGAAATCCACTCAGTCCGTGGAAAAGTGCTTATGTCTTCAAGCTTAATAAAAGTTTAAGATATTCGAGCTTGTTACCGCTTCTAATACAATTACAACCCCTCTCCTCCTCCCACGTTACCTGCTGGCTGTGGCCCTGTTTCCAGGGATGGTTGTCATAACTTCTGGAAGGAATATTCGCTTTAGTCGCTTAGTAGTGTAATCATTAGGTGCCTCGAAGGCACATTTTAAGCAGTAAATCGTGGCAGCCTTGTGTACCTGATATACCTTTGTGTTTAGTTTCAACAGGCCAAATGCAGTGTGGATGGCCGGTTGTCCAAAAACTAGATGAAATTGTTTGTGTAGGTAATGGGCCCGGGGGTGTTATTACTACCGAGGATAGGATCATTCTTGCTCCTTGAAGGGTTCGGATGTTCAGGATAAGGTGAACGCCGCTACAGTTGAGCACCGCGCATATTTCCATATCAGTTGTCATGCGACCAATGACTGCTGTCATCACATTCTTCCACTGAAGTCAACAAAGTTATTAAACATCATTTACGACTAAGTATTTGGAGATTAGCAAATTTTGAAGCCCCCTTGTTACACGTTTCCATTTTTTATCGCCGAAGAGAACTGAAGACTTTACAAGCATTACTTTTCCCTAATTGTTACTTATGTTTGACATTTTGCTGGTTATTTCAGCATGGACAGGGTCTCCATACTTTCTTTCGTTTCAGTAATCCCAGTTTATCCCAAGTAGTTGAAGATGGCCATTTATCAGATTCATCAACAACACCAAGTGTTAAATTAGAAAACAAAAGGTTTGTCTTTGGTTTCAAATCGGTATACTTGTCTTTTTTTGAAGTGAATGTGTTTTGTGTCGAAGGTTCTTATTGTTTAGTGTGTCGCGAGAGCCAAGGGCTAATAATCCTGGAATCAGGAGAAGTTCTGCCCATCTGTCTCTGCATGATCAAGAGTTAAGTGATCATTTTAATCCCTTGTGTGGAAGTTTGTTGTTGTTGTTTAATTTTCTTGTTAAAAGTGAAATACTTCGGTTCTTAAAACAACACGATAGCCAGATTTTTATTCATCAACATTTGACACCTCATATCTTATTTCTTCGTGTGTCGCGTCTGCTATGCTTGTCAGGCGTTCTCGACCCCTGTAGTGCATTTTGGTTAAGGAGCCAGGAGAGGTCATGGATACCATCGTACGCACAAATTATTGATATCTCAGCCAAAATGTTCCACGGCGATTTGGCAAGGTTAACAGGAAGAGGAGAATTGAGTTGATGACAATAGTACAAGTCCGAAATTTTCGCTGTCCCCTTAACATTTATGCCTGATTACGAGCCTTGGTCTCAACATACTGGTTGCAGATATAACCCAGTGAAATACTAAATATCACACCTAGAGTTTCGGTGATCTCCAAAGTTACAAACTTGGCATTTTAATTATACAGTAGAAACTGTAGCAAATATCGGAATACAATTAGTTCAACTTGAGAGGTATAATGTGCCGAGAAAGAAATGTTGAATAGGCCTTAGAGAGAAGAAGAATGGTCGACCGCAGTCGGAGGCGACACGAATGCTCCTCTTTCTCTAGCTTCTACCACCACAGTGGTAGGGGTGGGCGCCACTCTTATCCCAAGAAATAGACCTTATATTAAGTCAAGTGTGGGTCTCCGTGTGTGCCACAGACAATCTTTGCTAAATAGAAGAGTTAAGTGGGAACCACAATAGGGAAGTGAAGAGTAGACCAACATCCGATTTGCCCGAATATTTTATCTAACTTACACTCCGCTTTTGACTAATTGAGGAAGTACTGTCTTTATTTGCTTATTTCGACTCACGTCAGTTATTATTATCAGAGTTCGGCTTTGTTCTAGGGTGCCATGGTACTAATTACTTTTCCTTGCGCATTCATTCTTTTACTTGTATTTGTATCTATTGAAGGAAAAAATTGAAGAAGTTCTTTGGAAAAACTGTGCAGAAAATTCGATCAGTGGCAGATGAAGTGAAATGTAAGCATCCTCTTTTCTGAACACATGAGTTTTAGTTTTCAGAAGTACGAAATATGATTATAATGTGAAAGACCGGATATGTATTAAGCACAGAGGTCAGAATTTACTGCGCTCTCATTAGCCTGGTTGTTGGAAACGAATCGTTTTTCGCGCAACCAAAACTCGTCTGAAAGGAAACTTCTCTTAGGTATTTACATGCCAGCCCGTTATTCAAGGTCAGAAATTTTGTAGTGTCAGTGAAGTACCTACGTGTACCCTCACATTTTTATAAATATCAAAATTTCGATACTTTTAAGTTTTTTCGGTTTTCGTGTAACTTCAGAAAGTTTTCCAAATCTTAGACTGATATGCCCTCCCAAAATTCGAAATTATATTCCATTATAAATGTTACGATTTCCACGCGAGCTTAATTAACTGCGTGTTTGTAACTGTAGTTCTTTCTAGTTGCAGTGAGCATTGGATGCGATACTTTTTTTGGCTTTTGATGCATGTTTTATCACCGTAATGCAGAGAAAATTAAGAGTCTCTAAATATGATTTCTGTGAGATCATCACTTGGTTACCGTATTAATTTTTCAAATCTGGGGTAGTCGTGTTGTACACCATAGATAGAAGTCGATAACAGAAACTGGTAATGAATCCTGCTGCACGTTCGCAATGCCCATTGGTTTATCCCTCGTAAGCTTCTGTTACAGATTTTTAGAATCATACATTTTTGAGTAATAAATATTATATAGTCGAGAGGAGAGGATTTGAAATGTCAGTTTCCGGAAAGAACACGAGAGAAATAGAAAATATGTCACCACTGGGGATTGAAACTGGTAATAAATCCAGCTGCACGTTCGCAATGCCCATTGGTTTATCCCTCGTAAGCTTCTGTTACGGATTTTCAGAATCGTACATTTTTCAGTAATAAATATTATATAATCGAGAAGAGAAGATTTGAAATGTCAGTTTCCGGAAAGAACACGAGAGAAATAGGAAATATGTCACCACTGGGGATTGAACCCGTGACCCACGCTTTCGTGACGTGTGCTCTACCAACTGAGGCAGGTGACCTCCGATGTTAACATACTCTATTTCTCTAGTGGCTACGTTTAGCTGGATGTCTATGCCCACCGGATGATGGTCAGCAGCTAATGCACACCTTAGAGAGCCGATGGTAAAGCTTCTCGTATACCTCATAGTTTGCTTGGTGTGGTATGGAACCCTGAAACTGCTTGCGCACTCCTGAGAAGCCCAATGATGTAATGATTAGTAATTTACGACATGAACTATTGTGTACAAGGTGTTTCACGTTCTTTAGATAAAGTATGGAAAGATTGTTTAGTATGGATAGTAGCCATATAAATGGACAATTTTGGCAGGCGTTGTCTGAGAGTTGCTTTTTATCTCGTTTTTCGTAGCTCGAAAAGGTGAAGAATCATCGTCGAGCGATGACGAAGAAGTACAAGAAAACACATATATAAAAGTAAGGGAGATAGAAGGAAACTGAGAAATTTTTAGAAGTGTACACAGTAAATGATACATTTTTGGGTTATCGTAATCGTTGCCCTTGAATGGTACAGTGAAACGCTACGAAAGTCACTCTCTTAAGGACAGTGTATAGATTTTGGTGATATTGAACGACCTTGTTTTAAGCAAGGAAAGAAAATGAAGCGAACAAAAGGAAACCCAATCTGCAAGGCTACCTTTTTACGTAACCAAAAGCTGACGAGTGAAATGCATTTGCATAATATTAAAGAGTCCCCTGAAGAGAACTTAAACGAAAAATTTTTAAACTGGTCCATAGCCCCACGTCTTCCACTTCCCCAGACATTAGGTACCCTAGAGTACTATTTATGTACACGCAATAGTTATACCTGTCACCCTGACAATATTATTGTTGTTCTATATTAAGGAAAGTTTTGGTCCATTTTTTCTTGTTGCGTATTTTGCATAATAACCCACATGCACTCACTTTGACTGTTTTGATCCATTTTTACAATAGATCAATAGTTGTATCGTTTTACTCATTTTTCACATGTTTCAAACCGGCGACACGTTTTAATTTTCGTATTTTTTTTATTTTTGCTATGGAAGCAGTATTACTCTCATTTTGCTCAAGAAAAGATGAAGAGAATAGACTTTGAAATTGTATAAACACTCCTGTATTCTATCATGCACCTAAGAGATCACGTACATAAAAGAAACTAACGTACTTGGAATTTAGATATAGGTCTTAAAAGACAAAGTAGTGCCAATTGGGTAAACCACAACAACTGTAGCACACGAATTATCGCAGAGTATGAAGAAGTATTGCTAGATGGAGAAGGCTTTTAATTACCTGTGGTCCTGTGCAATCAGCAGGCTTCTTTGCCTCAGTGGTTGCCAAGAGAGCTAAGGAGAGAACTCCTGCGGAAGGAAATTACATTTTTTACAGTTAGTAATTGATACAATCATTAGGGCTTAGAGTCAAAACTAATGAATTCTCGAGTTCTTTACAATAGCAAAACTGTTAAGCTAAGTTCAATCTTACAAGCAACCAACCAGTACGTGATTGAAAGAGAAAGTACCTATTGCTACACGTTTGCACCGAAGTCCCAGGAGCTGGGGTCGCCAAAGTGTCTCATGGTTTAATTTTATTAAATACACAAGTCATACACTGCAACCTACACTCATTTTCACGTACATAGCAAATACAGGATACCTTATCAAAGGCCTTGTATTTTTCTGACTTATATCTTGAGGCCCGGGGTAAAATTTCTGAAAGGCTTTCCTCGTTAGTAAATAACATTCCATGTCATAGCTTGCGATTGAAAAATGATGGCAGCAAATTTATCAAGACTTGACCCGTACCTCGATTTGGGCATAATGCCGAAAAGAGGCTTTTCGGCTATCCTTTTTATATTTATAAGAACAGCTAAACTACTATTCGGCTATACTTTTTATACTTCATATAATAGTTTTACAACGTTTTGAAACTTTAATTTTACAGTTTGTTTGTATTTGTAAAACTGTAAAGGTTAAAAATCCTTTAGAAGTAAGGTAAATAGCCGTGTATCATGTTCACGTTTAATCCAGAATTTTTTCATGGAAAAATGAATTATGTTACTTGGGAATTCGACCCCAGGCCTGACGTTTTTGTGATGTATTACAGTGCCAACTATGTCCTCTGTGAAAATACACTTTACTCAAGACCAGGCCCCGGTTGTTACGTTTGCCTTCATTGCAGTACATTTGCGGTTTTGTCTCTGTAATACCTATTTGCAAAGATTTTGTTTTGTGTTACACAGCCTCATTTTAAATAGGTAAAGAATCATGAGTAGGTTTACGATAAACAACAACTTGCCGAAATAAGGTTTAAGTTCTACACTACCCAAAGCAAGATCTAATAAATTGATTAGCTTCTTAAGGGCGGGTTGATAACTTAAGCTAGAACAAAGCCCAACGAAATGGGGAAAAATAATACAACTAAATTTATCCAAAATTTACTGATATGATTCGATTTTCTTAAGGCTTCTTTAGCTCAAATGTCTCAAATAGCATGATTGGCTAAAGTTACACAATACCCAGACATAGACCTTAAAAACGTTTATCCGTTACGTTTCCTAGACTTTATCATAAAAACAATTGAGTCATAGGTAATTTTCATCTGTTCTGTTTCTAACCCTTTTTTATGGCACTGGAAACACTTTACACAATAAAAGTGCCTTTTTTTCGAGTGTCCATTATCCTGATTGTTTTGATTATGAACTGATAGAAAAGAGGATCAGACCTCAGGTTTCCTAATAAGGAATTTAATATATAAATTGTTGCTATGCTATTGCACTGCCAACTGCACTAATTGTTTTTATGAGAAGCCAGTTTATAAGACGCCAGGCTCAATCTCCCCAAAATTTAAAAACTCGAGAGCTGGATGGGGCTGCTCTGAGAGATCTAAAAATTATCTGAAAGACAGTTTGATAACGGATTATTTCATGAGTAGGCTAACCTGGAACAGAGGGTACCCTAAATGAAGTGTGAATTTAATAACAGCAGTGTGATTAGCTCCTTCCGCGTAATCCATCCCCTTCTATTTGATACCTGAGAATAAGACACTGCTAAGAAATTTTGAAGCCTCAAAAGGTCAATATTTTAAGAAACTTCTAGGGCTGGACGCTGAGGTAGTTTCTTATAAAAATAAGTGTATGTCTCTACGTCAGAAACATTTTCAGCACTTCAGACAAAGTTTTGAGTTTTTCAAACTTTGAGCTGCTGTACGATTTACAATATCAAAAGTTCCTATGCCGAAATATGATATACAAACAGAGTTGCGTTTTTTCATTTCTTTCCCTATGCTAGCCAAACCATTTATTAACCCTTGAGATAAAAATATCACCTCAGAGTACTTTAACAATTAAACCACTCATAAATTAAAGAGCGACATTCAACACAATTGAAATCGATACGAGCTAGGTAAATAGGATGCGAACAGCTAAAAGGAAAGTAATATTTAGGTAATATCTTTAAAGATAGAAGATGTAATAAAACTTGGACGTTTAATAGAACTTAACAAACTTTCCGTATACGTTACTTTGCTGACATAAAAAATATGGGCTACGCTGTTTAAGCCCTTTCACCGGCTTCTATATAAGCGCCAACAACAACATTTTGAAAAGGTATCCTCCTCTCCTGGAGTTTCTATATGCAGGATAATTAATTGCATTGTAAAATATTTATTCCTGGCTTTTCAATATTGTAAAATATGGTTAGAATACAGTCGAAAGGAATTTATGTAACGAAACTTTCGGTATTTTTGAGATTATTTTGTTAGTCTTTGGAAACTGTCACTTAAACATTATTGTATCCATTATTTCGGTTCTTAACCTACATAGCGTACTAGCTGTTTAAAGGAGAAATTTAATTTTGATGATTTCCTTCGTGTATTAATTAGTATCAGCAGCACACGGTAAGTTAACACTAACGTATTTGATCATTTATAGCTAAGCTGCAAAGTTTAGGTCTATTTTGAATTTTATAAGATGCGTCTCCGACAAGTCTTTATTACTAAGTACAAAATTGAAGTTTTACAGCAGTAAGTTTAACCTTACCACTAAACCTAAACTTGACAATCAGGCATAGGGTTACCTTAAGGGTGGCGCCGAAACTTCTTTAAAAGCCCGAGACATTATATAACCTAGTGTCATGTAATTAAAGTGCAAGTTTGAAGTATCTTTATAATAGCATTCTGATCTAATTCTACGTTTACATTGCCCAAAGTATTAACTGACTTAAAATTAACAAAACCGAATTGCATTTCGTCACGTTTATCAAAGACGATGCTGTATTTGATTTATCTACTCTATAGTGAATCTTCAGATAAAAATTAGTACCAAGTAAATAGGCCGCAAAAGAATCATTATGCTAACGCAATAAGATACGAACAATAATTCGGTCCTGAGCTTTCGATGTTTCCTCGCATCATTTTCAAAGTGAAATTGCAACGTGAAAAAACGAGTTAATAAGGTAAAACTAGAACAATACCAAATAAAAACAAACAATAGTGAAGTAATAATTGCCCCTAAAGA
This sequence comes from Alatinidae sp. Z8VKAUB7J3, assembly GCA_010016025.2. Taxonomy (NCBI): domain Eukaryota; kingdom Metazoa; phylum Cnidaria; class Cubozoa; order Carybdeida; family Alatinidae; species Alatinidae sp. Z8VKAUB7J3. Next base: position 119,731,459 of record JAAAKM020006971.1, read on the forward strand.
GGAAAATAAACGATAAGGGGAGAAACAAGGGGGAATATGAGGTGTTAGAAGAGAGAAAGGTTTATAAAAGAAGACGTTAGATTGAGGCCTGGCTTACGTTTAAGAAGGAGACCGAATTCAGTAGAGGCTGAAGCGAGAAATGTAAAGTATGAAATGGAACAGTGTGTGTTACAGTCAGTGCAATGAGAGCGAATACTAGAGAAAGGAGGGTCAGAGAGTTTTTCCCAGTCAAGGCTGAAATGCCCAGATGATCCCAGAGGGTCTATGAAATACTTGAGGCGTCTACTCTATAGTTTTACTTTGTTAACCCTCTTCAATACTGGCCGGTAATGTACTAAAAATTGATTGCACCATCTCCTCAACATTTGTTTATGAAATGCATAATAAGTTATCCTGGCTGTCTTGACGAGTATTTTGGTGTTATATATTAAAACGAAGGCATTTTTGAGTTATTATTACGTATTCTAATAGGTCATATAAGCAGGGAACTTGACATATAAGCTGAAAATTATAATATCGTTTACAATATTATCACAAAAAAGAAGTGTTTTAAGGCATGTAAGGTATAGATTGAGTATAACTGTGGAAAGGTAAGGTCTGATATGAAAACAAAATAGTTTGATGCCCGAAAACAGATATGCTAGGTCCTGCAAACTGAAAAAAAACCATTGTGATAAAAAACATTACTACTCTTCTCCACCTGGAATAGAGAAGACGTAGGATACTATACTAGTCAGAGAAATTTGTTAGAAGGAAAGCCGAAAAGCTTGCCGAAGGATGCTAAAAGGTTAAGGTGCTGTAAATCGTAACATAATGATAAGAATAGAAAGGTAGAGTTTCTTCAAAATCGCTTTAATTGAGAAACTTCAGAATTTTATGCACCTTTCAACATTAAAGTTCTTGCACGTCTACGACTAAAACTGCTTACGTCGACATATAACATAGAGGCATAGCTACGCTCTACATTGCTACCCCTATGCTAGCCAAACCATTTAAAAACCCTCGAGATGAAAATATCACCTCAGAGTACTTTAATAATTAAACCACTTATAAATTAGAGAGCGACATTCAACACAATTGAAATCGATAAGAGTTAGGTAAATACTATGGAAACAGTTAAAAAGAAAATAGATTACAACGGATACCTTTAAAGATGTAATTTAAAATATGCTTTTTATAGGACTTCACAAGTTTTTCGTGTGTGCTAATTTGTATACTTAAAAAGTGTGAGCTATGCTAGAAGGCCAACATTGCAACTTCATATGTTGATATGTACTGTAATTACACTTTGGCTCCAACGTGCGTACAATTATACACATAAATTTGTTAATATTTCAAAATTAAGTATACATCACGTTTATACTATATAAGCAAGGATATCATACCTAAAAGCAAGAGCTTGATGCTGTTCGGAGTTCTTTTTCTCTTCATTTTCATTTAGACGTCGGTCACAATTCTACGTGAACCTTCTTCTTTTTCTCACTTGGAAACTATTAGGTCATTTCTGTGCCTCAACAATCCAATTTTCCTGTATCGTCTGTGTGCACAATGAGTTCTGTCCCTTGGGACGTTCTGCTTTCAATGCCTTACAATACAGTCACCTGCTGGAATGATCGACGAATAATACTTGTTAGCAACAATATTCCTGTACCTGCAATCGATTTGACAGAAATTGTGCAGAATGGTGTATAAATAACCCTAAAAGGTCCTCAATTTCGAATTGCCAAAATGATCCTTATCAGGTCCTTGTCGAGGAGCGTATTCCCTTATTGGATTCGATACAATCAGTTACATTATTAGCCAGAAAATCCTGAACTACTTAACTAAAAACGTGTCGTAATTGAGTCAAACATTCACGTGTGCATACTAATTAAGGCATTGTAGCGGACGGTAAAGGAACTTACTTTAATGGCGTTTAGAGATAAAAATTTTGGACCTTTCAGATAGACTGCGGGGGCATTGTCAGATAGATGTAGAAGGTCATGTTAAAACAGTTCCTATTTGAACCCAAGCAAATCCTAGTTGAAGTTTGTCCTAAGTTTTATATCGCTAGAACATGTTTAGTAAATTATCTATTCAAGCAGTTCTCACCTTCTGTAGAAAGCAGTCCTCTGTGGGAGACAAAAAATTGGGATAATTATTGATTGAAAATTGAGATCTAAACAACAAAAGGGGTATTACTGCCTTTTATTTTATCATATTAATGGTCTTCAAAGTGATAATACGAAGTCATGTTTTGGCTGCTTTCAAAATACCCACCTACACCTAATTTGATGTGAAAAAGTCTATCAAAATGTTGATAGAAGGAAAATGCAGACACATATGAATGACAAATTATCTAATCTAACGTTCGGTCCTTTATTCAGTCAACCTAAGAATCGGTTAACGTTTGAGTTACAAGTTACTGTTCGACACAAAACATCAGTAATCTGTTGACACAAAGAAAAGTGTTCTATTGATGTCAATCGAAACAAATGACATCACAGATTTCAATGCCTCAATGGTATGGGACTATGGTGTCATGGCTAGCACATCACCTTGCAGCGCTGAAGGACGGGGTTTGATTTCTCGTGATTCTACGTTTTCATCATTGAGCTTTTCATCCTATGTCATCAGTTTCCCACGTCAAATGGTGATCCCGACATGATGTGCTAGTCATTACACCATGGTCCCATACCATTGAGGAATAGAAGTTTGGGATGTCATTTGTTTTGATTGATTCCACTTCCTGTTACAAGGGCAATTTTATTTTGGAATTTCATGGTTAGATAAAGTCTCAAATCTTTTGTGATATTTATTTGGATTGATCTCTGAGGGAAAAACTTTCTTGATGTCTTTATTTGTAGTACTTAAGACTTGCCGATAACAATCCAGATATATCTAATTTGGTACTATCCTAATATTTCTCTGATAATCTTCTCTTTTGGTATCTTTTCGTTATGCCATGAGAAATCTACGTTGGATGAATTCTCATAGTATGCAATAACCCACAGTTTGGGGCAGTTCTCAGTTGGAGTTTTGATAATCTTTCCAAATACTTCCTCTCTATCTGTAGTTATTTTCACGTATTTGGGTCTGATTTCACTGTCTTGACAAATGCTAAAGTGAGTTAGAAACTTACTAGTTCCTATTTTCTTGGATGATAGTATTTTTGATATTTTTGTATTGTCTGCAGTTTGTTCTTGGGGTTCTTTAGATTTTACAAAGTCAGGATCCTTGAACATCTTCATGCATTTGTCCATAATTGGATATGCAGGATATCTTTCACGAAACTTTTCTTCTCCCATTTTTAGAAATTTTGGAAATATGTTGTTGCATCTGATCTCGTCTGATTTTTTTATAGAAGGGGCAGCAAATGACTCAGGCAAAATATAACTAGTAAATAGTACGGCAGCTATCAGAAAAGCCAATATTTTCTTCATCATTCACGCCTCCTTCTTGCAAGAATGAGAGGAGAAACATGCTCAAACGCGATGGCATTGTAAGACGTGAGGCATGTTTTTCTCCCTTTAATTGGTGACAATTTGTTTTTGTTTTTTGACACCAACATTTTCCTTCTGGTCGTTTGTTTCTGATTAGATATTTGAAGCAGATAGCAATTATTTTGATTCTGAATAAAGTCAACTAGTTTACTTTGTTCAGATTGATATCAAGAAAATCCCTGATTAAATCCACTTCCAACCAAATCACTACATGAGTGTTACAAAAATCAGAAAACCATTGTTTACCACAACTCAAACAGGAAAATACAAAGTTTGTTTGCGATGCAAAAAGAAATTCTCATTTCGTGATAGCAAGTTCTGTTCTGCAAAGTGTATGGCATTAGAATTCAACAACTTTGAGGATCTTCGATGATTTTTCAAAAGTGCCTGTGTTGTGGTCGCTCCTTTGATTCAAGTTTGGGCTTTTACTGTTCTTACCAGTGTGAGTTTATTGCATCTGTAACCAAGAAGAGATTTTACAACAAAAAAGACCTCAAATAGAACCTTCTAGGCTATTTGTTACTCTTTCTGGATTGCTTGTGACTTTTTTCGTGAGCAAATATCTCAAATGTTGCATCAGAGTTTCCTTCCCACTCAAATGTACATTCTCTACATGAATATTTCATTATTTCACCTTTGATTGTAATACAATATTTCATAATTAAGACAAAGGATAGTTGATTTCATTTTGAATCAAGTCAACTGATTCATGGCTCATAAAGAAAACCTAGACCTTGTGTTTTGAGATAATATAATTGCCAGATACACTATGTCGTGCATGTGGAGGCGAATTAAAAGAAAAACTTCGTTGTCCTTATTGTAGACAAACAAACCAATTCACTTGTTCTAGATGTATGTTTGATACACTTGTTCAGTTTCATGAGTTATGCGTAAGAAAGTATGGTGCGACAACTACAAATCTGGCATCAGTAGGACAATAACATGCCTGGATATTTTGCAAAAAAATCAAACAACACTGTTCATCATTTGGCAACAATTACGGCTGAGTGCAACTTGCACCCAATTGAACAATCTGATAGGGTATATTTTACGCCTGATACTCTGGATAATGCACTGTCCCAAAACTTTACTCCGTGCAAACACTGTATTTCTAAATAATCTTGTTTACAAATTGAATATTTTGTATATGCCACATGGTGATAAAATAAAAAAATGACAGATGACATCATCTGTCACACTAGATGTTATGGAGACTAAATGTTGGTTGCAATGTAGGCACCAATACCCATTCCCATGATAACACCTAATCCCATACAGAACAGATCATACTTTACGACCTTTCTAAATGGGGCGTGAACCATTTTATCCCATGTGCTATTTTTTTGAGATTGCATATTTTTCACCTCGGAGCATGATGAACTATATTGTAATTATTAAACAGGTTGCAAGTTGATTTTATGTTAAATTAAATCAACTGGTTTTGCTAAGTCACAACAAATTCAAAAAATACTGTGGTTATATTTCCAAATGTAACACCAGTGTTATGAAACAACATCTAACTCAGAAAAAAGTCGTACACGGAAAACATCCAAAGCAGAATCATCATGAAAAATATACGTGGAACAAGTCATACATCAATGTTGAATGTCCTTATTGCAATTCCAATGATGGCTTTATCCTGTGGTCTCAGTATGATACAATTGGACACTGTCCTGACTGCTCAAAAAACTGGCTTGAAAGTGGGGGCACAATATGGAAAGTCTGAGAAATGGAGTTCTTGTTAGCCCCAAATTAAGAAAAATTCTTGAAAAAAACAAGAGTTGTGCTTGAATTTTTAAAATGATGAGTGATTATATGGTCAAAAAAAGAAAAAAGAAACTGTTTGGCATTTCTGATGATGAAGAATCCTCGTTTTGATTCAAAAACAGTTTCTTACCTTTCTTGATATGTGAAATTTGTGTTGATTTTTGGGATCAAAACTTTCAAAAAAGTTATTCGCGTTGTTACTGATTTACGTAAAAATTGTACACCTCTCCACTATAAGACGTAGTTTTTTTTCTGAAGGTTTAACATGGCACAAACTAAAGCCCAAAAAAGTGCAGCTGCCAAAAAAGCAGCTAGAACTAGAAAAAGAAATGCAAAACTAAAAGCTGAAGCAGCAGAGAAAGCAGCAGCCTTGCGAAAACGCAGAGCCGCAGCAAGACGTAGAGCTGCCGCAGCAGCAACTCCGAAAAAACGTAGTGTGAAAAGAACCACAAAACGTACTGCAGCAAAGAAAGCAGCTCCAAAGAGAAAGGCAGCTAAACGCAAAGCCGCTCCAAAGAGAAAAGCCGCAAAAAGAAAGGCTGCTCCTAAGAGAAAAGCTGCAACAAAAGCAAAAGGAAGACGACGTTAATTGCATAAGCGTTCTGTTCTAGATTTTTGTAGCTGTCATTTTTCTAGAATGGAACTTTAACATGGAAAATTCTTTTTCCATTTTTTATTTTTCAAAATTCAATAACAAACGATGATACAATGGATATAAAATGTAAGAACTGCGGTAAAGACTTTGAATTATTTACTAGTGATTTTTGCTGTGACAAATGTGCTGAAGATTATTTCATGAAGGCCTAGCGTATTAAATTTGATCAAGGTTTTGTCAAAGTTTGTTTAGATGTGGTGTTATCTACTTTTTTAGGCATAAATTATCATGATTAAAGAATTCTTTGAGTTTGTCTGGGACTTGGTTTCAGGTAACTAATTCTTTTTTATTTTTCCTCTAAATTCAACCATTCATCTTCTTTCATTAAACTATCTATGGTATGACTGGTAATAATTTTTGAACTTGTTTGGAATTCAAACTTGTTTTCGTTTTGAATGATAAATCAGTGTCACTTCCTCATGATATTTCTGAGTGGGAATGAACATCTTTGCACCGTTTTCTGTCATTGCGGTAATTTTTGTCAAATGCAATTCAATGATTACTCCTTTATGTCCGTCAACTTCTATAATGTCTCCTACATCAATCTCTGAATTCAAATAGATTCCAATTCCTGCAACTGCATTTTTTAAATTATTTTGGATAGACCATACTACTAGTGCGAATGCGACTCCTACAGATGCAATAATTTCTGTAGCAATTCCAAACAAATCAAAGTTTATTCCCAAATACACTATCTCACATACAACTAAACTAATTCCTACGAGGCTCAGCATCTTCTGAGTTCCTTTGAGTCGCTTTAGCTTGATTTTGATAATTGCTCTGATGACAAAGAATATCGTCAGTGAGATCACTACTGACAATACGCCATAAAGGATACTCTCAAAATTCATTTTTCATCAAAAAACCTATGGCATAACATGCATTCTCGTTTGTTTTTCAGACCTGGCATCCTCACTGAAACTGAATGCTCACATATTTTCTTTATCATTTCGGAAGTACCTTTGTGATTTTTAACTATCTTATTTTGAATAAAGCATGTCTATTTTGAAAATACTTCATATTGAATTTCTCTATTTGTATTCCTCTAGCAAATCTGAATTAAACTCGTAGCGATGTTTGCTTTGCATGTGTTTTTTCAGTTTTCCCCATATTTCGTATGCGTTGTATTCTACAAAACGATAAAGTGGTCCAATAAATTCTATCATGCCAGATATTAGGCAAATTGATATTTCAACAAATCAAAAATTGTACAGATTCTTTTCTAAAATAACCGGTTGACTTTGTGCTGGTCTAAATCAACTAATGAGGATCTTAATAGTATGAAAGTCCATAATATGCAACAGTGAATTCGTGATAAGACAGCTGCTCATTCTCCCTTCTTCGAAGCAGGTCTGCCTTCATTTGAATTCACTATAATTCCTCAAGAACATATGGTTGGAATCTATAGGTAAGATTCATCTGGCTAACTTTATTTGTGGGTATGATTCATGATTTTTGATGCATGATTCAGAGCCAGATACATTTGTCTATCAAACATGGCCCGAAAAATTTAGTGAAATGCTAAAAGAGATCGGTGTAGATTCTGAATCCAAAGAAATTGGAACTGATGATGTTGAACAAGGTGATTATTACAGTAGATATTTTGCTCATACAGCTAGAATGATTACAAATCGTGGATGTCTTGATGTAAAGAACTCCAATATTGACGTCGTCCAAATTGTACAGAAGGGATAACAGATGCAAGACACAAATCCACTTCCATGGGGCGCACTAGACAGATATCAAGCACACTTTATCGTTAGAAAGACTGTTGGCGCTGATGCTGGCAACTTTGTTGCAAGAACAGTTCTAAATACAAAGGGACATTTTGCCTCAAAAGAAGTAGTCTCTGTTTCCTGGAATGGCCCTGGCAGTGTTGCTACAAAACTAAATGAAGATTCTGAACTCAACGAAATGATTGCAAAACAATCAGTAAAGGATGCAACTATCTATGTAGAGCCAACTGATGGTGCTGTGAGAATTAGAGGTAAATGGGATAACCATTTGTCATTTGGAATCACAAAAGAACTCTTTGAAATTTATGACCGTATTGCTGGTCACATCAAATCTGTTTAAGCCTTCCACCAATCTAAGGCTAGAAAATCAACTTTGTCTTTTCCCTTAGGGATTGCTAGGATGAATTGCTTTCTAACTGTAGTTGCTAGTCTTCCTGCAAGAACTATTCCAGTTGATGTAATTGGTTCGCTTCTGTTGTACACTTGAATCAAGTATGGTGCATGATCAATGCCTGGCCCTTTTTCATACACTGCAAAATCACAACCGAATTTTATTCCGGGGTTGATGATGTATCCTTTGTCTCTGAAATTTTTGTAAACCAGATATTTTTTATCAAAATCATGGTATTCTTTTTTACAAATGCCTGTCATCTCATCTACTGTAACTTTCTGTTTTGACTTTGTAATTGTGATCTTTTTGTTTTCTAAAAGGTACAAGCCCTCAATCAAATCTAAAATTAATGGGGCATCAATCTCTTCTGGGTTTGGTTTTGGAATTCCTATTGGCTTGCCATAGTATCCTTTGCTGAAAAGCTTTTTTGAGTCTTCAATATTCCAAACGATGATTCTATTTTCAATTAACTCGCTTTTCATAATTTTAGATTATTTGATATGTATATGAATTCTCTTAGTATGAAAAATAAAGTAAAAATTGAATGATGTGTTCGTTAGAGGCTTAATGCTAACAATATGAAAGAATCTGAAACTCTCTGGCACTTGTCTGCCATCTCTTCAATTCCCTCAATAACATCTTTCATGAGCATCAATTCTTTTGTGTTTGTAACTTCTGTGAGAAGTTTCAAAGTTGCTTGTCTGTATTTGATGTCAATTTCACGCTCAATTGTCTGTGTCTCTTGTGCTAATTCAATAGCATTTGCTGTGTTTGTGTTTAGACTTCTGATAATCTCATTTAGTTTGTAAACTTCGTCAACAACTAATTCGATTAGTTTTGTAATGTCCTTGTCTAGTTTTGCACTTTTCAATGTTGTTGGTTTTACATTTGAGAGTTTGAATGAAATTCCTGTGATGTATCCTGCAATCTCATCCATTGTGTATGCTGTGTTGAGAAGGTTTTCCCTATTCATGATCAAACCGCCTACGTCTGCAACTTCGCGAGTGATCTTTCTTCTCAAGTTTTCAACTTCTTCTTCGATTGTTGAAATTTGTTCTAGAGCATTTTTGATTCCTGTCTTGTCTTTTTTCATCATTAGATCAGGAAGTGTTGCAAGTTCTCTAGCAGCATTTAGAATTCTGTTAATCTCGTCTTGTAAAACTGCGATAGCCTTTCTTTTTGCTTAGACCGAAAGGCGGTTGACCAGATTGAACTGTTGAAACACCACGCCGACGTCCTTGCGGGTCTGCCGGACTGTCGGCGCGATGCGCCCGCCCCGCTGTACCGGGCATCCGAGGATTTCCACGCAACAGGGACCGGCCCGGCGGTCGGCCGGGACCAGGCCGGCGAGGTGGCGCAGAAGCGTCGACTTGCCCGAGCCCGAGGCGCCGATCAGGGCCACCATCTGGCCGGCCTCCACCTGAAGGGAGACACCGGCCAGGGCCGGCCGGTCGCCGCCGAAGGCCTTGCGAAGTTCGGTCACCGCGATCGCCACTGCCATGCCATCTCACCTCCACTCGAGTTTCGAGCTGTGCCTACGTGTGGAGTGCGACGGTTTGATTGCTGTTCGGTGACAGGCTCGGGATACCCGCGCCGCGTCATCGGACTGCAACAGAGGTTGCCTATAAGGAGCCGGGGCCACCGTCTGAAGGGAAGTGGAAAATGATCGCGCAGGAGCAAAAGGCGCACTGGCAAGAGAACGGCTGGGTTGCCTTCGAAGGGTTGTTGGCGGAGGAGGAGCAGGCCGGGCTTTCCGCTTGGGTCGAGGAGGTCGCGCGCGAACCCTCCGGCGGGGAGCAGCGCTTGCACTACTACGAAGCCACGGATCAGGGGCCAAGCCTGTGCCGGACCGAGCGCTTTCTCGAGGATCACGATCAACTTAGCAAGCTGATCACCGGCCCCAAGCTCACCGGCATCGCGGCGACGCTGTTGGACGAGGCTTCGGTCCTCTACAAGGAGAAGATCAACTACAAGACGCCCGGCGGCGCCGGTTTTTCCGCCCACCAGGACGCCAGCGCCTACGCCTTCGTCCGGCACCACGTCACCTGCCTGATCGCGGTCGACCCCATGACCGTCGAGAACGGTTGCCTCGAGTTCGCCGACGGGCGGGCCGACCGCTTGCTCGAGGTCGACGGGAGCGGCTGCATTCGGCGCGATATCGCACGGTCCCTCGATTGGCGAGCGGTGCCGCTTGCGGCTGGCGGCGCGCTATTCTTCAGCTCCCTGGCCCCTCACCGCAGTGGCCCGAACCGCAGCGACCGGCCAAGGCGCGCGGTCTATCTCACCTACAACGCCCGCGCCGAAGGCGACCTGCGGGCCGCCTACTACGCGGATCGCGACCGCACGTTGGAAGCAACCCGGGATGGTGAGGCGCTGCGCATCAGCACGATCGGCCATTTCCAAGGTACACCTGCCGAACCTGAGCCTGTTGGATAAGACAGATCAGTACTTCGGTTCGCCATCCGCGCCGCTATACTGGCGCTTTGGAAACGTGGTCGCTTGTGGAGGACGGCATGGCAGAGGAGTCGGAGCAGACGCGCAAGGCCGGGTGCGGCTGCGGCGGACTTTCACTGGAGGCGCGGGGAGAGCCCTTGGAGGTCTACGCTTGCGGGTGTCTCAACTGCCAGCGCGAATCCGGCGGCGCGTTCACCTATTCCGCGGTCTTTCCGGAAGTGTCTCTGTCGATGGCGGGCGCTCAACAGACCTGGCGCCGCAACAACGAGGCGGGTCGTTGGCTGGAGTCGATCTTTTGCCCCACCTGCGGCGTCACGCTCGGCGTGCGCCTGGAAGCCTGGCCGGAGGTGGTCTGCGTGTCCGTCGGCTGTTTCGCCGATCCGGACTTCCCCAAGCCCGAGAATTTCTACTGGACCTCGCGGCTCCATCGCTGGCTTTCTGTCCCCGACGGCACCGACGCTAGGGAGACCCAGTAGGGCGGCGGGCAGGGTGAGGGGGCTGCTCCCTACCTAATAAGTAAAGGTCGACAGCCCCACGGTGATCCCCGCGCTGCCGACCAGGATACCGACGCGCTGACCGCGCAGCAGCCGCGCTTGCTCCAAGGCCAGGCTCATGGCCAGCGGCACGGAGGCGGAGGCCGTGTTTCCGAACTCTTCATGGGTCGAGAAATGCAGATCCAGCGGTAGGCCGATCTCTTGAGAAATCGCGCGGTTCACTCGGGCGCCGACGGCGTGGGAGAAGATGATGTCGTAGGACTGGCTCTTGAGATGCTCGTCCGTCTTGAACACCTTCGAAAGGTGAGCCACGGTCTTGGTGAGGAGGCGCGTGGAGTCGGCGACGAATCGGCCGGGCATCAAGCTTTCGCTGGTTGGCATCGAGAAATTGCCCGCGTTCTCGAGCGGCATCATGCAGAGATCCAGATCATCGGGGAAGGTCTGGATGTTGAAGTGAAAATCGTCATCCTCCGTATGCTCGAGGAGCGTGGCCGCCGCCGCGTTGCCCAGAGTCGCGGCCGCGCCGTATCTCTGAATGTCACCGACTTGCTTCAGGTCGAAACGGATAAAATCCAGCATCCCGGACTCGAGGTTGACGATCAGCGCCCTGCGGTAGGTCGTCCCGTTCAGCATGGTACGTGCGACCTCCATGGCGCGCAGCCATCCCGCGCAGGCGTCGAGTATGTCGAAGCAGGTGGCGTTGCTCGCGCCAAGGTGCTTCTGGACCGCCACCGCCGTGCAGGGCTCCAGCCAGCCGCGAGAGACGCTGGCATAGATGATCAGGTCGATGGACTGCACGCCCAGGCCCGCGTCTTGTAGAGCGCTTTCGGCCGCCCCGATCGCCAAGTCGAGCGACGCCTCGCCATTGTAGGCGATGCGGCGGCTCGCCACGCCACTCATGGAGAGGAAGAGATTGATCCTGCGCTCGATTTCAATCCACTCGGCGTCGGGCAGATGCGGCTTGCTGCTCTCCCGGAACAGCGCGATCACGTCTTCGTTATTCAAGACCGTTCCGGGAAGCTTGTGGGAGATCGATCTGATTCTCATGACCTACTCATTACACGTTTCAACTGCGCGGCTCGGCCCTTGCGCGGCCGCGGTGTCAAATCCCTGTCCGAATTCTTGTTGGAAATGCCAGCTATGCCTTGCCGGTGTCCATCGGCGCGGACTCGCCGATCAGCCGGACCTCCTCCGGGCTTGCAAGTCGCCGGTCCCAGTCTTTCAGGAGCGGATCGATGATTCGAAACCAGAGTGGCGGGATCAGCGCGATTGCGGCCATGAGGCTCATGCCGAGGGGATAGACCGGTGCGTCTTCGAGAACGGTGAGTCTCCAGTAGGGGCGGGAGGCGGAGCGGTGATGGTCGGAGTGACGCTGTAGATTGATGAAGAGGCTGGTGGACAGGAAGCGGGGGCCGTTCCACGAGTGCCGTGGCAGGACCGGTCGACCGGGTACGCGGACGATCCCATAGTGTCCCACATAGTTGGCCATCTCGATGAAGACCACGGCAATCGCGGCGCTCGCCGCGAATCCCAGCAATCCTCCGCTGCCGCCCAAGGCAAGAACCCCGGCGACGAGCACGGCTTGGAGGATCAGCCCCTGCAGAAAGCGATTGCGCCGATTGAGCGGTGATTGGCCTTTGTGGCGCATGCGCCGGGCCTCGATCCCGGCGGCCCCGTGATATGTGCCGACCACGGCCCGCGGCAGATAGCGCCACAGCGTCATTTTGCGCGGCACCGTAACGATATCGTGCGGCAAGCCGACGTTCCGGTGGTGGCCGTAGACATGCTCGATCGCCATCGGGGCGTAGAGGCATTGTGTGAGCAGGAGCTGCGCGCACGACCAGTCGAGGCGCGACGGGCGGTGGAACAGCTCGTGGGCGAAGGCGGCGGTGGCGCCGAAGATCATCCCGGTGCTGAACAGCGCACCGGTGATGGCAACCCAGGGGAGCTCTCCACCGGCCCCCGTCACCGTTGCCAGATCGCCCAGCGGCGATCCAGGCGAGGCCGTCTGCAGGATCAGCCCAAACGTCATCAGGACCGAGAGCGGGACGGCTGCGTAGAGAAATGCCTCAAAAAGGACTTTCTGGCTTGCGATCACCGGATCGCGGTAGTCTCCCCCGGCCTCGTCGAGCAGTAGAATGCCCACCGTGAGCATTCCGCCGGCAAGCCAGGTGAAGGCGCCGCCGATGATAAACGTGATGATCGCGACGCACTGCAATGCCGGCAAGGCGGCGAAACGCGCGCTGGATACAATCGATCTCATCCGACATTCCCCGAGTGACGGTGGACCACACAAGAGACTGCCAATTGGTATTCGCACAAGCAACAGGGATCGCGGGCCAGGCGCAAGGGGCGCGGCGCTGCGCCTTGCCGTGGCGGGCTTGTGGGGCACCCGCGGCTCGGGCAATGTCTTCGGCAGGATTCTTGGCCGGGCGCGGAGGCTCCATGGCTCTGTCTTGCTTTGCAGGTTTGGCGCGGTGGTGGCGGCGCGGACTGCTCGTGGTCGGCCTGCTGTCGGTCTTGAGCGGCACCGGGCACGCGCAAAGCCCCTCGCCTGACTGCGCCGTGCTGGAACGGCTGGCTGGAACCTGGCTCGGCCGGGGCAATCTGCAGCGTCATGCCCTCAGCGGCAAGGAGCCGGTGCGGTGCCGGGTGGACAACGCCTGGTCCGGTGCGCGCCGGGAGGTCGGGAGCCGTCTGGACTGTCGCGGTGTCGACGGCGACCTGACCTTCGAGGGCGCCATTGCTGCGACCGGAGACGATGGCTTCGTGGATGGGACGCTCGAGGGCTCCGCGGGCCTCGAACAGGGGGTGCTGTCCGGGTGGTGCGAGGCGGATGCCGTCAAGCTCGACCTGACGGGGCTCAATACCACGACCAGGGAGCCGATCGAAGCCCGCCTGGCGATTTCTCTGTCCGAGTCGGACAGCACCTTGACCAATGCCATGGAGGCGCGCGATCCCGATACCGGCGACTGGTTCTCGGTGCTCGAGGTCAGCTTCGAGCGATGAGGTCCGGATCGCAACGGGAGATCCACGGGCCGCCGCGATCTAACTCCGGCTCGGGCATGATACGAGTATGAAGATCACCGCGGGATTCGGGATCGAGCGCCTGGGCATCTGGACTCTCAGGTTTCCGCGCCTGTGCCTGCTACTGGTTCTCCTGGTCTCGGCCCTCTTCGTCACTGGCGCGTCGCAGCTTCGATTTAACAGTGATATCCGGGAGATCTTCAGATCGGATTCGGCCGACTATGCCGCGCTGGTGAAGATGACCCGGCAGTTCCCGGGTAGCGAGCAAGACATCTTGGTGCTCGCCGAAGGACCTGGGCTGTTCAGCCCCGAGAGGCTCGAGGCGCTTCGCGACCTCCATCTCGAGCTCCGCTTCGTCGAGGGCGTGCGCGAGGTGCTCTCCATGTTCTCGGCCCGCCGCGTCCCGGCTCCCGGCGCGGATCCAAGCCTGATTTTTCCAAGCGACTTATCGGCCCTGGAGGAAATGGAGGCGCTCCGGGCCGAGGTGCTTCGCCATCGCCTGGTCCGGAACAAGCTGCTGTCGGGGGACGGTGAGCTCGCGTTGTTCGTGGTGACCTTGGATGGCGCCCAATCCGGCCTGGCTGATATTCAGGTTGTGATCGATCGCGTTCGAGAGGTCTCCAAGGACGCGCTCGCGCAGACCGGTCTACGGGTTGGCTTGACCGGACTGCCGGCCATGCGTGTCGAAATTATCGGTGCCTTGCAGCAGGATCAGCTGGTCTTCATCGCCGGCGGGTTTTTTCTGGCGGTGCTGCTGTCCTGGCTGTTGCTTCAGCGGCCGCGCGACCTGGTGATCGTCTGCATGCCGGCGGTGGTCAGCACCGTCGCCCTGGTCGGCTCCATGTGGCTCAGGGGGCAGGAGATCAATGTCCTGACTAACGGGCTGCCGGCGCTCGTGATGGTGATCGCCTTCGCCGATTCGCTCCACCTGATGTTCGCGCTGCGCGGTAAGCTGAGGGCCGGAATGGAGCTCCGGCCGGCGATCGTGAAAGCGATCGAGGAGGTCGGGCCGGCCTGCGTTCTGACCTCCTTGACCACCGCGATCGCCCTTTCGACGCTGGCCTGGGTCGACAACCCTCTGATCGCCGGGTTCGGGGCCAGCGCCGCGCTCGGCACCGTGATCGCCTTCGTCGCGACCATGCTGACCTTTCCTCCGGCCGCGCTGCTTCTGCTCGCGGGCGACAAGCGCGGGCCGGCCTTGGAGGCTCGAGACCCGAAGGTGCAGCGCGCGATCTCGGCGGTCAGTGAATCCCTGGCCCGGCTGATCTTACGCCGCCCTCGGACCGTCGCGGCCAGTGGCCTGCTGCTCTTCGTGCTGACCGCCACGCTCTACTGGGCCAACGAGCCGCACTACATTTACCGGGAGTATCTGCCGAGCGGCAATCCGGTGTTTGAGGCTATGCGCCAGGTCGATCGAAAGCTAGCCGGCACCAGCACGATCAGGCTGCACCTGCAATGGCCGGCGGATGCCGAGCTCTTTTCCCGGGAAAGCTTGGAAGTGGTCGGCCGGGCTCATCGGCTGCTGGCCGCAACCCCTCTGACGCCGGAGACCTGGTCGGTCCACGGCCTGACCCGGTCGCTCGCCGAGGCAGGTTTCGAGGACGGTGAGATCCTCGCTTTTTTGGCCGAGTCGCGCTCGCCGCTGCTTGCGCGCATGGCGTCTCCGGATGAGCGCGCCATGCTTGTCACCGGCCAGTATGCCGATCGCTCCTTCTCCTTCTCCTTCTCCTTCTCCTTCTCCTTCTCCTTCTCCTTCTCCTTCTCCTTCTCCTTCTCCTTCTTCAGGGTGCTTTGTCCTCACAGACGTTAGCTATCATGACTCGCCATATCTTCCGATCTTATGTTAATTTTATCATTATTTTGTCCACTTTTGTCTTTGCCTTCCTTGAATCTTCTCTCTGTGAGCGTGCTAGTCACCAGTTTACTCTCTAGTTGACTTTCTCTTATTAAATGCCCAAAGAAGTGTAGCTATTTTTAAATTACTGTCCATCTACAGGGAAAATAAAATTGGAAGAGGGCAAGAACACGGCCTATTCGAAATACCAGTGAAACTTGCTCGAGCCATCGAAAGACGCCTTCATATGATTTCCATAAGCTAGTGTGTGTATGGATTACCCAAGGATTTCTAATCATTTCTCTGGAAGTATATTTCCCGCCTCTGGTCCGTAGAAATTCGGTATTATTTCTCTTCATCTTCATTTTGACTTTCGACCTTTATAGATTTTCAACGTTTTTTGACTTTTGGCCTCTCTTCTGACTTTTGGTCGACTTTTTTTGACCTTTTCGGAAAGCTATACTAGACGTTTCTAGCGGTAAACTTCTTGCATTAATATCACTGCATAGCTCCTTTGCTGGAGGCAAGATAATTAGGTTTTGTGAGGTTCATCAACAAATTTAACAGACCTCGGTTGTCTTGCTTGACGATGACCGGTGCATAAGTAAGGAGATAAGAAAAAAGGACAAAATTTTTCACTTCCACAACTTCTGCTGGTAACAGGCCTAAAGTTAATGGCAAAGAAAATAAAACATCACACTCATACAAACCGCCTTAGCATTTGTAAAAGAAACAATCAAATTTTCCGTGAACGAATCAAGTTCACGAGATGCTTAGGAATCCTGACTCAAAGTATGAAAGTGAGTGATCCATAAGCAAGATCTAGTCTGAGTGTTTGTTGTTCTCAACCAGATTTTAGTTCTAATCCTTCGAAGGCAGAGGAAAATCTATTTATGGTCTTTAGGAATAGACCAACAAAGCCCTAAATTTCTTAAGAAGCTCAAAAGTTTTCTTTCTCGTGAAATCAAGATTCCTTTGGTGACAACAAAGCATGTTGAAGGATCACAAACGCGATTATCCGTCCTATCTGTAGAGAATAAAAGCTATTCTACACCAACGTAGGACCTGAACGGCCTTGTGCAAAATCCTATCATTTCAAAAGTACCGAGTGCAATCCTGTAACTATATTTAGATTTGAGAGAGAAAAAATTAGGATGACAGGTTCTGTGAGCTGAACACTGTCATTTGGTATAATACTTGTTCTCTGTTTGTAACAGGTCTTTAAGCTCTACAAAGCTGCCAGCCTATGAAGCATATGGTTTAGGACCCCGATCTTGGACTTTCCCAAAAGGGGTGCCAGGCAAACCTGTCAGACTTGCCAATTATATGCAATGTGATTGATGTGCATAACCTATACACACTTTCATTCCGATTTCAACAACAAGGCTGTCGGTAATGATTTTGAAGGTTCATGCTAGATTTCCTGAGGTATTTTTAGTAGGCTTGCCGCTATTATTGCGACACTTTTTTCGCACCTGACACTTTCCTTGGGGTATTACTTTGGTATGTAACGCTCCAAAAAATAAGGGAGTGACTGCTGGAGCGTCACTAAATTCGAAACAAGATTTAGTAATAAATTTGTAGCAGCAGCAACTAAGTCTGAGATGTTTTAGTAAATGACCTTAAGCACATAATTGTGGAGAGCAGCAATCATTAAAAGACCTTAAAAACTGGAATATTGTTTTTGCCATAAGACTATTCAATTTTCTCTGTGGACATTGCAAGATTACCTCGAAAGCTAAGATATGTTTATAAAAGAGATGCTTCTCAAATTACGTGTCATTTCCTGGGCTTTTGTATCCCTAATTTATATTTGAGTTTATACCATAGTGGAGCATCGGTTGCAACAGAGGTATTTTCATTTTAGTTTTAGCTGTTGTTTAGTTTTCTTCAAAAAAAAATATCACCCTCTTTTATGAAGATGAAGCAGATAGAGTTCTACCTAAAGCTTAAAATACGACAAAACTATTATATTTGTAAAAATCATAATTTTTATTTCTTTATTTCGGTGAAAGTCATACCGGGAAAGTGCAATAAGACAATGAAGACGCTTGCATTTTTAAAAAAAATGCCGACAATTTAAAGAAATGTAAGCTTTGAAGAATTTCTCTTGAGCTCGTTTTGAGAATGTGGCCCTTTGAAACTTGTAACCTCACGAAAACAAAGCTAATGACAGAAGTCTTCGTCCAGAAAAGAATCATTGTCCCATGCCAGCTTTATAGGCATTACCATTAAACAGTCCTGGATAAAGAGACAAGCGTCCAAAAACAGGCTTTGCTTTGGTGACACGTTCAACAAGAAAGGTCATTGGACAAGGCTTACGTTAAAAATTACATGATAGAATAAGGTGTGGTTGCCCATCAGCGACGTTGAGTGGTACGATCAGAGCTGACTACGCTGCTTCCAACATCTATTCTTTGTCCTCATCACCTTTCATGTACTCTTAGTGGGTGTCTGTTTCCTTCCTTCCATGCCAAGTTGACTCAGAATTATTTTTCTATCGACAATTTTTGTACTTATTTACTAATTTGTTTTACAAGCGTCAACACAGCTTTCTACTACTAGCTTTGAGAAATGCTATGGATAAAAATTTACCCAATAAGCTTTCCAAGCAATCCCCCCACCCCCCCCCCTACCACGGTCTTTGGTATACGTACTGTGTCCTTTTCAAATGAAACACTTTGCCAGTGGAGTATGCAGGGGGGTTGAGAATGGGAAGGGCCACTTCGGTTTGACAAGGTCCCTATTCATCTCCGATTGTTACCCCAACACCAGCTTTAGTAGGGATGTTGGTTATTTATTTTACTCGCATTTTGATATTATAGCCTCGTTTGGCAATCTCCTTTTCATCTCTTTTATTACCAGTTATTTCCTGTACGTCATTAGCTTTTTCTATTGTAACACTTGTGTCTCCTGTATAACAGCCCTCTTTGTGCTTAATAGATTCAGATTTTGATTGACTTTAACGAAGTTCAGACGAGTGTTACATTCGATTCTTCTTGCGATTATGCATCTTATTTAGATATAGGTCTTTTAAAACAAGGGATATGCTTGTACACTCCCATTCTTTGGCATTTTTAAATGAAGAAGGCAGTTCACATTGCAATTATCCAATAATAAGTTCACCAAGGCACTCTCACTTTTTTGGGGGAGGTTTGTTTTATCTAAAAAAACCATTCATATGATCTCAACTTCATGGCACCCAAAAATAAAGCTTTTTTGCTCTTTTAGCCCAGCCCTTCCTCTAAAACATGTAATGTGATTTGGGTCGTAATTGCTTTACTAAGTCCTAAGTTTCAGAAATGTTTTTCTCGTGGCTTCTCACATGTCATGATAGGAGGCTTCTACGAACGACTCATCACTTTATCTCGCTTGCATGTCAGCAGGTCACCGCCAATACTCACTGTCGAAGTCTAAGTTAAAAAATGCTTATCTCAAAGAGACTACAGTGAAAGAAAGCTTGGTGATCGTGATATTTCTGCACCAGTACCTGTTAAAACCAACTATTGAAGCAAGCTCAAAGGACATAAAAAAGTTTCTCCCACCGCCATTTTTCAAAGAACGAGTTGCAAATTTAATTCTTAGGAAATAAAATGAATCGGCTATCTACAGCAAAAGAATAATTGTGCTTTGTTATTTGTTGCTATCAATTTGGCAGTATAGTGAAAGAGAGGTGTTGTCTATATTGATCAAGTTTTCCAGCCTTACAGTGAGCAGCTGGGCAGATGTTTGGTTGATTTCTCAACCTGTTGTTATCTCGAAGAGTTCTCTCAATTGTACGAGTTTCATAGTTCCCCTAGGGCTGATTTTAGCTGTTCCTTCAGCAAGCTCACCAAATCATTATACTTTCTACGGGGTTGTTTTATAAACAAAGCTAATGGCAATTGTCTGCCTGCCCTCTGAGATATCTTGATGTCTCCTGTGATCCACACGTGGATGCCACATGGAAGCAGCTGATATAAGAATCAGCTGTGTACATCTCGCAGGTCAAGGCTTTTCAGCTAGCATTATCATGTGTATAAAAATCTGTCGAGTGGTCATTTAGATTTCTATATAAAAATCGGTTTGTATATTATGAAGAAATATTGTTAGTGATTGCGTGTCGATTACTGACTGGTATAAAGCTGGTATGCAAGGGAAGTATATCGTTTTGTGTAAGTAGAAAGGGCATAATGGTTGTGATAAGCAGTTTTAGCCGATTCTAGGACAGCTTCTGGAATAGATGTTTCTCCGTCGGAACATGCTCTGATTAGAGATTTCCTGAGTGATAGATTCCCGAGGACGATTTTCCGGTGGATGATTCCCCAATGAGACATTCCCCGATCAGACACTTTTCAAATCCCTGAAAATTTACTGTCTAGATAATAAGCCAAGACATATCCTCGGAAAACTGTCAGGAGTGGAGTCTTCCATCGGAGAATTTTGTTCGTCGTGGAAATGTCCAGCCCTGGTATTATCTTGACTCCGTTTTAGCGTACAGGCTCAAATACAAATTTATTCCCGCCCAATATGAAATGATCCATGAATATAAAACTGTTACTTTTAAGGTGGAGTCTAAATTTGCCAGGGAGCATGAAGCACCTTGTAGGGAGCCCTGATCTAAGGATATGTATATATAATACTACTGTAAAGGTATTTAGCAAATAGCCAGCATGTGAGGATCGTTCGGGTTTGTTACAAGGTTGTGCAACGTATTACTAGGATGATGCGTGCATATCGGGTGTGCTTAGTGCTAAATTTTAGAAGTTTAGGTTCAAAGCCGGACACCTATTGCAGAAGAACACTTTGCAAAGGTCTGGAACGAGTTTTACAGTGACGTAATTGGGACGAACATGCAGCGTGGTTTATGGCAAGGGGATATTTTATCAGTATTTATGAGATTTTCGAAACACGAGAAGCTTCAAATACAACATCTTCCCTTGATGTTTACATTTTTCAAGAGGAAAATGTCCGATCGTTCAATAAAAACCAAACATTTTAACTGATAAGTCGAAAATCGCTGATAAATATTTCTGATTCCTGAAGGTAGAAATGTACACTCTCTCAGGCCTATTAACAATATGTAATCTGGCTTATTAATTTTAAAATTGCATTCTAAAAGTTTCATTACTTTTCGTAGAAAGTATTCAACTGTTATTTCTATAGTTGTCACTAACAGAGTATTTATTTAGACTGCAAAATAATATTTAGCATTGCTTTCTCATAATTATTTATGTATTTAATGTGACCATTTATTGTGAGGGGAAGGTTTCTTCAAATTTCCTTTAAGAGATGCTAATGGTTTTCCAGTTATCTCATGAGACATAAATTCTACTTTCATGTGCCATTCTGCCTGTATGCTATTTTGTTTTACCGAAGTACTTTTTTATGTTATGCTTTTAATCTGAGTGTGAATCTTCATGAATCCCTCGGTGAGAGACGCTATTTAACAAATTCTAATATCTTCCTTACTAAAGCCATTTTAGCCATCTTCTTGCCAACTTCTTCATCCATTGAATGCCCCCCGAAAGATGACCTACTTACACAGCTGTCGTCCCACCTGCAGCTAAACTGATGGCTTCTGTTAATTGCTTATTGGGCGGGTACCTTGTGTTTGCATTTTGTCCTGAATAGAGACTTGAATCTTAAACGAGAGAAAAATTAGCGCCAAGACGCTCCGTACACGTTACCTGGTTTAGGGTCGTAGCAAAATTTAGAAACTTGAAGGGGCTATTCTGAAGATGTTTAGTTATGGGTGTGGCAAGGACAACCATTATTGTTGCGGCACTGATATGGCACTGATGTGACACAGGTATAGCACCTGTACTGATATTTCACTGATGTGACACTGGAATTTAAACAGTGTGGTACTGGTGTTGTACTGGTGTTGTGCTGGTGTGGTGCTGGTGTGGCACTGATATGGCAGTTGTTTGTCACTGATGTTGCGCTGTTGTGGCACTAATATGGCGCTAGTGTGACACACGTATAGCACCTGTACTGATATTTCACTGATGTGACACTGGAATTTAAATAGTGTTGTACTGGTGTTGTACTGGTGTTGTGCTGGTGTGGTGCTGGTGTGGCACTGATATGGCAGTTATTTGTCACGGATGTTGCGCTGTTGTGGCATTAATATGGTATTGGTGTGACACACGTATAGCACCTGTGTGGCACTGTACTGATATTTCAGTGATGTCACACTGACATTTAACTACTGTGGTACTGGTGTGGTACTGGTGTGGTACTGGTGTGGTACTGGTGTGGCACTGGTGTGGTACTGGTGCTGTACTGGTGTGGTACTAGTGTGGCACTAATATAGCACTTGTTTGGCACTGGTGTTGCGCTGTTGTGGCACGGATATGGCTCTGGTGTGACACAGTTATAGCACCATTGCCCTTAAACAATGTTACACGTTTGACACAATATAATGGTCGCGATATGATAGTCATATAGAAGTCATCCATAGGAACGTAAATGATGCTAGATCTTTGATTGGTGTTTCCTTTGGATACATACAATATAAAAGACGTTGGTCGTTTTTGAGTTGTTCTACCTCTGTACAAATGGCACACTATAGTGACACATATATACTGTGAGAGGGAGCTCGGTCTTAAGTCAAAAAGAAGCAAGTCAAAAACAACATATAAAGCGATTTTATTCAACGTAGGAAACGACACAACTAGTGGTCTAACATCCATCAACTAATGAGGAAAATGCAAACATTTTTAGCAGAAAATAATCTTGCAATCGGTTTTCAATATTTTGTCCAAGTGACGTATCCCTTTTCGGTATTGAGTTAATTTAAGTGGTCATTATGAATACTAAAATCATCACAAGAAAAGGCTTCACGTCATACACCTAATATTTGACTGAATGTAATGGAGGTTGCCATGCTCCAGCATCAAGTCCAATAAGAGTATGAGCAATTTATTTCTTCGTGCCTTCAGTTATGTTGGTTACAAAACATAAATGACGTGAAGTTTAGCAGCCCTTTCATGTTTCAAGACGACAAAAGACAGACAGCGGTATTGACATTGCTTGAGGGCATTACCTACGATAACTGTAATCATACAAATCATTTAAGCATGAGTCTGTAACGTTATTACTAGTCGAGTTACTTGCCAACGGTAGAGCCAGGGGCGGTACTGAAGTCACGCCCGCCTACCAAAGGTCCTCCATCAATATGTTTTTTCTCATTCTAACTAAATATAGGCTTTAGTAACTACAGTTATATTGTGACTGTGAGCGGCTAAGAGAATATGACGAGGGGAATCGAAACGATCTTTCCACGAGAGTGTTCAAGCTAGATTCTTTATAAATGTCCGCCTCCCCATTATCAATTTCTAGATCCGTTACTGATCATTGCGCAATGAGATTGAAACATGAAAGTATCTACTTTGATCAAAAGCCGTCCGTAGTTTGATCCTTGAATCCTATTAATGAGTGACCAAACTTTACCTAACTTTAACTCTCTGAGACATTTTCTCAAATGCTAAAATGGAAGTGGGCATCCATGCACAAGTAGGCCTACAAGAAAGATCGCCAAATGGCAACATAGGTTATCAATGTTTGTTCACAGGCCGAATATTCCTGATTTTAAGTTATTTTTGAATGATTACTCGCCCTCCTTCAAAAAGATACCAGCAAAATGCGCATTGCCCTTTAGATATACTCAAATAACATGTCATATAGGACTTCACATAATTATTCATGTTTGCAGACCTCGAAGTCGCGTATTCGAGAGTTGAGAAGAGCGGATATGAACTGATAGGTTTAGTAGAGTTACTGGAAAAAAGATGTCACCACCGGACTTAGAAATCAGAATCTATGCCATCGCGGGTCGTGTCTTCAAAAACAAAGATGGAGGGTTGAAAGCTTTTATGGACATCGGGGAAAATTAACTTTGGTATTATCACAGTCGCCATTGCTCAGTTGGAAGAACACCAGATTGGCATTCTGTTAGTCACATTCCGTTAGGCTCAGATCCCGGTGGTGACATTCTTTCCTTTTCTCTGACAAAACTTTTAACTATGAGCGCAAAAGAAGAACTTTGATAATCCTTGAGACCCACGGATAATTAATGGTCTCAGTGAAATGATAATAAAAAGCTCATTGCGAGCACTTAATTGCAGTGCACTGTTACCGTAAGACGAAATGTGTGCTGTTGTGGAGTGAAGATGGCTGCTGATGTCTGAAACTTGCAGCTGTGAGTGATCTTGTTTTAGATATTCCGTTTTGTTTTGAAAAGAACACTAGAACACTAAAGTCCAGTTGCGTTGAGCTGGATCTCGATGTCCACCAGTGGCAGATTGGGAGATAATGTGCCAATTAGAGAAATAGAGTATGTTAACATCGGAGGTCACCTAGCTCAGTTGGTAGAGCACACGCCACGAAAGCGTGGGTCATGGGTTCGATCCCCGGTGGTGACATATTTTCTATTTCTCTAGTGTTCTTGTCAAAACTAACTTCTCCAATTCTCTCTTAGTTTCTGCATGGTTAGAAGTCAATGTAATTAAAGGTAAACTTTTGGACACCCAACGTTTGGTTTCAGTTCTTATCGTGCTTATGTCCATTTTACCCCTGAGTCCTATTACTGCCACAAACGCAGTTAAATGCAATTACAACCGAAAGCTCAGCTGACCTTATAAATATCTTAAAGATCTAAAGAAGGATAGTGATGGCACGTACATGAACTCAGCTAAAATTATCTGGGCAAAGCCATTGTAAATGTCTTAACAACAAACGTTTTTTTCTTCTCTTGTTCACACGTGTCGCGATTTCAAAACTTGGAGAGCACACATAATCATTATTAGGAGAGATAACAATGAAATAAAGAGATAATCGTTTTAAAACCAAATTCACGTCCCGTACATCATTTTAACTCTCAACCACAGCTGAGATTTGGTCCAACAAAAGCAGATCGTAAACAAACCGCTGAATCTCTATCACTGAGCAAACGTATTTATCTAGCATATTAACTTGATTTCTTTTGGTAGGAGTATTCCGACAGGGGTACATTTTGTTCCGCAGCTAAAACATTGCTTTCAATCTTTTACGGGCAGAAATTAAGTTTGCTTTCACAAGTCAATGTTACTACGAAATAATAATAATGGCATTGACTTTAGCCAGCCAGCTGAAGAAGAGTTCTAATACTGCTTTTGTGTGTTGTGTTTGTATGTGATCCCTCGCCTTTTCTTCCATATAAATTCATCGCCAACCGTTGCCATTGTTTTTAATTGCTTCAAAGTCTCCCCATTGTATTTTTTCTCGATTGTGAAAGGTACATTAGAGGATATAGAAAGCAAGAAATTTTGCTGTAAGCATCAAAGGGCTTTGGGTGCTACTGAGACCAGGGAATATGTACAAATTTCTATAGTCGTCGTCGCTCAAAATTTACGATTGAATGCTCTGTGATTTATCAACAAGTTATCACTGCATCTGGTATTAAGAAGGCAAATGCTCAAACGATAATGGAATAGGGGAGCAATATGGTAAATCTGTTTAATTTGAGGTTGGCTTTTAACCGTCTGAAGAGCCGATGGAATGCCTATTTTATAACTTAATAGGTTAATGTCACTTCGTTGTTCGTAGAGCAATCGTTATGACGGAAAGAAACACCGCTACTGGATGTTAATAAAATCGGCTTGTTGGATGTTGTTTAGAGAATCCTTCGTTGTCAGGACATTTACACTGAATTCGGATATATCCTGGGCAAACCCTGAAGGAGATTTATATTAATTTGTTTTATAGCCATAAACAAACTTCTGTGGATTGGAGAGTTCATCTGTTCAAGGAGTTAATGCATAACACATAATTAGAAGTTGATATCATGTTTCAGTGGAACCTCACATTTGTATAAATTGTTGCTAGCGATTTTCATCATATCTCTGGATTATTGCTCTGTAGATTGTCCTGAAAGATTGGAACAAACAGTATTCATTCATTCATGACTAGTCGCAGAATTGTTTCCAAACAAGACCTAATTGCTGTTTATCGTCGAGCATGTTCAACTTCTTAGGTTTCAAGTTTGATACAAAATAGACGAGAAAAGTATAGAAAACGACAGGAAATACTAGTAGGAACCAAATTGGTTTATTACAAGATTGTAAAAGGGATATACCCTTGTTTATTTCTTGTCAGAAACGTGATCAACGATAACTTATTCAAAGGAAAACAATTCATGAACTTTAGCTGTAACTTACGATATTTGGTCTTGCATTAACAAGCTAAAGTCGGTTTTTTTACAAGTTGAAAAGTTGCCAGGGAGGAAAGAAATTCGTACATGACAAGTAAACACTGAGAACAGAGACGTATTTTTACTATCTGTTGTGAGTCAATTCGAATACTGGCACATGTGGTTGTGGAACGATGTTAACAGACTTTTGGCTAGTCATTGCCGTACATGTTCGCAATCGAATGAGTATTAGAATGCTTTGATTTACTTTTCATACCACAACAAAGGAGAGCATTAAGCTGCACAAGCACAGCGTGAATTGCAAGTTGTTAAGACATCAGAAAATTACTGTGATATTTACGAAAGAGGTAGACAACCATTCTGCGGTAAGTAGACATCTAGTATATCAGAGGTTTGTGGACTGATTTGCAAACTCTTGGAGTTTCTGGATCTGTTTGTTAAACCGCTTCCGTCATGATGATGACATCAGAACGAATACCTGTTCCAACCCTTCGACATGGCATTGGAAAAAGGAATGCCATGTCAGCTATCGATAGTCATGATTATGTCGGTTCTTTACCTCATTCTCTTCTTAAAACATCAGTGATTGCTTTCAGATCGTCTGATGACCAGGAACTTCCACGAAACGACACCGTCACACGAAAGCGTTCTTTGACATGGCATGGCGAAGGGCTGCAGGAAGCCCTGTTAAAGCGAGATTTAGCAAAAGAACCAGAAAAAGATTTCTCTGCAGAAAAACGATTAAGCGAACAAAAACTACGATCTATTATGGAGAACGTGTTAACCGAACGATTGCAAGGTACCCAGTACAACCACAGGGAAACGAAAAAACGATGTGTGGAAATTACACGTGAGATACACGACAGAATCAAACTTAACGACGACTCTCTTGTTTATAAATATGTTGTGTCTAGTTTCATTGGAGAAATTCGGGATGCTGGGATCGAAGCTGCATCCCAGTGCGTTTGGGATCCGGAACATGATAGTATGGTGACAGGTTACTTTAAGAATGAAACCATATTTGCAATAGCCAGTATATTTTCGGTCTATATTGGCGAGAAAGACGAGGTGTGAGTTTTTGTGATATAAAGTTATTAATTTTCTTTAACGTACGTAATACGCAGTCCTCCATGTTTCCTGTCGTTTTATTTGTAAACCCTATAAGTACTTGATTAGATTTTATGTACTTACGGTAAGTGGGAATAAATTAGTGATAATAACAAATATGGCCCTGAAATTGTTTTATAATAAGGATGCCTATTATGTTGATCGTCCTGATGTTAAGCTAGGTATTGTTAAGCAGTTACGAGGTACTTTAGAGCTATTGTTGTCTTTAACAGATATGAATGGCATCCTCAACAACTTGTTGACACTCTATGGCTAGCCATTTGCGTCGTAAACTATGGCTGGGTCGACTTAGAAAGTAATCTAAGAGACCTTGGAGCATTGACTCCAATGTTACAGTACAATGTTATCTGCTTTCAGACGTTTCACCATCGACACATGTTAATTCAGGGGCCGCAAACATATCGATTTTTCCCCTACAAACGTCGTTTCGACGTTTTTCTTTAGATCCCCCTACCCCAAAACGTCCAGGACCTAACTATCGATGTAAGCAAAATTCGTCCACGTTTAAAGGCCGGGATTTTGCAGTGCTTAGTGTGGAAGAGTGACCTTACGTTAATATTAAATTTCGCTACTAAGAACGATTCTGACAGCAAATTATCTGCAAAGAGCGAGAAATACACTAAATCGCAACCATTTTCGACTTTAGATTTCTGCATATCAAAAAACCCAGCAACCTACAGAATTTTCATCCAAGTGATTAATATGATAATGTCTTAATAAAATATTATCATGGCGCCATGAACATCATTGTTTAGTTGAACTTAAAACAATCCTTATGCTATGGTCTGATTATCTTTTTATTATTATAAGACCATTTTTCGATGTATGATCTCGATTCGAAAACGTCTTGAGAAAAACCCCTCCCCCAAAACGTCAAAACGACTTTGTCGGGAAAAAATCGATTTGTTTGCGGCCATTACAGTCAGTAGGCATAGAAGAGATAGGTTGAGAGAGTTTTCCGCTGATTGTTATGACATATCATGCGGACTTGTAACTTGTTAAGTTTCTTTAGGCGTGCAGGGAGCGGGTTATTTTTTAAGCTTTGCAGGGCAAAGATGAGGGAAGTGCCGGCAGGGGTACAACAATATAAATGCCAGTAGTTCTGTGAATTGGATATAAATTGTACTAGGACGATATGTGTCAGTGGTATCCTGACTTGATCCATGCTACAAAAAAAATAACGGAAATTCGTATCCCGGATTATAGTTACTTACTTATATTGACTCCATCGAGCAAACTACTGTTCCATCACTGCAGCAATTATAGGCTCAGACTTTGACAGTGTTCTTGTTGTACCATAGGCCCTACCGAGATCATACACTACGAATGAATATATATTTAGCGGCTTTGGCTGCTCACATTTTATTTGTCTAGTGGTAAGAATTTCCTAAAGGAGAGGAAAAGAGGAAAATCTGTGACTTTGATGTAAGGTAGTCTATTTTAAAACAACTGCAGCAAGAAAGTCCTTCATAATTTTTTACGGAAACTCAGGAAGTCTTAAAAGTATCATGGACAACAGAGGATTTGAAATTTTAGTTTTGACAAGAGCATGAGAGAGTCAGGGGTCAGCTATATAGATGTACTACTAAGTCGGTTTCAGATTCCTTAACGAGAACTGTATTTAATTGAAAAGTAATATTGGTAATTGTCAGTAAACCAAAGGAGGAAGTCGTTAAGTCGCTATGGCGTCTGGAAATTGGTTGTTCTTTCCTTCTCAACTACTCTTTATTACATGTGACCGTCCTGTACTGTATGATATGGCTCCTAAGTACAAACACTGAAATAGCTAGACATCATAATGGTTCCCAACTTCCTGACCAAACAGAGCTCAAGATTCAGAAGAATGATGCTTAGCCTTTGCACCATACATTTCAAGCACTCAATACAATACTTAATCTATGTAGAACAGTCCTCTTCTCTCATTTAAGTAGCTGTTTCTAGACGGAAATGATAAAATAGTACCAAAGTCATTCAACAGAGGCTAACAAAATTTACATGGCTACTTTGATAGCTCAACATACCTCGATTGCATGCTCCCTGTGTTTGAATCTTACTGTTAACAAAATTTTATTGCCTTGTAATATTTTAAAGTAATCGATAAATCTCTAAAGTTGAAGTGAAATACAGGCGCATGACAAATTAAGTAGAACTGAACATATTATAGGAAAGAATTATGGCAAAGTTTCATAAAGGTATAAGCTAGCTGGGACCAAAAAACTGAAAAAATAGAACAGAAGGCATAAAAGCACTGTTTTTAGCCTTTAAACATAGAAGAGGTGACCTTTCGGACATACTATGAGAAGAAGCATAGATCATAAAAGCATGGGGCCAAAGGCTCAATACAGGTTTAAAGGAACATCACAAAAGAAGAAACATAGAAACATGATGGCACATCTTTTGTAACATTGATTTGTCCGTTCTAGGATCCTTCCGTTTGCAACATGTCAAAGAATAAAACGTTAGGTCTTACTTTTTGCAACCTTAATCCGCCGCTGTCTTTTGAAACACTGAGTAGTTAAATACATTCTCGCTTCCTTGTTTCATTGCAAAATTCTTTCTGACTTCACTCAATAAGATTCCTGTGACCAGTATAAGGCAAAAAGCTTTAGCAAAATGAGTCCGCTACTCGACGCAATATCCAAATTTTATACAGCTAACCAAACTCTTAAAATACTGGTTAGTGATGGTGCCGGATTGCATAAGCCTAAGAGCAAAGTAAATTATTAACCAAAAATATATCCAAAAGCAACCAACGAAAACAAAAGAGCAAGAGTAATTCATCTGTATGCAAGGACTAAAACTCCAGTAAGAATTAAAAAAAGCTTCCGTTACCACCCTTTTTTAACAAGCCTCTGTAAAGATGGTAAGCCAGTTTTATAGCCTTTCCTTGCAGTCTCTAGGAGGTGTTCTGGCCATTGATATTTTGAGGCATACTTATTTGGATGAACATGCTGCAGATAAACGATTTAAATGTAATTTAAGTTTTAAAAATTTGAACCATTTTTGTCGCTTGACGTTATCAAACGTTGCGAACAGAAAACAGTTAAATTGAAATGCCAACATTCGAGCAAAAACTATAATAAGGTTAAACACAGTGTGCAACTAGAGACATGTAAGATCTGGAGAAAAAAAGTTAGCTCTATTGTCAAAACAATATCACATCTGCTGTTATTTAGATTCTTAGACCGAGCTCTGAATTCGAAACTTCAAACAGTTAATCTTTAGTCATTATTTCATTTCATTAAACGCTTGCCCTCATACCAGCAGAACGTTAGGCAATGGCACTTTTTAACCTCAATGGCACTTTTTTTCCTCTTTCATTCTCGTCGGGGCTGCAAGTTTTTAAAAGCCATTTCAAACGTAAAGTTTACGATTCAAGCTAAAATAGAATTGACAAAGACATCGTATTTGCTTCCTATAATGTTTTATTTATGCACTGTGTTGTAATAATAAAAGCACTGGGGAGAACAGAAAGGTCCACGCGATACAACAAAGACAATTAAAACATGGTGACTTAAATTTCCTTGGCTCGCTCACTGAGTACTCCTAAGCCAAGAAACTACGTAAATACTGTAGCAGATGAGCTAATTTGTCATCTCCGTGTAATATTAACAAGGGTCTTGCCAGTTTACAAGTCTGAATTTTATTTGTTACGACACAGGATAAACACTCACACTCCTTCTTTGCTCATTCTCTACCAGGCTCTTTTCCATCGTCCCGGCGAGGATTCAATACAGAGTTACAGAATTTCAAGTCTTTTGATGATCATGCAGACCCAACAATGTAGAGCAGGTAACTTTCTTGTCCTGATTACCCTTAAACATACTGCATAAGAAAGTTAGCTTGATAGCACTGTTGTCTATTTAACACGTTAAATTACTTGACAGTGTTATTTATCGTTGAGAAATCAAATTAATTATCAAAAGCTTCAATTCCCAATAACTCCCGTCAACTCCCTCGGAAACATGCAAGGGGAATTAATAATAACAATTCTAATTTCTCAACAAAAAAAGAAAGTGGAATCCACTGTTCAACACTGAAAGAAATTAGATAAAACTTCATTATTTATTATTGTTATTGAACCTACACCAATTCTTTAAAAAATGAGGCCATGACTAAATAATATGAAGCGCCATATAATACTTAACATTTTGTTTTTACAACATTAATGCTTTCATAGACAAGGGACTTTCAGCGATGACATCATTTATGGTTTTAATAGATTTGGTTTTTGTTACAACCATTTACTTTTTGTATGATATCATAGTTGTTATATTGCTATATTAGCATTGCAGCTATGATAGTTTGCTGTTAACTATGAAGAAGATGAGAAAATCTTACATTCACCATAGCCTCATTTACAAACAAATGTGTCGGTCGTAAAAGTTTTACAAGAATCTTTGTTAATCTGCTAATCTAATACCTCAGGTTTGTTACACTCTTAATCATGACGTCAGGCAGAAACCATAATCAAAGCTATTGCATTTGGCATGACCTCTATTTTATGTTTCTGCACACTTAAAAATCATAAACACCTGCAGGTGTAAAACTCTGATACATATTCAGGCGACTATTACATACAAATGTATCTGCTTGTCAATCTGTTACCAACATCTTTGTTTATCCATTAAGTTTGGAAGAAACACTACAGAGAGAAATATTTCACTATTTCTCTAGTGTTCTTTTTAAAACTAACACTTTGAATATTTTGTTCTCAATAACATAATCTGCCAATGTAACACCTCCGATGCGTCAAACTCTCCATGTCTTAATAGATACCAAACTAAAATTGAAAGTACTGTATTTAACATTACCTATGCGCTGATATTTTTGCACATTTATTTAAACGGAATAAAAGCTTAATTGTAAAGCCGTCGAGATCCCTTAAAAGTGGTACTGCATTGAAATTTTACGACTATAGCAGATATGAACAACCATGTACCCAACCCTTACTTTCACTAAAAAAGTTCGGTTCCTCAATAATAAATATTTTCGTTGCATAAGGTGTCTAAGAAGCTCGTCGCAAAAACTTTTTATTCTCGGTTACCCTCTTGCCGTTAGTTATTTGCAGTTCACCGAAAGAGAACGCATCCGTTATTGAAGAATTTGTCTTCTGTTGGCAGTTTGCAAAGCCATATCTGTTTTACCCATGATAGTCTTCAATCTATTATCTTAAAACAACACTGTTTTAGCAAAACTTGAGCTAATGATAAATGGCAGATTTAGGTCTATTAAAATTAAACCTGGTGTACTACAGGTATAGTCTCTAGCTGGGGAGTTTGTTTCTTATACAGTGCCGTTCAGTTTGCGTACAGGCTTTAACCACGTTTTTAAGATTTACGTTTAAGAATAAAGAGACGTAAGAAGTGAAATAGAAGGAGTCTGAAAGGGTTCTAGATAAAAGTTTTTATTCATAAAAACGTAAAAAAGCTCCTAGAATCACCTACCTAAGTCATTTTGACAAATATGGTAAAGCATATCCTCTATTTGTTATTTTATATAAAGAAAAGCAAAACAATTGTTTTGAAATACGCAAAGTGTTATGTGAAAAGAATCACGTTCTTTTTTTCATTTTTTCCTTGAAAAGTAGCTTTTGACAATGGAGCATATGATTATGATAATGCACATCATTAGGAACTTGTAAAACAGTATTTAACAGCCAACAGGACAGATTTAAATGGTAAAATATTGAAAAATGAAAGCCATTTTCTTATATATTCTAAGTAAGTTTCCATTCCCAGGATGTCAAAGACGTTACAAGGCTTCAAAAGTAGCCTTCTCCCTGCCACAGTCAATGCGAAATGACAGTAAAGCGAAATCTCATGTAGGAAATAGAATCAGGCTACTTAGCCTCGTTTCCAATCAGAGAGATACAATCAGAGCCTCATTGTAAAGCAAAAGCCACTTTGCGGGATCAATCAATACCGAGAAAGATAAGTTGCCTTCCTCTCCTGTCACCTTTACTTGGTAACTATATTCTACATTGTCGTTCCTTGTATTGTGCAGGATTACGAAAGCCTGCCTCCTCTGTTCTAATGGAATGAAACATGAGTTTAGCGTTCTAAAGAAAGATAGAAAAGGTGCTATAAATTTTCCGATGTCGTGGAGGGTTTAAAATATTAGCTATTGACAGCGGCTGGGCTAAGTACTTTTTCAGAGGGAAATCCTATCGAGCTGTTCCTAGGAGCAGGAACAATTTCTAAATTACAATGAGGTTTAATTTTTAACTTTAAATACCCATTCTGTATACAAGCGCCTGCAGAAATGTTACTAAATTTCACCATTGTCTCTCTATTTAATAAGTCGTCATTCCTTGGTCTTTAACTTGGAGATAAGGTTTTTCACAGGTAGTTATTGTAACCAAAATTGAAGGCGAGTTTTAGAGTTACTCAGCTAGGATGAGAAGAAGAAGTCGCTAGAAAAAGGTAATGGGCACGAAAAAACACTGACGAAATTATCTTGCAACATATGAAGTTTGTATGACAAATGAGCGTAAGCTGTCATGTTGGCATGAAGGCAAGCGGGGTTAAGCAAGAGCTTCAGCACCCCAAGTGAAACAAGATCTACGGCATTCTCGTGCATTTACATCACAATGAGGAGCGGAAAGAATCTAAAGCTGCGGATGAGCAACCGCAATGTCAATAGAGCCCATTAATTCTTTAAATGAGCTTCCTTAAATCGTTTTAAGTTCCTTACAGGATACAAGGCTAAAGAATATTAGAGTCAGGCTGATGCTGTGGTCGAAACACGTCACTGTTTCTTTCCGAGTACCGCCTCATCTGTCAACTGGTCCCCGTTTAATGATGGAATGTCGAAGAAATGCCCACTTCAAAACAGTATATTCAGAAAATCAGAGACTTAACCATAATGCAGAATGGGGTTTTGAGGAAAACCACAGGATAGGATGATAAGTCATAAGACACTGAGATTGTATGTTACTGAAGCCACAAGACATATGTTTTGGCTTCTCGTACGGTATCGCTTTCAGCAGTTCATATCTGCTACACTTCTTCTGCTGCCAGTGCCCTGCTCTAACGCAAGTCAAGGACTCTTTGCAAAACGCAAAACTGGGCAGGGATTGGATTGCAAATTAAAAGTAGAATGAAAAATGTTTGCTTTCTCTTAAGATGTAATTTCTTCTGATTCTTTTCAAATCATGTCTAGTAATATTATCGCCAAGCAACTCTTTGATGGCTTCAGCTCAACTCTAGGAAGTTACAATTTAGTCACTAATGGTGAAGGATATCGTATCAAGACAGGACTCAATAAGTACTGACATTCAGTTAGGAATTCTGATCAGTCGATACACACAACAAAACACTTAATGTCCAAATGGTAAAATTACACCGAACGTTAACCTCCATTACAAGAGGTGTATGGAGCAGTATTACGCGTGCTAGTGTACAAACCTGATCCATTTTCCTTTTTAAACAAAACCGTTAAATAACGCTCAAAAGTTAATTGATTGTATAGGAGACGTGAGCGCATTAGTGATGATTACATACTGAAATTTGATGGATACAAAAGTGACCGACCCTATAGTATAGTAATGCAAACTGCATGACATGGTGATTTGTTTTCCCGATTGATTCTTGATTGATGTTTTGGTAGCTTGAAATAGAAAGTTTGGTCTATTGCTGACCCGTTGTAAATGTGTAACACGTTCACAGTTTAAGGGCGCTGAAAAGCTCAAAGCTAGAAACAAGCGATCATATATGGACACCATAGAAATTTTTTACTGTCATTTAATTAGCCAGTGCAGTAACTATTTTCGCTATCAGGGAACTGATGTGCGCTTTAAGGACCGTAGGTAAGGAAAATGTAAACAATTTGACTTGAGGAGCATTTTACAAGAGATTGAAGTAAAAGATTTTACGAGATTCTACTACAATGTGTATGGGACAGTGTTCTTAAGTATATCTTTAAGCTGTATCAGTACCGTAGCCAGGGAGATGCTTGGTATGCTTAGCATCCTCTGGAAATTGACTTCAAGGTAAAATAGCATCCCCTAGTTCATGGTCGTCTGTCCTAGAGTTTTGAAATGTGTCAGAGCATTTCTTTGAAGTCGCCCAAAATTAACAGTTTGCCTGGCAATACAACATAGCGTTCAAGGAGAGTGGAAAATTCCATGAGAAAGTAAGTGGGCGTGTGCTTATTGTTCTTTGATGCAGGAGGGCGATATATGACAACAGTCCTTACGACTGCGATGGTCGAGCAAAGCAAAAGGAACAACAAGAATAGTAGCACAATCTACCAAGTGGCAGTTAACAGGACCTTTAAGTTAACGAGACTGACTTCAAAACCGAACGCCATTGCATTTCGCAGAATTCAACTTCGAAACAGAGCCTCTACTACAAATATCAACAACCTCAAAGGATTTCATGATACTATAACCATTCAACAGAAAATATTGTCGTATCGTACGCATATTGGGATACAGAGACCTCGTTTTTATTACCTGGAATAGGTAATCTCCCGACAATTTCCTTACAGCAATAGCTAAAGTTTCGGCCACAAGGCAATGCAATATAGGGAATATAAGACCAAAAGGTCATTTTCTTGAGAACTTCCTTTAAAAACAAACAATCTGTGACAAGCATTTTCCTGATCTTATCATAATAGGGCAAGAGGAATCTGTTTTGATTAGCATCAGTAACGGTACCACCAGTCAAATAAAGCTTACCTAAATTAGATCGGCCTGTAACATTGCGTGTTTGATACACATGGAAAATGGATGGAAGAACTGGTTGATGTCTCTGACAAATAGCTTTCGAGGGAATTTTAGAGTCTACATTTAATAAGAAAATGAACCCCAATTTTTAATTTCACTTCTGTTTCTTTCCTTATATAGCAGAGTAATTAAAGCGAGTCTCATTGATTCTGATCCAACCTTGGTCAACAATTGAGTAAGAACAAGTAGGTCCAAACATTTCCATAAAGAAAAAACGTAAAGTACAACAAGAAACGCATACATATTTGATGATTCAAACTAAAAATAATTGAAATTTACACTAAGTTCCACCATAAAACGACAAAAGGCAGGAAATGCTCTAGGACTACTGGAGTGGAAAACCAAATCGACTTACTACAAACAATTCCCACGGCTACCCAATGCGAACTGATGAAAGAGGAGGGTGAATCCCTTTTAAGAATGTGACAAAAAATATAGGACTAGAGGAAAAATTTCCATCCGATAAAACGTTTGCCGTTTAAAATTACCGCCTTAGAGTATGCCGAGAAATCTCTACAGTAAGTATCTAACACATGCGCAAAAACATACTCAAATTCAAACCCTCATTTCTTGGCAAGCAATTGGAGTATGGACATACGCCATCTCGCCAAAAATCTAGAAAACCTGAATAACAGTAATGGCTAACTTCGCACAAGTTTCACTGCAGCAGCTGCAATCAAAGGCTTTGAGTATTCTAAGATATCTCTACAGCAAGATTTCTTCTTCGAGACATAACGCGGAAAAACATGCTCAAGTCCAAATCCTCGTATCTCAGCAAGCATTTGGGGCACGAATATGCTGTCATTTGAATTAAGCTGAAAATGCAATGGAAAATGAAAACGATGTACATCGATATTGACATTCATATTTTTTAATATCGAACTAGCTTCCAGGTTGACTTGTCATATTATGAGTTTTTTGAAATTTGCAATGAAATTTCGTAATCTTCAATGACTGAAAAATATGTCGACATGGTCTACTGCCGTGTAGTCTTTCGACTGACCTAGGTCGCTTCATGAGCTCCACCATACTCTCTTTCCATGTTTGAAGATCATGTTTGGCGGAAAGGTAGACGCCGTCTTTGTGAGCGCCAAGGATTTGTCCTGCTTGTAGCAAAGAATGTCTCCACTGCCATAAATTCAATGTTTCCAACGCTTACACGCTCAAGCATAACGGTGCATGCTTTTACCTCCCAAACAAATAGATCTAGTCCTGGTAGTATGGTTATCCAAACGATCTAAAAACACGAAGGGAAGTGAATGATACCAGCGAAGTGGTATTGTTATCATATTTACAACTACATATCCTTAATCGTAATATTATGAAATTTAAGAATGTAATGCAGATGCACAGTCTTCTTCACATAATAATAGCTGAAAAAAGGATCCCCTCCCCCCTCATACAAATGTCCTTATGCGAAAAATCATGCTGCATTACGTCATCTTCAGTCTTTCCATGGCGCCGGTATTCTAACTAAATGGCATTTACATTTAGTACAAAAGGTACACTAAACAAAAATTACTATATCGAAGATTTCTCTTATATCCTCTATGTATGTATCATTAACCCCTACTAATTTTTATGCAAAAATCATTTTAATGACTACCATTTACAGGTGTCCACGCTCGACACTCGACAAGGTTAATACAAATCTATAAAATGTATTTTTCGAAAGAGACTTTAATGTAAAAGAAATTGCCATCTTCCGAGAATAACTTCTGTTTGAAGAAGGTGTCAGGTGACAAGTAGCATTTGCTCGCTCTTTATGGAAATAATGTTTATAAGTAAATCATCCTCAACAATTACGAAATTTAAGTAACACTGTATAAAAATCACGAGCCGAATGAATGCGCAGTGACCTATCGGCTGTTACCCAGAAATTTGGAAGAAAGGGTTATCTTAATAAAAATGTTATTGTATTATTATTCCGTTAGCTTTAGAAATTTACAAACCAGGTTAGGTAACCGGATGACACTGCCAATAGTAAATTTATGAGGAATACAATTTTAAAAAAATACAGGGTCTGAGGCAACAAATCCCCATTTTTGTAATTAAAACTAAAACTATATTTACTTTTTAGTTGTTCACCAAATTACTTTAACGGTATATGATTGTTATAATTATATAACATAATGTGGATGCAAAAGTGATCTGATCCGATTTGATTTGATTCTGCATGTGTATCATACGCATGGATAGGAATTCCTTATCAAATTCCCATGAGAGACAGAGACAGAAAATACAATTTGTAAATGACTATACACTGACACTTTTGAATTTTTCTTTAACAGATTAAAGTAATTTGGGGGCATCTTCTTCACTTCAATTGATACCCATTTCTTGATGTCATTAGTGCCCACGCATACAAATACTACTTCTGCTTTACTGATATTACAGTATGTCATTTCCTGAATAATGTGGTATATTCTATCATCTGGTATGACATTTATATACCAGTCTTCGGGGGTAGGCACAACAACGGGGGTAGGCACAACAACGGGGGTAGCGCATTTGAGATTAAGCGAATATTACCACCTTCAAAGATGAATATATCAGTCAACAGAATAAAGAGATGTTATAACAAGTCATGTTATGTTACAATGGCATGGCGTGCATATTTATTAATAGATAAATGGCATTGGCATTCATGTGCACAGCTTGTTTTCGAAGCAAACATGTCAATATCGTTATAGTTTGTACGGTAGGCGTCATCCTTGCTTCTCGTAGACATCGATCTTGTAATTAATCTTAATCGGTAATGAAAGCATTGAAGGGATGGAAAGTCAAAGCCTCTCAAACAACATAGGTTTCAAATGTTTATATATGTGAGATTGTTGTTTAATTGAATGTATCTTAAAAGCTATTTTTCGTTGTGTAATTGTGTAAAAGTCCCAATTAAAGTTCAAAAGTTGAGGGAACTTAAGCGAGTCGATTGATGTGAGTAAGCACCTGAAGTGCTAGCTGATGCTGCCCTAGCGATAACTACTACTGTCAAATTTAAAGTTGAAACCTTTGAAACCAATATTAAAACTATTGCATAGTTAATGTTATCTCATAGGCGTTTCCCTTTCAACAATTAGATCCACCTGTCGTTCCTGTTGAAAACGACTTGCAGCCTCATAAATAGACGGCAGGTTTTTAAAATTGGCAATCATTTCTATATGGGATAAAAGAACGTCGCACAACGTCGGGGAAAATGTCGCAAAATATCTGCAAGGTGCAATAATAAAAGCTATCCTTTGTGTTTCACCAGGTATCTTTTGAAGACTCTCGTTGGTTATGCCACTAACTTTTACCAGTCCCCGGACCGGAACCTCCTGTTGGCACTTTTGCACAAGGACTTCTTTATATCTTTTGTCTGAAATAAACTCCATAATTGCTGGGGAAAATTCACAGGAAAGAAGTATCTGCTAATATCAGTCGTAACCGGTCTTGCAAATGGTACATCGACATAAAAGTAGGTTTGGGGGATAAAAGGGACAAAGATATCTACTAAAGAAAACGATCGTTTCATATAGTCAGAGCTGAAACAGATCCACGGTCGATAACAGAATCACTAACAAATTTGTCAACAGTAATGTCTTCAATGCAGTTTAAATCACTGTTTCACATTTATTGGAAACCAAAATGTCCACCACCGTTGAATTGTAAGCCCCGAAGGACCAAAATGAGGGACAATCCCAACTATTAGAAATTAGAGATAAGAGGGGCATAGACACAGAAATCAATGGGGTGGTAGAAGTGCCAGAAGAAAAAGTAACACATTATTCGCCAAAGTAGGACATTATGCCTTAAGTAAAAGTAAATGTCTATGGCATAGACCATCAATGGCAGATGGACTTGGTGGGTATGAGTAACTTGTCTCGTTACAATGAGGGAGTAAAGTATCTGCAAACATGTTTTGATATATTTTCACGCTCTGCTTGGGTTATACCATTGGGGAAAAAAACGGGAAATGACCCCAAAGCTGCCCTCATCTCCATATTCAAGTTAGGAAGAAAACCAGCTCGTGTACAAACTGACCGAGGAAAGGAATTTTTGAATAACAAGGTCCACAGTATTTACCAGAACAAAATATCCCGTTTTTCTCTACACGTAGTAACCTGAAAGCAAGTATGGTGGAACGTTTTAACCGCACCTTCAAATCCACGATGTGGAAGTATTTTACAGCACAAAATACCTACCAGTACAAAGATATTTTAGCAAAGATGCTATGGCGTTATAATCATACTACACACAGTGCATTAGGTATAGTTACAGCTGATATTAATGAAAGCAATGAAACGCAACTACGACAATGAATGTGCCCGGCTATCACAACAAAGAGACCCAAGTTCCACGTAGGTGATCATGTGAGAATCAGTAAACTAAGACACTCGTTTCAGAAGGATACTTACGTAACTGGTCAGAAGAAGTCTTTGCTTTTTCTCACGTCAATACACGACGAAGACCAACAACATATACAGTACAAGAGAAAAAACACTGAAACGATTTGGGCACAATTCTACGAGGAAGAATTACGAAAAGTGATGGTTAGTAAAGAGGACACTTACCGGATAGAAAAAGTTATAAAAAGAGAGAAGTTGGGAAAAACCCAGACATATCTCCTTGTCAAGTGGAAAGCATACCCAGACAGTTTTAACAGTTGGATTGCTAAAAAGGAGTTACATAGCCTGTAATATCATGGAACATCAACATTTTATCTCACTTTACCCAGCAACAGTTCCATGTCCATGTTTCCGTCAAACACCTTGTCGAATTACAGAGTCAAACCTCCACGCTCATTGGATATAGATGGAGGATGGGAAGTGGGGTTGGCTCAAGTTCCCTACACCATGCTTCTCACAATATACGACGTGGATCTAACGTGATCAAGTATGATAACAATCTTGATCTTCGGTTTCTGATGAATATCCCTGAAGGATAATATTCCACTGTGCAAGAATTTTGTCAAGTGCTATCTTCCCGTCTCCAGAACATACCCAATATCAATGTTGAATACCTAACAGGTACAAAACGTGTAAAGACCATCTGCTCTAAAGATTCTATACTTTTGTTATTGGATGATGTTGCTACACACCTGGGTTTTAAGAACAATACTTTCATTCAAGATGCTACCACGGAGAGTGATTTTATCCTAACTTTGCATGTTCACCTTCAAAGTATGTACGTTTACACAGACATTGTTGCCAATTAGATGGTGGGAGATTTTGACATTTCCTTGCTCCGTGTTGTACCCATCGAATAAAAACACAATAATGTGGTGTCTCGTATCTATGAAAAAACATTTTATGTTCCTGTACCCCTCAGTCATTTGGAATCCTTGGAAAGAAATGTCCAATGAGGACTACAAGAGGTGTCTTTTTGATAAGACACCAGCGAAACACGGTATGAATCAAAAACGGTTTTCACACCATCAATACCATCATACCATCTATAGACTGAACATTTACCAGACCTCATTGTCTTGTTACGACGATAAACGATACCTTTTGGAGGATGGGGCAAGTTTACTCCACTATGGTCATTATAATATACCCCCTGTAAATAATTGATATATCCTTTGTTCAAGTAAGTCGTTAAAAATATGCTGGAAGCAGTGACGTGACAGCAAACCGTCAACGCTACATCAACGAGTAATGTACATATAACAATAGATAATGACAAAGAATGCTTTGTTTTTTTTTTCTTTCTCTTACTTTTACATCCACTAGCTTTCAAAATCGATAGATAGATAGGTGCGCGGCGGTTTTAACATACGACGTCTAAGCTTGCTATACAAACACTCTGTGATATCTAAACACATCTTTGTGGGGGGTAGGGGCTGGAGTTCGTGAAGCTGTTCGAAGAGGCCGGCTTCCCGCCCGGCGTGGTCAACGTGGTGACCGGATTCGGGCCCGAGATCGGGCAGGCCCTGGTCGACCACCCCCTGGTGCGCAAGGTCGCCTTCACCGGATCGGTCGGCAGCGGACTGAAGGTCTACGAAGCCGCTGCCCGGGGAATGAAAAAGGTGGGCCTGGAGCTGGGCGGCAAGTCACCCAACATCGTGTTCGAGGACGCGATCCTCGACAACGCGGTCAAGGGCGCGGTGGCCGGAATCTTCGCCGCCAGCGGCCAGACCTGCATCGCCGGCTCCCGGTTGCTGGTCCAGGAGTCGATCCACAACGAGTTCGTCGACCGGCTGGTGAGCTTCGCCAAGACCGCGCGCATGGGCAATCCCATGGACATGGCGACCCACGTGGGCCCGGTGGCGACCCCGCCGCAGTACGACAAGGTGCTGGGCTACATCGACGTGGCCAAGAACGAAGGCGCCGAGCTGGCGCTGGGCGGCGGCCCGGCCACACGCCCGGAATGCGGCGACGGCTGGTTCGTCGAGCCGACCATCTTCACCGGGGTCAACAACCAGATGCGGATCGCCCAGGAAGAGGTCTTCGGACCCGTGCTGTCGGTGATCCCCTTCCGTGAAGACGACGAGGCCGTGGCCATCGGCAACGACGTAGCCTTCGGACTGGCCGCCGGCGTTTGGACCCAGAACCTGAACCGGGCGACCCGCATGGCCCGCGACCTGCAGGCCGGCACAATCTGGACCAACACCTACCGAGCGGTTTCCATGATGTCACCCTTCGGCGGCTACAAGTCCTCGGGCCTGGGGCGCGAGAACGGCCAGGACATGATCCACGACTACCTGCAGACCAAGAGCGTCTGGGTCGACACAAACGAGGAATTCCCGGACCCTTTTACGATGCGCTAGCGAGGAGGATGGCGAATCGCAACATGGTCCGGCTCTTATGGGTTCGTTAAGCTCGACCTAGGAAAACCGGGACAGAGAGATCCGCAACCCTAGAGACAGACGCCAAAGCCATGAAAACATGATCAAATCCCGCAAGGCCGTCAGCAAGAAAAAGGGCACGCGGGCGCGGGCATTCTTCGCGTCCGCCGATGAGCTACGCAAGGCCGGAAGCTTTGACGAGGCCATTCCGTTGTACCAAAAGGCGGCCGCTGCCGACCCTAGGTGGGCTGCGCCTTTGAATGATCTAGGCGTGGTACTGCGCAAGCTCGGGCGCTACGAGGAGGCGATTGAGGTCTACAGCGACGCGGTCAAGCGCGACCCTAAGGCGCCGAGCCTTCAGAGCAACCTTGGCGGCGCCCTGATGGCGGTCAACCGCTTCGAGGAGGCGCGGGCTGCCCACGAACGGGCCATCGAGATGGCGCCCGGCGATCCTCAGGCGCACTATCAGCTCGGCCTGCTCTACAAGGAGATGGAGCGCCCGGACCTAGCTCAAAAGGCGTTTGAGCTGTGCCTCGAGTGGGATCCGGAGAATGCCTTCTATCAAGGGGAGCGGACCTTTTCGATCCTCAAGCAAGGCGATTTCGAGACGGGTTGGGACGCCTACGAGTGCCGCTTTCGCAGGGGCAAGATACCGGTCCGGAGCTATCCGCAGCCGCGCTGGGACGGCGGCGATCTGGCCAGCAAGACCATCCTGCTCTATCCCGAGCAGGGCTTCGGAGATCAGATCCAGTTCGCCCGCTTCGTGCCGGTCCTGGCCGAACGGGGTGCCCGGGTGGTGCTGGAATCCGGTCCAGAGCTGCGCCGGCTCGTCTCGAGCCTGCCGGGCCTCGGCGCCTGCATCGCGCGCAATGAGCCCTTCCCCGAATTCGACGTCCACGCCCCGCTCCTGTCGGTCCCGCTGCTGCTCGGGACGACGCTGGACAGCCTGCCCAGCGATGTGCCCTATCTGACCCCGGCCGACCGCCCCGAGGACCCCCAGGTCGCCGGCGCGCCCGGCCTGCGCGTCGGGTTCGTTTGGGCGGGCAGCCCGACTCACGCCAACGACCGCCGCCGCTCGGTACCCCTCGACCTCTTCGCCGAGCTGTTCGACCTGCCGGGTATCAGCTTCTTTTCCCTTCAGATGGGCAAGCAGGCAGCACAGCTCAGCGACCGGCTGATCCCCGAAAACGTCAAGTTCGTGACCGCCGGACTCGATGACTTCGCCGACAGCGCGGCCTTGATCTCTCAGCTCGATCTGGTGATCACGGTGGACACGTCCATGGCACACTTGGCCGGCGCCCTCGGCCTTCCCACCTGGATCCTGCTGCCGTTCAGCGGCGATTGGCGCTGGCTGATGGAGCGGGAGGATTCGCCCTGGTATCCGACCGCCCGCTTGTTCCGGCAGCCACAGGCCGGCGATTGGGCCGCGGTGGTGGACTCCGTCGCAGGAGAGCTCACAGCGCTGCGCGACAAGGTCGGCGCGCGCCCGAGTCCATCGAAGCCGGCGCCCACCACGCCCCGGCCAGGATCGCGAGGCCCGGAAACGCAAGATGGAGAAAGGCTGTCCGATCTGAGCCGAAGCTTCCTGGTCATGGGGATGCCACGCTCGGGCACGACCTGGGTCCAGAGACTGCTCGACGCTCATCCGGAGATCCACTGCCGCAGCGAGGATCGCTTTCAAGCCGTCCTAAAGCGCACCAATGTCCTGCTCGATGCCTGCAACAAGGACCTCAAGACCCTATCGGCGTCCGGAACCGGCCAAGTGCCCGATCTCTTCGGTCAGGAAGATCTGCGCGAAGTTGCCAAGGCGATCATAGTCAGGGCCCTGCGCAAAGGCCTGGTCAAGCCGGGCATCCGGCGCTCCGGAACCAAGGACAACTCCTTGTTTTTTGTCGATACACGCTTTTTCTCGCATCTCCTGGCTGGGATCAAAGTCATCTTCGTGATCCGGGAT
This sequence comes from Alatinidae sp. Z8VKAUB7J3, assembly GCA_010016025.2. NCBI lineage: Eukaryota > Metazoa > Cnidaria > Cubozoa > Carybdeida > Alatinidae > Alatinidae sp. Z8VKAUB7J3. Next base: position 119,776,055 of record JAAAKM020006971.1, read on the forward strand.
CCGCGCGATGTGGCGGTCTCCCTATGGTTCCACAAGCGACGGGTTGATCCGAGCTTCGCGGCTCGGGGTGACTCGCTCGACCACTGGGCCGCGAGTGCCGCCCAGTCCTGGCAGGAGCGGGTTCGCTATGGGCTGAAGCTCTCCGAGTCCCTTGGCGAACACTGTCGCCTGGTGCGTTATGAGGATCTGCACGAGCGGCCGGAAGCCACGGTGTCGTCGCTGTTCGACTTTGTGGGCGTGCAGTCGGAGGCACAAGCCGCCGTGGCGAGTTGCGCGGCGGCGGCCTTCGAACGGCTCTCCGGCGGCCGAGCGGCGGGGCAGAGCGATCCAGACGCCTTTTTTAGACAGGGGCTTCCCGACGATTGGAAAAACCACCTCAGCGACACAGCCCAAGCGCGCATCGTCGAGACCACCGGCACGCTGATGAAGCGGTTCGCCTACGCCTAGCTTTCGCCACAGCGCCGTGAAATCCCGATAATCCTGCTGTCCAACGGCTACCGGTTGTGTTAGGCAGCGGAAGTACTTTCCGCTATAGTGCGGTGCAATTTGTACTTCAGGTCCGAAGTTTTTTTTGCGGGCGCCGACAGGACGTTAGGGGAATTCGCAAAAGCCGGAAGGATCTTTGTACCGCCGACGACGTCAATACAGGGGGTTCAGCCAATGGCGGCGAAAAAAGTCTTCCACGTGGTTCTGATCAAGCCGTCGCGTTACGACAAGGACGGCTATGTGGTGCAGTGGCGCCGCTCGGCGGTGCCCTCGACCAGCCTCGGCACTCTCCACGGCCTGACCCTCCAGTGCAACGAGCAAAAGGCGCTCGGTGACGACGTGGAGATCACGGTCGAAGCCCACGACGAAACCAACATGATCCTGCCGGTGAAGCAGATGATCAAGCGGATCAAGGACGCCGGCAGCGGCTTCGTCGGGCTGGTGGGCGTGCAGTCCAACCAGTTCCCCCGCTCGGTTCACCTGGGCAAGCAGTTCCTCGACGCCGGCATTCCGGTGGTGATCGGCGGCTTTCACGTCGGCGGCTGCCTCTCCATGCTGCCGGAGATCCCCAAGGAAATTCAAGACGCCCTGGACATGGGGCTCTCGATCTATGCCGGCGAGACCGAGGGCCGTTTGGATAAGCTGTTCCAGGATATCTACAGCGGCAACTTGAAGCCGATCTACAACTACATGGACGACCTGCCGGATATGGCGAACGCCGCCTTGCCCTATCTGCCGGATAACGTGGTGGAGCGCATCACCGGCCACTATTCCAGCTTCGATACCGGGCGCGGCTGCCCCTTCCAGTGCAGCTTCTGCACCATCATCAACGTGCAGGGGCGGGTCTCCCGGCGGCGCACGGCGGACGACGTGGAGCGGATCATCCGCGACATAACCTCGCGCGGCATCAAGCGCTTCTTCCTGACCGACGACAACTTCGCCCGCAACAAGGACTGGGAATCGATCCTCGACCGCATGATCTGGCTGCGCGAGGAGGAAGGCCTCAAGTTCAAGTTCTTCATCCAGGTCGATACCCTGTGCCACCGCACGCCCGGCTTTATCGAGAAAGCCGCGCGCGCCGGCGTGCACTGGGTCTACATCGGCCTGGAGAGCATCAATCCCGAAGCCCTGATGAGCGCCAAGAAGCGCCAGAACAAGATCTGGGAGTACCGCAAGCTGCTGCACGCCTGGAAAAAGCAGGGCGTGATGACTTATGTGGGCTTCATCATGGGCTTCCCGCCGGATTCGCCGGCTTCGATCAAGCGCGACATCGAAATCCTGAAGAACGAGCTGCCGGTGGAGCTGGTGGAGTTCTTCTGCCTGACGCCGCTGCCCGGCTCCGAGGACCACCAGACCCTGCACAAGAAGGGCGTCTGGATGGACCCCGACCTCAACAAGTACGAGCTCGGCCATGTGGTCACCACCCACCCGACCATGAGCAAGTCGGAGTGGACCCAGGCCTATGACGAGGCCTGGGACCAGTACTACACGCCCGAGCACATCGAGCGGATCATGCGCCGGGCCGCCGCCGTGGGCAAAAGCGCGGTCAAGATGATCTGGCCGATCATGTGGTTCTACTGCTCGATCAAGTACGAGGGCGTGCATCCGGTGGAGAGCGGCCATTTCCGGGTCAAGGTCCGCACTCAGCGCAACCCGGAGTTTGGCATCGAGAACCCGCTGATCTTCTATCCCAAGCGCGTGGCACAGGCCGCCATCAGCCTGACCCGCTGGCTGCGCTACTTCCTCATGCTGCGAAAGATTGCCAACAAGGTGGAAGCCGACCCGGCCAAGCTCGACTATGTCGATATCGCCTTGACGCCTTCGGCCGAGGAGCGCGAAGAAGAGCTGGAAATGCTGAAGGTCCACGGCGATGCCGCCAACACCTTCCAGCACGCCAACCTGGAGCTTTCAGCCGACGCCGAATTGGCGCCGATGGAGCCCGAAGAAAAGAAGGCGACGGCGGCGGCGGCCCAGTAGACACCACACAGGGCGGCATCCCGAGACAGGATGCCGCCCGTTTTCAGATCACCGTATTGTGCGAACCGGAGGTCTCGTTGCTCCGCCCGGCTCCTATTGTCGAGCCAGCCAGTCCGCGAAGAGGGGCTGTGGCTTGACATCGCTGATGCCCTGCCAGATCCGGTCGGCGCTCGCGATGTTCTCCTCCAGGCTGTTGCCGACGAGGCCCTTGCCCAGCCACTTGTCCTGCAGGTCCGGGGTCACATTGAGATAGAGCTTGCCGTCGTGGATGTTCCACAACAGCGGATCACCGTCGAACTTGGTCTGCTGGGTCACGCCAAAGGCGCAAAAACCACCGTAGCGCGGCAAGTAGCGATCGGGATCCGCTTTGAACATCGCCTTGTGCTCCGCCGAGGCAAACCAGTAGATCGCACCTTCGTGGTAGAGCGCCTGTGCGACCGTTCCGAGCTGCGGCGCACCGACGGTGAAGTAGCTCACCGTGTCGTAGCCGCGCAGGGCCAGGGGCGCCGGCGGCTCGTCCGGATTGCCGGTGAAAGTCAATCCATGACTGACGTTCAGGTCATAGGCGCCGACCTGGCTTGGCTCGCCTGCCGACAGTGGCGCCGATGGCAGGGCGGTCATCAGCGCAAGCGCCGCGGTGGCCGCGATGCGGCCAATACCGTGGAAGATCGTTGGGATAGAAATCATCTTTCCGTTTCTCCTCATCGAGTTCGGTTTCGCCATTCCCTCCGGATCCGCACCGAATCGCCGCAGTTGCCTTATCCTGTCGACACGCGGCGTTTGTGGCCGGGAGAAGAACCAGGATCAAAATCCAAAGGAAGGATGATTTGAATGCTGGAAAGCGTGCAAATCCTGCGCGATCGTCCAGTTTTTCAATAAAAATTGGACTCTTAACTTTCGGCCTCCGGCACGCTGTGCCAATCTCGATTCCGAATTTGCCGACAACGGCACGAAGGAAGAGCAGTGGACACGCTGAGCGACGTACTTGGCCTGATGAGACTAAGTGGCTGCGTCTATTTCCAGCACGGCTTTTCCGCGCCTTGGGGTATGGAGATGCCCGATGGTCCCTTTGCGCAGTTTCACCTGTTGGCGCTCGGGCGGTGCTGGCTACGCTTCGCTGGGCAGGATTTGGAGCACTTATTAATTTTGGTGAATTCAGTTTCATACAAATGAAATTTAAGTCAGCATATCCTATCTATTTGATGTATTTTTCACTGATTTCCACTCATAGAACAGTAGTTAACAGTCAGGGTTTAGGATTGAAATAGCAACATATTGCTGCATTTTGAATGTGTACTTTAAAGTGCTTCATTATCGGTGAATTCCAGCTATAATATGTGGTATATCTATATGGCAAACATGCAATTTACGAAAAATTTGGTATTTCTACCCCTCCCCACTTATTTGGACCCCCCTGCTTATTAATTTTTAAAATTTTTCCCCACCTCCCTACTATTAGGCACCCAAGAGTACTTCATTTTCTCCATTTAGCGTCTTTTTTCCCCTTGCTTCCCATGGTTTTATGGGGGCTTCCTATATTAATTTGTCTACAGTATCTCAATACATCAAGCTTAACCTGCTCATGGCTTCAGTTATAGTTTTCACATGTATGTTTTCTTGGGTGTTCCTATGAGGCACACTCTGGCATAACTTCCCCTAGCAGCTGCTCTTCTCTTTATATGACCATTCCATCTCAGCCTCTTCTTTCTTCAAAACAATGTTGGTGAATACTTGGTTAGAGACTAGGGAGTGTTTTAACTCTTTGCTATAGACACTAGCTTACAAATTTGTTGTAAAGACCTAAACTTCAAGACAGTTTTAGGTTACCACAGCGACCATGTCCAATACCAGCCATTACTTCTCCCTTTCTATGTCTCTTGCATCATGCTTCTTGCTGAGAACGAAGTAGCATTGTTTTGTTCTTCACACACTGTGTACTTGATTGAAGAACTGCCATCAGGCATGTTATTTTTCCTAGGGCACCCATTAAAGGTTGCAAGGTATTATATAGAAGAAATAACTCAACTTTTCCCAAAACTTATGATTTAGAATTATGTTGCCGTTGTGATTTAAATGCTGTCCCCACATGCAGGGTGTGTGCTCTACCAGCTGAGCCACAGCAAATCCTAATGATTACATAAATTGATTCCCAATGCTACATCAATGTACATTGAAAGCCAATCCTACACAATTTTGAAGTCCCTTTTTTCTATTGTAATATTTCGGAGGTGGTGGTAAGGGTCATTTACATAGTATGCACTAAAAATGTCAAAAGTTAGACCCCCCCTCCCTCTCCCCACTTGTGCACACATAACCTTTTTAAAGGGACATCCCCCTTCCATATGCATTTTGTGCATTTTAAAGGGACATCCCCTTCTATTTGTAAAATTTTCCTAAGATTCTTTTACAAGATATAAGAAATAAGGCCCATTTCAAATGTGTGAAACAGACGTTTTCCTCATTTCTTGTTTGGTATGTGCAGACTTTTGAGTAAAAGGCTAATTACTAATTACAAAAATTACAACTAATTATTTCTTGTATGCTTCCATACGTGTTGCAAGATGCCCCCCCCCCCCATGTTTGCCAATATACACTGTCAGCCACCCCCATCCCACCCGCACTCCCCATACTCTGCATACATACTATGTTGATGATCTGTTATGAAACCTTTTTCTCATTAACAATTTCTTTCAAAAGAGTATCCAAGAAGCACAATAACTTTCCAGTATGTATCTCTATCCGATCCGAACATGATCGATTATAATTAACCCTTTAGATTATATAATGCAAGAACTGTAACTTAATGATTTTTCTCGTTATTGCAGGTATTGTCAGCGTTATTTGGAAAAGAACAAAAGAAAGCATTTGAATGTCTGATATACTCCGAGAAGGTGAATTGACTGCTCATAAATATGGATTCAGAGACACTTAAAAAGGAAGAGGACTACTCAGACTCTCCTTCAGCAGGAGTTTCGAGGTTTCCTTGTAATCCAAACGAGGCAGAATTTAATGTACAAGCAAGTGGTGATAATCAACGCTCAAGAACTTGTGTTGATAGGGATATCATGGAGTGCAAACCTCTACCTGATGTGCCTCCACCTCCACCCTTATCTGCAGTTTTTGAGGCTTTGAATAAACATCAGGGGCTCGTCACTAAAACATTTCACGTCAAAGAGGAAGTAGAAACTGAAGATGAGGTGGCCCCTAAGAAACAAAGACTTGATACGGTCGAGGAGCAGCCCTTCAGCTCGAAGGAAAGATCTGCGACGCATTTAGTAGACACTGGTAATAACTCAGGAATAGAGGCCTCACAGAATTTCATCAGTAACAAACAGCAAGACAGATTCAGCGATCAGCATGCACCATCAGTAAGAGTACAAGAACAAACTCTGAACCGAATTGCTCAAGATAAAGTATCGCCTAAGAAATCGTATCAGACAGATGCCAGTAACAATTCTAGTCGGTCCCCCTTCCCTCCAGCTCCACATGTATTGCTTGCGCAAGCGCGTGGGGGACAGTACAGGTCCCTCACCAATCCACAAAACAAATCGCAGCTATCACCACCACTTGGATACCATGGCCAACGCTTTGTCTCACCTAACCAATGGCATGGTTCCTCTAGCGACACAAGGCCTGGGTATTGGCCACAATATTCACCAACAAAAGAGAAAGAGGGGCATAATTTTGGGTCATTTAGGGAAGAACGAAGTGCAAGAAGTTCCCATTCATCACATTTGAGCTTTGAGGAAGAAATTGTCTCATTTCTAAAAGAATTCAAGCGGCCGGTTTCCTCAAGAGAGATTGTTAGAAGATTTCCAAATCGAATGGATCAGAATATTACTCAGATTCTGTATGCCCTAAAAGATCGTGGATGTATTGAGAAAGTAACCTGGCGACCCCCGTCATGGAGAGTTATTGACGAGTCCCTTGCAGTTCCCCAACAGCATGAGGGTGAATTCGGTCAATACGAAGCTACAGGGGGCTTTGAAAATGTACCTTCGGAAGACCGTTTTCAAGAATCTTGGCCAAGACCTGGCAGAGATAACAATCCGGTAATTCAGCCTCCTCAACCCTCAGCTGCACAGCGGCACTTAAGTCCTGTTATGCCTGAACCTGTCCGGGCCCAAGTTGCATCACCAAATTCTCGATTGATATCCCCACCAACAGCTTTGTCTTCAAGTAGTCGTGCACCCCAAATTCTCTCAGATGTAACGTTTCAATCTTTAAGTAAGAACCCTGTAAGTACCTTAAATGAATATACGCAGAAGCGTGGCCTCGCTTTGACATTTGAGATTTTACACGAGGGAAAAGGTGGCAGGAATAAGTTTTTGCTCTGTGCGAAAATCGGAGAGCAGGTGTATCCTGCGGTTAGCGGTTCTAATATGAAGGACGCCAAAAGGGATGCTGCCGATGCGGCTTTGCGGATGATCCTTGGTGAAATGACGGATGCAGAAGTCAGTAAAGGTACGGAAGGTGAAAGCGGACAGAAAAGTAAGTCCCACTTCGATCATATCGCAACTCTCAGTCATCTTACATTTCTCCGTCTTTCTTCGAGAATTGATGAAAAATTTGCAGGTCGTAAGGTAATAGCTGCGATGGTCATGAAAGATGGCTTTGAGGATGAAGGAAAAGTGGTAAGCCTTGGAGCCGGTAATCGTTGTATTACAGGTCAAAGGCTGAGCTTAGAAGGGAAAACTGTGAATGATTCTCATGCAGAAATTATTTGCAGGAGAGCATTTATTCGGTTCTTGTATGCAGAAATTGGTAATTTTTTGGAAGGTCTAGAATCGATTTTCGTCCGAGGAACACTGGACAGTAAGCTTGAAATCAAAGATGGAGTGACTTTTCATCTTTACATCAGCACAGCTCCTTGTGGGGATGGTGCACTATTTACACCAAGGGTCGATAAGGAGGTGGATATGGAGGCGGAGTGCCCAAAGAAACATTGCCCGGTATTTTCTTCGAAACAACAGGGTATTCTGCGAACCAAAATCGAGGATGGTGAAGGTACCATTCCAATCGATCCGTCAGAGGGGCCACAAACATGGGACGGAATTCTTAGAGGGAAAAGACTTCGAACAATGTCTTGCAGTGACAAAGTTTGCCGCTGGAACGTCCTTGGATTACAAGGAGCCCTTTTGAGTCACATTATTGAGCCCGTGTACCTTGATAGCCTTACGCTTGGATATCTTTATGACCATGGACATTTATCGAGAGCATTGTGCTGTCGGCTGAACCAGAAAAGCGATTTTGATGCGTCCCTCCCCTTGCCGTTTTACTTAAACCATCCCTGGTTAGGCCGTGTTACAGCATACACGCCAGGGCGTGAAACGGAGAAAACGAATCATTTGAGTGTCAACTGGACACTAGGTGATGCCGAGATTGAAGTTACCGATGGGAGAACAGGGGCGTGTCTAAAGAGGAGTATAACAGCCCCCTTCCCATCCAGACTTTGTAAAGCAGCACTTTTCAAGAGCTTTAGGGATGTATGTAGCAAAGCGGACCATCTTAAACATTTGTTACAATTGGAGACGTACCGCGAGGTGAAGGATAATGCAACAGGATTTCAAGAAGCAAAGCGTGTTATGTTTGAACAATTTATTAAATGTAAACTTGGATCATGGGTTAGAAAACCCAGGGAACAAGAATCTTTTTAAAATGGCAACATGTTTATTAATGATGCTGCACATTTTACTACATCCAGGAGATTCTAAAGCTTATAAAAGACCCCCTCCACTCTCTCCTTACAGTAAAATGCCCATATAATGTAAAATACGTTGGCGTAGCAGAGGGCTTCGGTGAATACGAAAATGTTAGTAGTAATAGTTACTTTCCATAGTGGTGTTAACTTTTTGTGTAATGTGAAACATGGGGACTGTGTAACAAAAACTTACTTCGAAGAAATATTTCTGAATTTTGTGTTAAAGTGCTTCCTGCTCTGAGTCGCTCCGTTAACAAGGCACCTCCTCTTCGAGAAGTTTAAATCTAATACACACCATGGGCGTTTGATCGCATTTTTACCGTAATACGGAATCTACATTCCTCATTTTCAGTGTGGGTATACTGAAGCGGCAAATCAAGTATATTCTTGAATCGAAAGTGAAACCAAAATATTTTGAGGCTGCCAGTGACAAAGCTAATAGGTCAAAATGCCCTTCTTTCGAAATTACGCTTTGGACGCCTCAGTGTTTAAATACATTTGATTTACGTAATTCGATCTACAAGTGACGACTTTCGGCGACGTTAAAGTAGCCTCGTCGTGTCTCCGTTCAGAGTTTCCCTAAGAGAGCTATATCACATTTGAAAGTGGGGTCCAACTGAAGCCCACCAGGAGTTTTCCGTTGTGAGTGCATTTGGAATGTGATTATTTGGGGCAAGAGCGTTCTGACCAACTCTCGATCTAGTTAATAGACAAGTAGATTAGAAAGCTCCTACAAGCTGTTGGTCGGCAGCCGCAGTGTGCTACGTGTCATATTTTGCCGAAAATATTGTTGGTGTAAGGCATAAGTTGTAAATCACGGGTAACGGGCGGTGATCAGTTCTAAGCCGACGGCTTTTTAATTGGGGAGATAAGCGGACCCAAAGTTCAATCGTTACTCAGGACAATCTCAGTAAGGTTCCATGTACCCCTGTGGGATTTGTATGGTACCATACGTGTGTGATGTCAAAAATCGCTAGTTGGTTTCCTAGTTTTCTTCCAACTCTCTTAAAGTATTCTTAGCTAAATATGCTGGACTGCATGTCACCTAATCCCGAGTCAATTTTAAGGTATAATTATTGATTAAATCAGTAACTTAAACTACAGTACACCACACAGCCGGCACGTGGCCACAGGCTATATCCTGCACAACCCTCACCCTTGCATAGAAAAGTTTAGTTTAAGTTTTTGTAACGTGTTCAATGGTAAAGTACAGTCTCTGGAGAAGAGAAATTAATGCATGACGTACGGCTTGATGTAGCATATGCTTTAGATGTCTTGCTTAAAGCGACACGGGTAGTTTCCATTCAATACCATCGAGAAGTTCGAAATTCTTCGGGGCTCAGGCGGAAGTGTCCCACATGTAATCCACTACTGTTGATCGAGTTTACAAAGCCAAGATTTCATGAGAATAGAATGCAAAACTTGGACGAAAAGTCCAGAATTGAGATAAGTTGAAATTTGTCAGTGTGTGCCATCCAAACAAGAATCACATTCAGGTTCAATCTAATCAGGGGTTTTTGATTGAGAAATGGCCAACAGCAAGCATGGTAGTACCTATGGGAACAGGGCCATTCGTGTTGTTAATCTCTTCATCAGAGACCCCTGATGAGCAGTGGGGCTGATACTGAAATTACCTTAAATAAGGAGTACTGCAAAACCAGAGTAACTAATAGCCACAGGCATCTGGAGCGTTGCCCCTCAATTTCCGCCATTAGGCGGGCAAGTAAGCCATGATACAGGCGCAACCTCTTATGGACGATGGGAAGAATTTGTAATCAGTCTGTAATTAAAGGACAAGGTACTACCCCTATTCTTCCAAAAAAGGTGCTACCCCTATTCTTCCAGAAAAGATACTACCCCTATTCTTCCAAAAAAGGTACTACCCCTATTCTTCCAAAAAAGTTACTACCCCTATTCTTCCAAAAAAGATTTTTTGAGTTCTATATTATATTTATACGCATAGGAGGACGTAGGCTTTTGAATATCTATATATATATATATATATTTAAAGAAAACGTGAAGTCCCGCATACTGTATTTGATATAAAGGAAAAGGTAAAGTAAAAATGCCAAAGTTTGTCTCAAGCGGTTTATCTCCTTCAAGGGAGTTCTTCAGGAAAAAACAAAACCACTAATTCTTGTCCATTTGCCATTTTCTTTGCGTCATATCAGAAACAAACGTAATCTTTGCTCACGTCAGTGAGACAGCGTTATCACTTTTGGGCGTTTTCTTCCGACTTTATGTCTGGGCGGAACGAATGCTAGTGAGTGATTAAAAGTGCTTACTTACCACTCATTTACATATTTCTTGCAAATATCCCGCCCCTGCGCCAACCTACAACAATTTTGCCGGCTAGGGTACGACGTGGAAAAATGATGAACAATATCGCAAGGATACTATTTCTTGACCCCTTCACGCCTTTCACCCCCTACAGAGAAAAGGGATTTACATTGAAACTGACGCTAAATGCTTGCCATTTTGATCTGCAATATCTAGTGTAATAAAACAGGTTTATGAACGGATCAAAATTTTCCTCCTGTTGTAGAGCTGATACACAAAAAGTATTGTGATTATACACTTAATGCAGGCTCTTACTGAAGTAAAACATTCTCCTTAGTAAGGCTTTAAAGCAAATAGGTCAAACCCTTTTCCTTTTCGCCTGATTAACGTAAGATTTTTCATTTTAATATCGGGATTAGTTTGATCAAGTTTAGCTTAGATATGGCTAAGCCAAATTTTGTCTGAACGTAATTGAGAGTATGTAAACAAATCACGTGCCAACTACAGTGTTCTGATATTAGCAGCACATGTTACACGTGTTTTAAGATATTCTTAAGTATTTTCCTATTTCAATATTAATTAATCAACTGGGACGTAATGACAGAAAACACGAAAAGTCTGTTGGATTGGCCTAGCTTGGCGTCTTTTGTTTTAACAGTAGAAACTCAAACCAAAATATTTCTGTCATAGTAGCCACTGAAGGAGTTTTCCATAAAAAACACCTTGTTTGCGTACATGCGTCAATCAAATCATGTTTAGTACCTTTAGAATAGATTCACTTTCTGCTGTCGATAAAAAAACATTCGTTAACATTGGTAGACAGTCACATTGCCTGATAATTGAACCTAACATTGGGCCAACGATATCCATTTGATAATAAAATACCATCACAGCAATCAGGGCCACCGCAAGGTCGTAATTACAAAGCGGTGAGAGGCACAGAATTGTGGAGACTTAAATGGAGCTTAAATAAACCTAAAGTTAAGAGATAATATAGGGGAAAGTATGTAGAACCCCTTTTTAAAGTAGATGTAGTTCACATAGGCCACATGAAAGTTTCCCTGTGTGCAGCCCCTGTTGCTCTCCGGCTGATACAACTACTGCAATGTCAAACTATTCCTAATGAACATCCTTACCTGTAACTGATAGATAAGCCTCACGCTCGTATATAAGTATACTAATAAAATATTATGAATGTGATACAAAGCAAAAAACGTTACTATTCGTTGGATGGAGATCTTGCAATAGAAGCTTTAAACGGAAAATGGATTGATGCCTCATTAATGATAGGGTATGAAGAAGATTTCGATAAAATAAAAAATCGTCAATAAACTTCCAGACTGTTAAAATCCTTTCCAAACTACCAGGGCACGGCAATATTGTGGTCTTATCGATTTGATAACATTGATCGCTTATCTCTTGCAGTTTATTAAGATTTTAAAACACAAAAGGTGCCCTTTTGACAGTTATATCAGTGAGTGCATTGGAAATGTAATGTAAATGCCTAAAAGCACTTGATTACACTCTGTCATAAAAATGATGTGTGCCCATACATCCAACCCACGCAATTACAAGCTTTTTGAATGACCTCATCAAGGAAAGATTTCGTCATGTTGTCTTTACCTTCCAAGTATAATTGATTGAAGATTCGTTAGCAGATTGAACACTTGAATTGCGAAGTTAAGTTATACGTCCTTTACGTAAAAATATTTATAACTGCAAAACAGTAATAACAACCGAGGGACTTTCAAATAATACATTGAAGGGAGTAAAAATGAAGGAATTATCTCTCTTTTTTCCTTTACTGCGAATACTCAATGGCGTGTCCAGCCTAGGCAATGAAGTGACCCCATTAGACACGAATGTCCTGATAAAGAGTTTGGCGTTGCTTTGCGTTCTCACACAAGTGTACCACTAAATACCACCTCCACCCAAGTCTCCACTTTTTTTGTTCAGATTAGGATAAAATATGGCCTTGGACACAAGTGGTGCGGGGCAGAACCCCCATACCCGTGGTACAGCTATTTCCTTTCAAAAGATTGTATTTTCTCCGTGAAACAGTTATAAGGTTTGGACAATTTCAGTAGCAACAGAGGGCTATTCGTCGTTGTGCTGCAGTTTCTGAGAGCGTTGAAAAACTAGCTTCATGTTCCAACACTCTAACTCCTAAATTATATCTTTTAGTAAGAAACGTTCCAGTCGTTAGTAAACAGGACAACTTCAAGTCCAAGACACTTATCAACTACAGAGTATAATGATGAGCATTTACGACGAGAAGATAGACTTGTCACGGAAGTTGTGCTGATATGACGTGTTTCCATGGGAATGGCTTTCCACTGTTTTCTTCGTTTATACAGTGTTTGTTTGCTTGTTTAACCACAGTTTCTACATTAGTTGTCTAGAGTGTTTACAATGGATCAAGGAAAGGGAATGAATCCAACGCTATAGGTAGAAACTACGCAGTAAAATTTTTGAGATTCATAGCCCGGACCAACTGTTGCGGCATGCCTACATGAGCAAAGCTCTGTAGTAAAAGATAAGACAAAAACGTTTGCGTGTCACAAATAGTTGAAATGTTGTCACTAAAGGTTTGCGGAATGTATTCCTGAGGATTATCAATACACTTGTTGTACCTCAGAACCTTCAGTCTTTCTAATTTACAACGCCCCTCTATTTAGTCTAACGCGCAGAGAAGGAAGCACCTTTTTGCGGCTGTACGCTCGTGTTTAAAGGGATAAGTATGGAAATCCCAAATGAATTAAAAATGTAATCCTGACCGTGTGTAGGCCTATCACTGTTATCGTATTGAATATTGGATTATTGCATTAAAAGAGGAAAACTTGGGCTGTCTGCAGACATAACTACAAAAAGTGGCCTACTATTTCAGTAGTTTTTTATACCCGGTGGGCTAAGGAGTAGCCTACTTTGGTTCCCACACTTAAAATGAGGCAGTCACCGAAAATGGCGAAAGGGATGTAAACCTGTTCGAGCGAGACGGACGATATTTCAAACCTAAGTTGCCGTTCAGATAAATCATCAGCCCTTCGAAGTATAAAAATGTAACTCTGTGGTTCTCTAACTCTTCTATGCTTTGTTTATTGCACAGTTTTTACATCATGATCGTTCATGAGACAACATTGTGTTACTTCTTTGTTTTCTTGAAATAACTAACACACCATAGCAATCCTGAGGTTGTTGCATACCTGTGGGGAGCCACAAAGCTGCAGAGGTAGTTATTGAAGGCCATTGTCGTATATGTTTCTAAACGTAACAGTAACTATGCAGAAAGCACAGCTTGATAATGTACATATATAACACTTTTGTCACAAGAGATTTCGAGGTTCTAAGTAAACTCCAGAATCACTTCTTTAACACTTGCGGTCATAAAAGGTTAGCAAAGCATATCATGTTTGAATAACTATTATTAAATGATTATTAATCTAATGACGAAATTATCTAAGAAATTCAAAGGTTGATGGACTAAAAGCTTTAACATTATAAAGATTTAAATGGTATTTTTAAAAGACATGTGACTTTTGCAGAAACCTAAGTATTCTCGTAAAAACATATGTAGCAGAATATCACTGCGTAATACTTTATTGTCATCGTTATCAATCGAACGCATCTGAACCCATTACCACCGCTCTCCGATATCTGTTTCCCATAGCTCTCTGGCGCATTGTTTTCTTTATCTACGGCAAAAATAGGCAAGTGTTGCTGGCCTATCAATCTTTGAGGGAGACTACCTTTGGCGTAATAAAGGAGCTTTTAAAAAGTTTTAAATATAACAATTTTATATGTAAGTATGACAATATCACATTCTCGAAGAACACACCGCAGATTGTCGACTTGTATCTTCCTTAACTGCCACTTGCAATGAGCACCATAATCTTCTAAAACCTGGCAATCGTGTTTTCTATATTTCTTACAATAATGATCACAACTGTTCCAGTGAAAGAAACTCTTTGAAATTGAGGCGAATGGAAAGTGATTTGAGAATGTCTATGTTAAAACCTAGACTAATTTCTCTGGCTTGCTGAACAACCAAAGTTACGAAAATCGAAAAGTCGGAAAACATTTTGTTTACTCATCGAAACTCATCATTTATTTTACGAAATGTTTTATGGTTATTAAAAATGTCTCATTTCAAACTGATACTTTATCTTAGGGGTCTTAAACAGGGGTTACTTTTAGCTCATTATTGAGCATGACACAGCTTACATAGATTACGAGGCAATCTTCTAACGTGACTCATATTTTGGACAGTTTACAAAGTGAACAGAGTTAAGAAGATGTGTATAATATGTTTAATATATTAGAAAAGGTGTTGCCTTACATACTGTTTCTTCTTAGGTGAAGTGTTTGATTTGTTCTATCATGAAAGGTAGGAACTTTTGATTTCTACTTTTGAGTTCTTTATTTCATGCATTTCATCCTATCTGTTCCAATTGTCTCCTTTTCAGTATTCGTTGCTATCTTGCACTAACTATCGTAAGTCGTTTTCAGGAGTTTCTTAACGTCTTACTCTGTGTTTGGCTTAACTTCTTTGTTTTAATTTTCCAAATAGTGGTTAGATAGGGTACCTAGAAATATTTGATTGGTCATGGCCTACTACAATGTTACACCTAGCAGTAAATCGATGGTGGAGGTAGTGACGCTTAAGTGCAAACATGGACATGTACATAACAGAAGGGGAGATCGCCATCTGACAGCAAAGAGGTTTTGTTGACAGCAATGAGAGAGAAAGAGAACGGTGTCATTATACAGAAATGGAGGATCATTGATACTTACTTCCGTCTCCATATTGAAGTGGTGCTTGTCAACAACAAGGATGAGGCCTGAAGCTACGGCGAGCTATTAAGGGCTACGTTCCACGAATGCGCGATCAAGTTCCCATACTCATATGAAAAGATTTAAACATTCAAGTCTTAATTGACTCTTTTGGGTGGTCAAGCCCCCTTCAAAATCAAAATTGCCCTCCTCCCAATTTGTCAACCTACAAGGCTGCTAAGGACTCATCTCTATATCCTTGCAGATCACAAAATCAAAATCAAATCTCATCTGCAGTAAAACGTTTTGAGTTAGAGCCCACTGTTAGATACCACTTTCTTGATTCATTGAAATGAAGTCGATTAGTTTATTCATTGTTTACATTGGCGCATTAAAACCTGATCTAAGTTGTAATACTTGTAGTTTGGTAACTATGGCAAATAGTGTGTAATCAAAATGAGATACAGTTATTGTGACATATAATTTGAAAGTGTTTTTTAAGGGACAAAGAAACGGTTAATGGTGACAGCAGACGCGTCTCCTCTTTCCGTAGAGCAACCAATACGACAATAGGTATTACCCAATGTTTGGTATAGAGTCAGAATTAATAATATTGGGAAAACTTTTAAGCCATTTACTAATACCGTTTAAGTTGTTTAATCTAGTTTAGTTTTCCCTATAACATTTTGGTATAACTTCGCAGATAAGGCGTTTTAAAAAATAATGGCTTTATTGACCTTTTCTGCAAACAGGTGTCCAGATGTCAACATAAATGTTATGTTTTGATCAATCGCACCACCAATTCCATTTTTACTCTAGTTACATATCTATTTAGCTTGATATGGTCAAACAAAAATGTTCTTAGAGAAAGCCGCCGACCACGAGTCGTAGGGACAGGAAAGTTACATTCAGTTCAATTCAGTCAATTCAGTTCAGAAGACATTTAATGGAAAAACAAGTGGTCGACGGACGGTGTCGGTTGCCGAAGTTGTTCATTCAATATATTTTAGAGAAACAATCACGCAATATTACATTCTGAGTTCACTTCAAGAGAAAGTGAGAGATCATTCTATTTAAAACTTTTGATCAGGTAATGAATGCCAACTATGAAAACAACCACTTGCGGAATTGAAAACATGAGATCCAAAAATAGATATAGCTAATAATAAAGTCTCGAGTTCTTGTCTATGGAAGAGAGGCATCTATTTTGTGACACTAACTTGATTATTTCATAAAATTTCATTAATGTGTTTGATGCATTTTCGTCTTTTGGAATAAATTAGAAGTTTTTTTACTCTCGCATCTTTTGCTATGGCCTACAAAGCGGAATTGTAATTTTTGATCTTCCCACCAGTCCAAAAATATCATGCTTTACATACATACATACATACATACATACATACATACATACATACATACATACATACATACATACATACATACATACCGACTAACTCTTACAAATAAGATGTACAAGGGTTCTCAATGCAGAACTAAACTTGACGTGTAGTGTGAAAATAACTGTCTAGAATGGTCTTACTATTTTCCGTTGTCCTTCCATTCCTTGAACATAAGTAACGCCTTCTGCTTGGAGGCAGCATCACCATGATTAACGGATTGCCGAAGAACGGCACTTCTCAAAAACCTAAACAAATGAAGGAAACGTGGTTCATCGGTAAAGCAAGAAGCGAGAACAGCGGAACCTACTGAAGGAAGTGAATGCGAGGTTTAACCCCAAAATGCTGTATCCTTGGTGAATGTTCCCTTTCTTGCCTTGGTCAGTTAATAGAGCCGTTCATGAATAAAGAAACTATGTTTGCTTCAATTTTAGTAAAGTACTGAACAGCCAAAATGTTTTCATCAAATTTGCCCGTCTCATCGAAGTTGAAACCTGAGAAATCACAAAGTACTATCAAGGACTAAAAAAAGGGGGATAAACGTTTCTAAGGTGAGCTGTAGTATAATTGCAAAACAATAAATTCTGGTGAATTACTGTTACCACAAAGACCCACTTGAATTATGTCTTAGTTATGGGACAAAGAAATCAATTGCACAAAGAACCATCAGAAACATGCCTGATTGGCACAAAAGAACCGTCAGACACATGCCTGAATGGCACAAAAGAACCATTTGAAATAGACCTGATTGGCACACAAGAACCGTTCCAATTTTGCCCGATTGGTACAAAGAACGGTCTGAAATATGCCTGATTGGCACTAAGCACCTTCAGAGGCACGACTGACTGGAACAAAAGAACTGTTCGAAATATGCCTGAGTGGCACAAAAGAACCGTACGAAACATGCCCAATTGGCACAAAAAACTGTCCGAAACATGTCTGATTGGCACACAAGAACCGTTCGAAATAAGCCTGATTAGCAGAAAAGCACCTTCAGAAGCACGACTGACTGGAACAAAAGAACCGTCTGAAACATGACTGATTGGCACAAAAGAACCGTCAGAAACATGCCTGATTGGCACACAAGAACCGTCAGAAACACGCCTGATTATGGGTGGCCCATGTAAGTACAGTTGTACCTGAAAGACCTTTTTTGTATTTAGTGCTTCTTTATTTTTCTGTCTCTATTCGTCTATATTTTCTGCCGACCTTATTCTGCCTGCCAAAGAGATCCCCTCAGCACGTCTTCAGAACCACACCTTGAGCCCCCAGGCACTATATCTCACACTTTCAAGGTGTTCAGTACATTTGTATATATTCAGCGCATTCATTGACAAATTTATTGCATTGTTTTTCAAACTGTTACACGTCTGTTTCCGAAAGTTATCTTACGCTCGGGAGACAAGGGAGATTTTATGAATTCTCAGATGCTACACGCACATAAAGCGCATACGAACCACTGTTAAACGCGACTATACCGGAAGTGCACGTTAGGCCTTAGTTATACACATCTTAATACAGTGACTTGTAAAATTTCACCAATATTGGAGGTATCACTCAAGCCTGGTAAGAGATTTTTGGGACTATTTTCATGGGTAAAAACTCTAGACCTGTAGAAATAATTGCAGCATCAGTGAGAAATACTGTGCTAAGTATCCTGTTGCCACCACATAACCAAGGCCGAGTATCCCGTTACCATCATGTAACCAAGGCCATTCTAGCTTCCAGTTTAGTAGCGTATAGGGTTTACGTTAAGAGTACTGAATGTCTCAATAACAAATTGAAAACACTGTAATAGGAAAGATAGCATACTTCTCTAAATGAGACTTGTTATCCTCCCATCCTAGACGATCCACAACGGGCTTGAGTATTGTGATGATGTATTTCTACAACGACACAAAATCAACAATCATAAAATTGCTTTTAAAATTGCTCATGAAGAAGACGTTCTTGCTCACGAAGAAGGAGCTCTTGCTCATGAAGAAGAAGCTCTTGCTCATGAAGAAGAAGCTCTTGCTCATTAAGAAGAAGTTCTTGCTCGTGAAGAAGAAGCTCTTGCTCATGAAGAACGACGTCTCTTGCTCATGAAGAACGACGTCTCTTGCTCATGAAGAAGACGTTCTTGCTCATGAAGAAGAAGTTCTTGCTCGTGAAGAAGAAGCTCTTGCTCATGAAGAACGACGTCTCTTGCTCATGAAGAACGACGTCTCTTGCTCATGAAGAAGACGTTCTTGCTCATGAAGAAGAAGCTCTTGCTCGTGAAGAAGACGTTCTTGCTCATGAAGAAGACGTTCTTGCTCACGAAGAAGACGTTCTTGTTCATGAAGAAGACGTTCTTGCTCATGAAGAAGAAGCTCTTGCTCATGAAGAAGAAGCTCTTGCTCGTGAAGAAGACGTTCTTGCTCATGAAGAAGAAGCTCTTGCTCACGAAGAAGAAGCTCTTGCTCATGAAGAAGAAGCTCTTGCTCATGAAGAAGACGTTCTTGCTCACGAAGAAGAAGCTCTTGCTCATGAAGAAGACGTTCTTGCCCATGAAGAAGACGCCTCTTGCTCATGAAGAAGAAGCTCTTGCTCATGCTGAGGCAGCGGGCTCCTTCCATCTCTACTTGTCCAAAAGCTTTTTTACGATTGCGACTCCAGTATCAAAAACCAGCATTTACAAATATCTCTCCCCCTTTCCGCTGCCTAAATGTTGCCTTAGCATCAAGAAGACCATCACTTACATACTCGAATTTTAAAGAAATTTCCGCTGCCTCCCTAAAAAGTACTCAGAAAGTACGTTTATCGTAGCTGACCCCTTTGTAAACAAAATCTGGATGAAAAAAGTGTCCGAAATTTGTTAATTTCAAATCGTATAAGACTTCTATAACTACTAACAAACGCCACAAAATTACACCCTACCACACTGACGTTTTCAGTATAACGTATGATGCGAAAGTCTGTACCGTTCTGCCATCAGAACTGTCGACAACTGGGCTTTGTTATGTTAAAAGTTATAATACAATCTGTTGCTAAACCAAGTCCTCAAACACAAGAATCTTCATAGTCCTAAAACAAACCGTCTTTGCCAAACAACTGATCTCCTTGTTGTAAAAAGTACGCTTCTTGGCAAACAGCCCCTCACAAATATATCATTACTACCAAAAGTACTCACGGAGGCCACAGAGCCTCCACAAACAACTCTAGAATAACCCTTGACGTGAAGTTGCTCTTTATGCAACGGGACAGTACTAGAAACATGAACACGCACCTCGTAGTATACGTAGCCAGGTCTATGTTCCAATACTTCTCCAATAAATGCTAACGATGCCAATGCTGTAATCCACGGTACATACTCGGTTTCCTTATCCATGTATGCCGTAAGCTCAAGTGCAAGTATTTGGTTCAGCTGTTCTGCCCTGTAAAGCAAGAAAAACAAGGTTTGGTTACACTTTCCGTTTCTTGTTACAGCTGTTCCCCAAGGAACGATGTTTACCAACTGACTTTCACTGTATAATTCAGTAAATGCACTATTACAAAAAGAGACATTATTTCCTTATCCATGTATGCCCTAAGCTCAAGTGCAAGGATTTGGTTTAGCTGCTCTGCCCTGTAAAGCAACAAAAAACATGACTACCGTATTTCCTCTTATCTAAAAATTCACCTACAATGTGCGGCGCTAATAAGAGGGTGGTGCTTATGGAAAATTAAAATTACTAAGAATAAATTTTATTGAAGCTCAAAAAACAATATGAACAGAATCCATTAACGAAATAGAAGTCCTTCAAAAACGTATTTTATTGTGTGATCACCATTCTGTTTGTTTTTCCCCCTTTTTCCAATTAGCGTCACTTTTTCTAGGTGAGGCGCTTATTAGAGGGGAGGCGCTTATTAGAGGGGAGGCGCTAATTAGAGGGCGGTGCAAATAAATAAATTTTACTTCAAGGTGCGGTGCTTATTAGAGGGCGCTGCCAATTTGAGGCTCGAACCTAATAAGAGGAAATACGATAGGTTACTTTTGAACTTCCTATTATAGGTGTTCCTCAAGGAAAGATGTTTACCGACTGTATAATTTAGTAAATGCACTTTTACAAACAACGACAATATTAAAATTTGATGCAAAAATGTACAATGTACTATGATAGCAAATACCAAAACAAATTACTGGTCTTTATCTTAACGTTACTTGCAATTTTTGGCTACACTTTCAACTTTTTATTACAGGTGTTCCTCAAGGAATGATGTTTACCAATTGACTTTTGCTGTATGCACTTTGTTAAGAAAGACATTATTTGAAGATTGAAATTTAGTGTAATAACAAATATGTATAATGTACTATGATACCAAGCATAAAAAAATTACTGTTCTTCATTTGAAGACGTTCTTTGCAATTTTAGGTAACAATTTCAAGTTTTATTACAGGTGTTCCTCAAGGAATGATGTTTACCAACTGACTTTGCTGTGTAATTCAGTAAATGCGATCTTATAAAAAAAGACATTATATGAAGATTTACATCTACTGTAGTAAAAATGCATTCTGTACTATGGATAGTAAGTACCAAAACAATTACTGGTCTTCATTTGAAGAAGTTCCTTGCAATTTTAGGTTACACTTTCAACTTTTTATTACAGGTGTTCCTCAAGGAAAGATGTTTACCATACTGACTTTCGGTGTATAACAAAATAAATGCGATCTTATAAAGAAATACATTGCATGACGATTTACTTTAAGTGTAATTAAAAAGTTGTCTTCTGTTCTATGATAGCAAGCATTAAAACATTTACTGTTATTCATCTGAAGACGTTTCTTGTAATTTTAGGATATAGTTTCAACTTTCCATTCCACGTGTTCCTCTGGGAAACACGTTTGTATAATTAAGTTATACGTTTTGAAAAAGGACAGTACATAAAGATTTAATTAAGTGTAATAAAGCGTCTTATATACTATGACAGCATGCATCAAAACATTTACTGGTATTCATCTGAAGACGTTCCTTGAACTTTTAGGTTATAGTTTCAACTTTCCATTCCAGGTGTTCCTCAGGGAAACACGTTTACCAACTAACCTTCTTGCAATTTTGCATTACACTGTCAACTTCCATTACAGGTGTCCCTCAGAAATCCTCATCCTACCTTAGTTAATAACTACGATGCCTAATGAAAAGGACGAATAATTGGTAAGACACGTTAGGAATTGACAAGGAGAGTACGGAGCAAAGCTGAAATGTTACCTTGCAAGCTCAAAGGCATCATCAATCAGATTTGCCCTGTCCGCCGGAGAAATACTCTAAAGGGAAAATTATATCTAAGTTATTATCATGTAAATAAAATACGAGGAGCTGAAAAGTCTCCTCAACATTCTCAATTTTATTGGTATTACCTCCTCCTGTGCTATTACGGTCAATAACATCAGTAATACAATCATCATTCCCGTATGAATAGACTCCATAACTCTATGTTAACTATTTGTATGCTAAATTGCTCAGCGTACGCATTATATACACTTCAGCTCCATACATTCTAACATTGAGCAACCTTGTCACATTTTTTTTTGCATTTCATGACGATACAACGTACAGCACTACAGCACAGGGTATGACAAGCTATGCGATTCCGGCTTTGTATCAATGCAATGTAGTACAGGCAAATTTAGCCCTGTTGAAGTCATCTAGTCCATTGTCGAGGAGCGTTTAGGAGTGAATAAAGTACAGTAGAGTCGAGTAGAGCAGAGTGGGTTAGTAGGGCAGGTAGGAGTGGGATTAGGAGTAGAATTGGACGAAGAATGGGGGTAGGAGAGGAGCGGAGTACAGTATAAATGAGTAGGAGTGGGAGTAGAAGTAGTCATGTGAGTTGAATAATGTCGAAATAGAGTAGAGGGGTAGTAGAGTAGGAGTAGAGTAGGAGTAATGTAGGAGTAATATAGAAGTAGTGTAGGAATAGTGTAAGAATAGTGTAGGAATAGTGTAGGAGTAGTACTGGAGTAGTGTAGGAGTAGTGTAGGAGTAGTGTAGAGGTAGTGTACGAGTAGTGTAGGAATAGTGTAGGAACAGTGTAGGAACAGTGTAGGAATAGTGTAGGACTAGTGTAGGAGTAGTGTAGGAATAGTGCAGGAGTAGTGTGGGAGTAGTGTAGGAATAGGTAGGAATAGTGTAGGAGTAGTGTAGGAGTAGTGTAGGAGTAGTGCAGGAGTAGAGCAGGAGTAGTGTAGGAGTAGTGTAGGAATAGTGTAGGAGTAGTGTAGGAGTAGTACAGGAGTAGTGCAGGAGTAGTGTAGGAGTAGTGTAGGAATAGTGTAGGAGTAGTGTAGGAGTAGTGTAGGAGTAGTGTAGGAATAGTGTAGGAGTAGTGTAGGAATAGTGTAGAAGTAGTGTAGCTGTATGGGTAGAGCAGAGCAGTGCAGAAAACAAAGCATGCGTGTCTACACTCTATTCTTGATATTGCATTAACTCCTTTTTAAAAGTCGCTGCTCTTACCTCATGCTTGACTTTCAATATGTCATCATCACGTGTTTGATTCGCCTTCTGCTAATGGTGTAAATTGTGTTATAAGCTGAAGGAAAATGGAACCCTGCTCTACAATGCTTTACAGAATTGCACTGTCATACATGTGGGATGGTAGCAAAGTCGGGGATATTGTAATTGACTGTAGTAGCTCTCTAAACTTCCTTATTTCATTCCCTTCATCTCATCTAGATCTTAAACATAGCTTGTACTAGATTTTACAGCCCTGTGACAATCAATCCTTTCCTTCTCCTTTCAGTTCTTTCTATTATGACTCAAAACATTGCACTCATTTGAGGTTTCTGTCCTTCAAGTAAGCAACGCATACGAAGATATTTAGGCTCAGAAAAACCGCAGAAGCATGGGCCCATCTTAAATAGACCGCTACTCACCATCTCTTGCTTGATCAATAAGGAGCATGGCCCCACCAAGTTCACCTCTTGTGCAGCCCAAATAAGTACCTGGAAGAAAATCAATATCGATAAGTCACAAGATAGCTCTAATGTTTTTGTGTATAAAATGTTACAGATCAATTGGGCCTTCTGTGTTGTGAAAAGTGAAACTGAGTGCATGATGAAATTTGGCTATCAGTACAATTTGGAGACAAACATTTGACCATGCTTGTCATCTTTTAAGGCATTTTTCATCCTATTTCCGATTTTAGATCTCCTTGCAACTTTCCAAATCAATTAACAAATGCCTTAATATATAAGAAGTGGCTTTTAATTATTTGAAAAATCTTTCCTCCAACACTATTTTGGTTGAAAGTTTTTACCAGATCGGTTAGAGTTGTTTTTTTGCTTTTTTAGTAGACGTAGTACCGTACAAGGCTAACAAAAGCCACTTAGTGTATGGACCAGAAGAGAGGTAAACAATGTCTGAAGTAAGCAGAGAGAGGGAAGGAGAGGAACGGACCTGACAGAAAGGAATTCACGTTTGAATTTTAAGAGGATCTCACGTTTTACGCATTTTTACCACTTTTCCAATTTTTATATCCCTTTAACTTTCAAAGTTAATTGACAAATGTCTGAACTTATGCGGAAAAGCTTTGCAATTTTGAGAATCGGGTTAAGGAAAATGGCAGCTATGCCCATATTTTCATGGAAAAATTCTAAGGAAGGTTAATTTGGTGGTATGTTCCCCAAGGACGAGAACGGACATTTTTGACACCTTTAGTATGTCTGTCTAGGACTAGCCCACAGGCTGAAGTAGTATTACACAATTCAAGGGTCAATGACAACTAAACACTGTGCATGAAAGTATCTCCTTAATAAAGGATGTGAAGACAAATAACTTTGACTGTGTAAAAATGTATCACGTACAACAGCAAGTGTAGATGAAGAGATGTATGTTTGATGTGTAGTTTTGTTTTGACCTGGCCCGTCATCTTTCAAGGCCTTTTTCACCCATCTTTCTATTTCATATTTGTTTCTAACTTTCATAATTTGATTTCAAGTGTCTAAATTTATGACGACTATCTCTTAATCTTTGAAAATCAATCGATAAAATAAAATAAAATGTAAAAAACCTATTGTTATGCTTACACTCTGATTTCAGGTTTGCTTCTAGTTGATCCAATTTCATCAGTAAATCTCGCTTGTTGGCATGGAATGCCTGTTTTTCCTTCTTGTATTTTTTTACCAATCCCTTGATATTCTTGTGTAACTTCAAGTATGCTTTAGAGGCATCTGCCATCTGGACACATGGATTTCTGTGCTTCAGAGCTAAAACAAGAGAATACAATGTTATAAAAAAATGGTTTTCATTCGTGTAAAATGCTCAAAGACATTAATCATAAAAAATACAGGCGACGATAGATCAAAAAAGAGCATGATGATAGTTATATACCAACACCTTTTATAAGCAATGATACAGACTGCGATCAGAGTCTTTGTCGGGAGGTATGCGAGATAGCACTTGCACATTTTAACACACTTGTAAACAATACGGCACGAGCGAAAACTCGTTCATGCGGGCACCAATAACGGTGCAATTGCACGTGCAATACGAGGACTCAAAAATTTCGCGCTGCCGTTAGACTATTTTATACCCAAGATATTTATCTGCATCCTGTGTGTTTAGCTCATTTATTTCTTAAACTCGCTCTCTTACTTGTGAATGACATTTCACGTAGCGCCTTTGTACCGTTGAGCTTTAATGACTTATTTTCCCATTGACACGATGTCGTTTTTGATCGTTACACTAGTGACGCCACGAGAAGGACGTTTCAGAGAAAATTTATCAGGTGTTCACACTCACTGCATATATGACTTGTAACCAGAGAGTGGATCATTAAATCAGATCGCGGGGCACTTCGCCGAAGGGTGAGGCGAGATAGACCACTAATCAACAAAAATTAAGACCAAATAGAAAAAAACATCGAGCGTGAAGCCGCCTCACAGTATGTGCGATCGCACGTGTAGAAGTTGCATGTATGACTCTTTGCTCGTGCACTAGAATACGCCCCTCCCTTTACTATGCTAATGTTATGTACGTATATGGTAGTTACCATCGCAACAGCAAAATCCTTGTTGTGTATACCTAAAGTAAACCGTGATATCTTTCTATTAATATCTATTTGGGACATACGATAGTTTTACCTGGTTTGGCTCCTTTTTGACTTCTTGCGTTAGTTTCTTTGGCTTTCGAGTGCTTAGGTATGATTGCCCTGGCCATAGGATTGTCTTCAGCTACCATCTTATAACTTTGTTTCCCTGTGATCTCTGCCATGTATGCTCTGTCCATCAGCAGATAACGGGGTAAGTACTCGTCATCTTCAACGGCTGTGACGTCATTAGGAATATCGATGGTTTGTTTCTTGCTTGCATCTTCTGTCTCATCGGTAGTAGTTTCAAAATTGTCCTCGACGTCGACGTCCTCGAACCTCCCTTCTTTCATGGCTAGAACCATATCTTCTTTGATAACTCCCAGTTTCTTCACAAAGTATCTTAGTTCCCAGACCTTATTTCGAACTTCTTTGGTGGTAGTTGCAGCTTTACCAAAGAGATATTCGGCTAGCTTTCGTATGAAAGTAGTGTCAATGCACAAGTCCACTTTTAGTTTGAAAGTAGATAGTTTTAATATTTGAAAAGAGATGTCAATTCCAAGACAGGCCTTATTTGCAATGTTAGACAGACTGGCCTTTATGCAAGCATAATGCAATTTGATAAACATGGCCAGAAGTTTCTTGACCTGGGCTACGGTCCACTTAATGCCCTCTTTCACTTTATTTACTACATATTGGACCCCACTTGAAATAGCATGACCGACTTTCTGGAAAGCAGACTTGATGGAGTTCCAGAACCACTTTGAAAAAAATGAAGCAATGATAAATCGGATTAGTTAAAGCAATGATAGATCCTTGTATCAAAATAGGTGTTAGAATATTCGAAAAATCAATTGATTCTATATTTGAAAATCGGTTAATGTAATAGTCGAAAAATCGATTAATCCTATATTGAAAATCGATTAATCCTCTTTTTTGAAATTCTATTAATCGAATAGTAGAATAATTTCGGATTCGAATAATCAAATCAAAGATGTTTCTGCTAGGAATATATTGGTTCTGGCTGCTTCTGTCCATGTATCAGATTTTAATTAAAGTCTTTTTATCCAATGTCTGTCTTCCGGGTTACGAGAAAAACTAGAAAGTTTTGTGAGAAACTTCTACCTCTTCCAAAAATAGTTTAAATGATTGTTACTTTTTGCGCGGATAGTGAGACCGAGGCGACTTTAGAGCCACGAGAGTAGGCTGTACTTAGTGTCCATTGAACAACGATTTTCGATAAATACTATATGGTTACCTTCCTATCATCAAAGGAGAGAGACGACAAAATTCAAAGAACGTTAGCATTTTGTTTTGCTTTTTTCTCTATTCTTTAGAATATTTCTTACCCGTTTCAATCCGGTTTTCACTCTGCTCAGGATCTCATTCTTCTTACACTTTGCATAGCAGATTTCATCGAATCCTTTGAATTTGCAACTATTGTATTTGGGACAGCCGACGGCCTCTCCTTCAACTTGAGCACACGATTCTTTCCAGTCACCACCGCCAACACAAGCTACAACGAACGACAGATGGTGTCAAAATGTTTACAATCATAAACTAATTTCAGAATTAGGCCATGTGATCAGTGGCGGGCAATTTTGGAGGTAAGGGG
>JAAAKM020006971.1:119803404-119815803 GCA_010016025.2 Alatinidae sp. Z8VKAUB7J3
CATCAAAGCTGTAGTCTGCAACGAACCTATTGTATTATGTAAGCCACGCCATGCCCGTTAGATAAATGACAGATCAGAAGGTGATTTTGCAACGCTTCTTTTAGAACATGCTGGATTTGCAGCACCAGAGCTCTGGAAAACGGTGAGCAACAGAAAAACGAAAAAGGCTGTCGGCTAAACCAGGTGCGCTGAATTGACGATGCAGGTCAAATTGCTACGTGTTTGATTTGACACCTTCGTCACAAATTCTGTTGCAATTAAGGTATGGTTACCTATACCAATGAACGGCATTTCTATATCTTTACTTTATTGCATAGAAAATTCTTTGACCAACAAAATATATTTAGATGACAAACTTCAATTATTTGACGTTCGGCACGATTTGACTCCAACCTACCTCCCGCACAACTCTCAGTACAATTTCCTTTGTAGTCTTCTTTGAAACTAGCATGAGTTTCCACTTCCTGACCAAAATGCTCATTACATCTCTTTAATCCTGCTTGCTTGGCTACTCTTGCTCTTCTAGCGAGTTTACGAAGATCGGTGTACTCTTTGAGCATGCGCTCTGCCTCCTGCTGCACAGCTTTGATAGCGTCTGTTTGTTCCTTCTTGACTTTATCAAATTCATTTTTCACCTTGTCCCTCACATTACTTGAAATGCATGCTGAAGCCTGGGAAAGAGCAATGAATATCTGTTGATATTTTCAGAATTGTTACATTACTATTCTGATCATGGGTTTAAAATGATAAAGAATTAATAATATCATCGAGAAAAGTGGATTTGAAACGTCAATTTAAAGAGAGACTAAAGAAATAGAAAATATACAGCGCATACTCGTTTATCCTAATAGCATGAACCGAAATGTGCGGCGAAATCTTCGGATAAGCCGAAAATTCGGATAACTGAGAACGGGATTTTGAATGACCATGATGGCGTATTTCACGTTGAAATTGATGAAAAATATGCTGCCATCGTGCCAAATGGCTAAAATAGAAACAAAAAAATCAGAGATGGACACGCACGGTTTAATGAACATACATGTTACATGAAAAAATAACACTCAAAATTATAGCAATTCAACTTTCATTAAATTCTGACAAACAGACACCATTGTTATGTAAACAAAGACGTTTTTCTCAGATAAAAGTGATATTGCGCATTCTACATTACGTAAAGGTCTTAAGTGTGGCTATTCCAAACATTTAAGTATTTTGGTCTTATTCTGCTTGATTGAAAGGGGAAAGCGAAGTGTTCAATGTTAAAATTTTTCTCGGTTAGAGCTGTTCGGATAAACGAGGTTCGGATAAACAAGGCTCTGATAAACGAAGATGTACGGTACCACCACCTGGGCTTGCACTAGTGATCCACGCTATCGTGACGAGTATTAGCTAATTTTGTAAAAATGGAAGTTTGTCAGGCACTTTACTCAACGATTTATACATTTAGAATATATTGAATCGTAAACTTTAGGGACTCAAGCTACATGTTTGTTGTTCGTATGGCTTCTTTCAATCCTCTCTATTCCTATACATTCTATGTAAAAGGCTTTCTTACATTACTCCTGATGATTGCTGTGACCATTATCTGAAGAAAACGTTTGGCAAAATGAATACTTTACTTAATGCAATATTCAAATTTTGCACCAAAAACCAACTTTTTAAGCCTAACGTTCACTGGAGGAAAGTCTATTATGAGGAAAGGTTGTAAAGGTAAAACATTGTTAAAAGTAGAAACGTAGAGTTATGTTTGCCTGTATCACTCGCGACGTGGTACGTAACAAAAAGACAGCTTCTTACATTCAATAACGTCACTTTTTTTTACTTGTGACGCTTCACTTGTCATGCCCCACGCGGCTAGCGACATCAGTTGCTTAAATAAAAATAGAAATTGGTGATGTCATCAAACTATCAATTGTTTATGTACTGCTCTTTTCCACGAACAGTGCTTTGATATCGTGGTGTTAGGATTTCATGGTGCTGCGATGTAATGGTGCTGCGATGAAATGGTGCTGCGATGAAACAAACGTACCTTGAACTCCAATTGATCGAAGCTGGCATACGTTGCTTGTAGAGTCAAGTTTGATTGTATCACACCAAACAGACTTCCAAAGGTCGATAGGTAAAACTGCTTGTCATCGACCTTGATAACGACTTCCTTCTCAATTCCTAACACGTTAATATACCCACGGATATCGATGTTCACGCTGGTTGTTGTTATCTTGGCTGCTACAAGTTAAAAAAAAAAAAAAGGATAAAAAATAATAATCATAATAATAATTGTAACAACAATAACGATATACATGAGCTTTCTGAAATCACATTGGCTTTCCATCTCCCTTCATGAATAAAAGTAGATATAAGCAAACAACAAAATAAAAGTGAAAAACAAAATGACCAGACTATCAATATACAAACAAGTAGGTTTTCTATGGCAGTGGTCCGCAAACTTAGATCCGCAAAGTATGTCAAGGGGTCTGGAAGCTATTAAGGATTGGATCGAGTTAAATGAGAACTCAAGCTACCTACGTCCATATTTTCATTAATTTAAGCTCAAGTTTGCAATTTAGCAGATCCTCTACCATAGTTATTTGCTCTTTCGTCTCCCTACTAGAGAGAAAAAAGAGGAAGTATCATAAATAACATGCATTCTTCGACAACCAGACGATTATTACCTCAAAGTTTAAAGATCCATGCCTGTCAGTATCCTACTGTCATTCATGTAGTTTTATTTAGTTGTGTTAATACACCTGCAAGTTCTTTTGCTCTGCTGTTGATCCTTTTCTGAAAGCACTTGCTCTGCTACCATCGATGATATTGTCATTTGCAAATCTTGCAAATTTTACTCTTTATATTTCACTCTTCTTATCTATCTTCTATACCTTCCAGTAACTTCTTACCTCTGCATAAATGTTGAATAGTAATGGAGTCAAAGAACAGCCTTGTCTGATATCTTTTAGTTTTAGTAAAATTATGCTTACATCGAGCATGGGGCCCGAAGTCTCAATTGGCCATTCTTTTGAAACAACGTATTGTTTAATTAATAATTCATCAACTGACGAGAAAAGAGAGGTATAGGTCACTTCCACATTGATTACTCCTTGAATAGTAACTTCCAAACGAGTACAATAATATTTCCTCTTTATTCTCGCTTACTTTTCATCCACAATTTTAACAGTGCATCATTTCTTCACAATCATGAAATGATAGGTGTTTCAAAACACTTTACGATAAAATTGAAATTTTGACTAGATTTTCCATTATGATAAATTTAGCTGTTTCCTTTCTGTATAGCTAGAGTGCTTGAATTTTTTAAAAATACTGCCGTTTGATATAAAAGCATTTGCAATTTAAATATAGCGACATTTGTAAAACCACCATGAAGAGAATGTAAAAAAGGTCATACAATTCCATAGCTTAGCGGTATTCCCAAAATTATTTAGCTCTCTTGAGTGTAGTGTACATCCTTAACTTCAAATTGCAGTACAATGATCTCATAAAACGCTCAGAGTAGTTAGTGTTTTGTATTCCAAAACGTTGAATGATATTGCTGCTCAGACTTATATCCTATGCCTTAAAAAAGCCATTCTCTATTAAACAGCAACGGTGTAAGATTTCACATTTAGACTTCTTAGTATTACAGCTGTAGTGGCACGATGTGCATATTGTTTCTTTGCATTCCTACGTTATCTTTATCGTTATCGTTATCGTTAACGAAACTCCTTAAAAAGGAATTTTTGGATGTTTTGGGCCAAAGAATATAAAGAAGACTTAGTATAAATGTTTCGATAGGGGCCACACCTGTTCGAGTTTCTTCCGAACGAAGGTTATCTATATTGTGCCGAACGATGGTCATTCCTTGATTTAATAATATGTTTAATTACAGCTAAATGTTGACTTTTAATATAGGGCATCATATCTACATCTTGTTTGCAAAACTAGTTAAGTGCTACTGTATCTCTTTGGCTCCGATTCAAATACTAAGGATCCCTTGATACTTTCACCTGCTTTTTGCTAACACCATGGTATTGGTTAAAGTGGAGAGGGCTCAGGAATGTTTGGGTCTTGAGTTTGGAGACGTGAGTGAAAACCCCAACAATCCCTTATCTATTAATTTCTACATCTATAAGACCGGCGATCATAGTTACCATATCTGACCTACATTGGAAAAATATGACGGTTTGATTTACCGCAGCCATGAGAATTTATATCATTTATATCATATCAGTTTTCATAAATGTTATCATAAAACTGTTAAAAATAGTGACCCAACAGAACAACATGATTCTTACTGCAGAACAAAATCACATAACCCGTCCAATTGACTCTGAAATTCACCTGCTTTTCCTTTATTTTTTCCTCCCTCTTCCTCTAGCTCACAATGCAACAACTCAACTAATACTTGAATTAAGTCGGGCTAGATACTACAACAATCAAGCCTCATATCCTCATCTCCAGCAGTGGTGTAATGACTCGAATAAAAACCGTTGCTTCTCAAAAATTCCTCCCTCGATGGCCAAAGAGTCGTGGTGAAACGTAACTAACCTTGCGAAACAGATGGACGAGGTTTTTATGCCTTGTGGCTCTAAGCTTCTTAATCATTAAGATTTTGTTCCATAAACGTCATTTTTTTATGGCCATTGCTATACAGGAATTCCAACTGAAGACCTTTTGATCTTCACTACAACACGTTAAAGCACATGACAAGGACTTCCAAGACCACCTTTGTTACTACTGGGACAATTTATTCCCCTAGAAGTAATAGCTTTCTTCCTACCTCACTTTATGTGGCCTAGACTGAATTTTTCCACACGTAACTAATTTTGTTGTCTTAACTCAGAAACGTGTCTTCTACAAACATTTACAAAAATCGTTGATTGTGAGCTTGTGTACTTTTATACTAATGGGAACAAGAGAAGTCGAACTAAGAAGATCAGGAATAATATAAAATTGCAAGATGGCACTCACTAATCGACTCAAATTGATTTCCTCGTCGTTAATGGTATTTTGTTTAACAATGATTTTCGTTCAATATTTCATTTGGATGAGCTAACAAGTATTTTTGAACTAATCAAATCATTTTTTGTAGAATTGATTCAGAACCACAACTTTCGTGGCACCAAACTGTTATCACTGTCGATCCTTATATGTTTTACACCTATAAAAGAAAATGGTTCTCCTGAAGTTAGTAATAAGCCCTCAAAGATTCGAACTTTAAAGCTAGAGCGTAAAAAGCAGGTACTTAATCCACAGGAGCAAAGCAAAAATTTAATCCGATTACGAAAATAATTTTCTTAGAGGTTGATTTTACTCCTGTTGCGTCATTTTCAACCAACATGGTTTTGCTACGTTGTTAATTTGATTAATTGCGGTTGCATTGTAATTGCGTAAAATACTACTAACACTAAGTAGTATTTTGTTGATGAGGCATGATTGCAAGTCTGAGTAACTATAGGTCAAATTGTAATCCTTTTCTTTAATTTGTGGTACTTCCACAATCAGGGCAATTAAACAACAAACTTGGGGCACGCAAGAATTTGCACAGTTTGTGAAGTTATTAAGTAAGCGCGAAGCCAAAGACAAGGCGTTCAATTTAAAATCAAATTTCGTACCATCAGACACCTCATTAACGGTCGGGTCCAGACCCCGACCCCACAAAGTGGGCTAGCTTGCCGTTTTGTGACGCTAGATTTCAACCACAACTCAAATATGGTGATAAAATAAATAAATAAATAAATTGATTAATAAATAATTTTCTTAAAGTACATTTTCTTGTTAAAGTAATGCTTCGTTACGAGATTTTCCATTGAATCCATGAAAAGCAACATTTGCAGAGAACGAGGCTCATGTCTGCTTTTTATATAGTGTAACTTCTCTTCTTTTAAAATGATACGTAAATATGTGATTGTGTAAAGTAGAATCGTTATATTGGGACATCATGCATATAAATCACCTACTTCCCTTTCAGCATAATCCACGCTATTATTGTTATGAAACATTACTGGACATTTCCACATGCTGAAACAATATGTCGTCAGCCAAGTAACACATGCAGGCTACGTCTATCGCCAAACAACACTACCTCGTTCGATTTCTTTGAACAGTTTAAAAATGATTATACGTTAGTGACTAATTTATCGATTTCTTTGGAAAGTTGGTTTCTGATACAAAATCTGAATATTTCGATAAGTAACGGATTCGTTTTGCTAAACGTTTTCGCCATACACTGGTCACAGCAATTGTGTATGGCGAAAGTGTGAATCCGTTACTTAACGTAATATTATCAATTAATCTCAATTCCCTGGTCTCCATAGTATTAAGCAGACTCTTAAGTATTTTTCTACCTCAGAGCACAATTTCACATTTCTTATATTCAGGTTTTCAGGTACGATTTATCCGCAGCGTATTGAGTAACCTGACATGATACATTTTTGTAGAATTTAGATGGTTTAAGGACGTTGTTTAAGCCAGTAGATTGCCGACATACTAGCCTGCGCGCAGACAGAAACTACTGACGTAGTAATCAGCTGGGATAAACTGCACGCAGACTACCGGCATACTCGCTGATTGGTTATATCATGTAAATATTGTCCCCAGGGTTAGTAAATGATAATCTTGCTATAATTTCTTGATTGTCGCTCGTATTGCATTTGGGCTACAAACATTGGAGTTTTATGTGTTGATCTAAAGTTGCAAGGGGTCAAAGGTCAATTAAATGATATTTCGATTTGATGACGTCATCGGAACGATTTGTCAACAAGCTCTACTGTTGTGGCGTTGGCACCCCAATTGCTGTAAATATTATTTCACTGCCTCTGGCTTTCAATAGACACGTTGCTTAGTTTTAAATATGATTTTATCACTGCTTTTTATGGGAATTTGAGAAATGTGTAACCAAAAAGGAAAGAATTCTATTTACAATGTGGAGGGGCAACACTATACTAGTAACGTAACTTTTACTACATTTTATTTACCTCGTATGATAGTAAATATCACGTGAAACATTCCATAGGTGGCACTTGAAAGAGTTTGCTCTTGAAAATTTGCTTTTCAGTTTCTCCAGCTACAATATAAATTTTTAGTCGAACAATCTAGTGTTATATTGAATGTTCGTAGAGATGGTTATCAGAACCTAGTTCGTACTTAAACGTTAAGAACTATTAAATTAAACAAGAAAAAGTCCTCCTTTTAAACGAAGAAGGCTGGGTGCAATATTTTATCTTTTTCGTGTTTTTGTCTCACGTCTGAATCTAACAAAGAAATTCTTAATTGTTAAAGTGGCTTTAATTCTGGCCTATCAGGAAAATTCCCAAAACGCGTTTTTTTATCTTAAGTAATTACTCTGACCTACGCATAGTCTGCGATGCAGAACAACTGGAATATCTCCTATCTACTGTTTTTAAATTAAACATGGCTTTTTACAATAATTAACCGTTTTAGCGCACCTTCGTATTCTAGAATAAGACTAATTCAGCAGGAGTACAAAGCTGTAAATTGCTTGCAACGAGAGAGGTCCAACTCTCTTGGAAAGGGCTGTGCTCCATTTGTTTCTAGCCAATTGGCGTCAAAACTAGTAAGAATATGCTAGGGAAAAAATATCGATTACACGCAATAGTAGCCCTTTTCAGTTGTAAGGAGGCATCTTCTGATGTCAACGTGTCCTTCAATGTATTTTAAGATCAATTGTCACCTTCTGGCATTTCAGTTGTTAAAAAGCAGCGACAACATGATCACTACAGTTCCCGTTCTCTTTAAGAATATAATGCAAAGTTACAGAAGGGTTTTTACTTCAAAGATTCAAAATATTACCCTGAATAGAAATTTTTTGAACGAGGATTAAACGTATTATATTCAAAGTCGCTTATCCCCCATCAAATTCCTTCAAAACAACATTTTAATGTTTAGTCAGTAAGTTGGAATTTATAACCCTAGCTGTCAGAAAATTATGGAAGAGAGGTGATATCACTGGATTATGATACGACGTTAAAAGATTTTAGAAGATGTGACACATTGTAGGTGAGTATGTAAGTAATGGTCATTTTTCTTGGCAATTTGGTGTACCAGACAATGATCATCTTCATTTAGAGACACACTGCAAAGATCGTGGGACTGTAAGCTCGGATTTCAAACAATAAATTGGATATGACTTAATTTTATTACGCGGAAATTGTTCCATTATACCTATAAATTTATACTGACTTACTGTTTAACCATGTAGATAATTGCTTCAATTTATTTGAATGTCAAAATTTCCGGAAAATCGCTGACGTAGAAACCTCTTGATGAAAATGAGGTTAGAAAAAGACTTTGAAAGGTCTTTTGGCTTTTGTGCATGTCAACAGTATTTCCGATGGGCATATATTTTTAGTAATTTTCCGTGCTATTCTTTAAGTATACGGATAAGCTTGTCATGTAATTAGTTATGGGCTAGGAGGAGAATTGTAAGATCGCGCATGACAATTATATAGAAAAAAGTGGTTTGAAAAGTTGGTTTGTGTTACGAAATTTGAATATTGCGTTGAGTAACGGATTCATTTTGCTTAACGTTGTTGCCATACACTAATCACAGCAATCGTATGGAGTGGAATTAGAAAGCTGTTACTATGAATTTATAGAAAACGAGAAGATCCTAGAAAATAATGGTCACGAGAGCGACACGTTTTCTGCCACTCATGTTATTGAAAATGGCGCAAATTGTAAACAAATTATTTTTGTCGACAGAGTACTAGTTTGTAAAGTGGGTATTAATTAATTGTAAATACATACAATAATTAAGTGAGATAAAGATATATTAACTATAATTGCATACAACTGTTAGAAATTTATTCAGACAGAATAAGTGTCAATTTGCACATTTGCAAATACTAGTTTCTATTTTAAATGCATTATTCATAAGTGTTGCTTAAAGGTGAAGGGAGGCCATATTTTATTTAATGGGTCCCTAGGTTGCATATCAGGGAAAAGCTTTCAGATATGCAGTTTTTGTAAGGAAAATAATGCAAGTCCTGGGCCAACTTCCAGTATACTAAGAGGATGCAGGAGTGGTATGCTCCAGTTAGGTGGATCTCCATGGAATGCATACAGATGCCAATTGTAAAGTGTTGGCCTGGCATCTGTAGGCCACTATACAGCTGGCTTACTAACTGACTGGGGTTGAGTGGGGAGAATTAAGACTGGTTTGCAACTCGCATGGTGTCATCCATGAGTAATAGTGCTGGTGCTGGCAAGGGTAATCAGCCATAAAAATTTACTTCCATGAGTAATGTCTTAAAATATGTCAAGTAATGGGGCTACAACTTACAATGCCACTGTTGTTTATGGTAGGTTAGGTATCCCAACAAATCAATATCAACAGGAATTGATAAAGAGTTAGCAAGAAACCACATTGCTTGGAGAAAGGCTATCAGCCCCAAAAGACACAACAAAGATAGTGTGCAACCTTCAGGCACAGGAAACAACACATTAAACCATGCAAGTAAGTACAATATATGGTTTACTTCCATCATATGTAATACTTACAAATCTTGAAGAGTTATCATTCTTCACAGTTTTAGCATTTCCAAATGCTTCAAGAATTGGATTTGCTTGAAGGAGTTGTTTCTCAAGAGCAGCCTAAAATTAAATTTTAAAAGCAATCAGATAATTGTGAAACTATCTGGTGTACAGAGTGTTCAATCTTGTACCCCCCATAATATGCACTGACCTGGATCGGATAATCAAATGTGAATACAGGTTTTGCAAATTTATCTTTGAGAATTGAATGTAATAATACACTAAAATGCTAAATCCTGTTTTGCATAAATACAAATGTCACATAACTATGAAGACTCTACATACCCAACAAGAAAGCCTAATAAAATTTCTATATATATTTTTCATGTCTAGTCATTTTGAACCACATGCAAATTGATCCATTGAAGATATGGGAAACCTCAGTTTAAAGGATCAATAACCCTGCTTTGAATGACCCCTTTTCAATTACTTTACATAATTATACTTTTCACAATATAAAGTTTCTAGTTTCAAGTTAGGGAGTAATGCACATGTCACATGGCAAGAAAAATAGCCAACATCATAAGATTAGAAAAATGATCAAAAAATCAAGAGGAACTTGAGCCACTTGCTCAGAATGAACTTTATATTACTTGTGCACGGTGCACAAACGACATTTACTAAAAATATGACCACAGAGCCCACTATTTTATGAACATATTAACAAACTTAATGACTGTAAATCAAAGAAAAAGGTGCTTCAGGGTAGAAAAAAATGGTTGATCAATTTCCTGTTTCTTGTTACAAATGCATACAACGAATGTCTATTTACCTGTATGCTAATAACACTTAAAATTCTAGTAATATATGCTTTAACAGGAGCACACTCTTCAATCTCCTTTCTGTTACATAAATACAAACTGTAAAATAATTCAAAGATCTTACATAGGCAACACTTTGTCCTTGTGCGTCCTTAGAATGCCTACCAGCAATTGTAGCAAGATACTGAATGACTTTCTTGGTATTCTCCGTCTTTCCAGCACCTGATTCTCCCCTGTAAAGAGAAAGATTGGATGCAGTGAAAATCAAAAAATCCTCTCAAATTCTATGAGAAAAAAACTTCCTTCTAAAAGAAACTTACAGTAAAAACTAATTATAATCTTTAAATACTAGTTTGTTTCATCAACATGTTGTGATTATCCAAATAATGCCTGAATGTTTATAACAATAAATAAAATTTAAAAGGATTATAATAACACACTTTCTTAGTTGTTAAAAAAATATTTTTAATCCTTCAATGAAATAGAATTTAGTAAGTTGATACTTGCTATATGATTAAACACCAATCAAATATTTATTTGCCCACATTTCCTGGTAGGCCTAAAGATATCAGGTGAAAGCACATAGTAAAAGTGACCGTATTATGTGTGTTACAAGCCAGTGGCACTGTCAATAATTGAGTACGCAAAACATTGCATATCTACAGTATTGCACTAGCACACATAGTAACCAAAAACATAATACCAGTACCGGCAACCGAACACTCGAAACATATTTAGCACTTAAGAAAGACAATGCATTTAGTAAAAGCTATTGGTCTTTACACAGTGGAAGAA
The DNA here is from genome assembly GCA_010016025.2 of Alatinidae sp. Z8VKAUB7J3. Lineage (NCBI taxonomy): Eukaryota > Metazoa > Cnidaria > Cubozoa > Carybdeida > Alatinidae > Alatinidae sp. Z8VKAUB7J3. Next base: position 119,814,510 of record JAAAKM020006971.1, read on the forward strand.
TAGGCTGCTGCCACAAATCCAATTTGAAAAACAGGTTTACATTAATGATGCTCATATAAATTTAAATGTTTATTTGAACCTTTTTAGATAAATTCAAACATTCTTTGAGCAACTAAGTGTATCTAAGTGGCAAGCAGGATACCTCACTGGTATACAAATGTTGCTACCCATTTCATACACCTCTCCCTGCAACACACGCATATTCAGATTTACACCATATTTACAATAAATATGAAGACAGCAGAAATTCTAGAGAAATCCTAGGTTCATCAGGGTCTGTTTTGCTATATTTATAAACCATTGAAAGAGTATCTCTAAAAAACATAACTTCATACATCACGAATTTACTTACGTGCAAAGGATGGATTGGTTTTCTCTATCTAAAAGGTAAAACAAACACAATAGTATGTCAATATCCTACGAAAACAACATTGCAATGGTTAAGAAGAACTGATAATGGTGTATCAATAAAATTTACCCCAGACCACTCCTGAATATGGGTTATAACAACCAAGGAGATAATACAAGATTTTGACGATATATTCCATCACCTGCAGGGAAATTTTAACAATGATATGGAAGTACAATTTTTAGACAGGCAGAAATAAAAAAATTTTGAACTTTCTATTCATGAAAGTTTCATGCTTGCCAGTAAATTGTTCCAAATTTTTGGCCCTAAGTATGAAACCTAACTACATTGTAATTTTCTTGTAATGTTCACTTTGTTTCATAAATTATTCCTATCACAACCATTTTCTATCTCTTTGTAATTTCTATCTTGTATCAATGTGTTTAACATACAATGCAATGCAAGCATAAATTTGTGAAAACCAAATGGGTTGACATAAATTCCAATAGGGGCACACATCTCTTAATATTGTAGAAGGGGAGCCTCTCCCCCTCCTAAAAGCTATACGACTCTGCAATCATTGCTCTGCAAAAACAACTAACTTCTCACTATTTTCCCCCTTGGAACCATTCAACATTTCAAAAACAAGGATGCCCACATTTCTGTGTGATGCATATATGCCCAGCTTTCTATTAACGTGAATATACCCACTCAAAAATGCTACCCTGGCTTTAGTTTGTGACACACAAAATTTCAAACTTCAAGAAATTGAATCATACACAAACCATACAGTCATCAATGGAAATAGAGAAGCAGAATGGAATGTCTATCAGTATCTCCAAGGTACTTGGTTCTCCTACACAAATTTTATACACCCTTTGGAAATATAACAAATCTATTTAGAAGCCACTCAAAATGGTGTTGCAACGATACAACCTTCAACAG
>JAAAKM020006971.1:119815903-119841408 GCA_010016025.2 Alatinidae sp. Z8VKAUB7J3
TATACACCCTTTGGAAATATAACAAATCTATTTAGAAGCCACTCAAAATGGTGTTGCAACGATACAACCTTCAACAGTTGTACTTTTACCTTCAACAAAAAAGCCTTTCTTGATTCCTTAACAATTTGTGCATTATGGAAAAAGAGCAAGTGGTTTTGGTAGTTAACACTGTTATGTTGTTTAGTGCTATGTTCTACTTCCACAAAAATATTTGTTGGGATTATCGATTTGTCTTATATCTACGATGCACATCATTACAAAACAAACCAACAACATGTAGGCTCAGCTTTCATGATATAATTTTTCTCACCTTGAAGCATATGACGATATGAATTATCTGCAATTGCATAAACATGGGGAGGAACTTCATATCTCTTCTTTCCCTTGTACCACTCAACAACTCTGTCTGTGTAGATTGGCAGTCTTTTGTAAGGATTCACCACAACACAGAAAAGTCCAGAGTATGTCTATGAAAGCAAAATGGGATTTAATTTACATTAATAAAAGCTGATTAACTAGCTACAATTATTATGGAGTAACCTAAGAGCAAAGATCAAGGCTCCAAATAAAATGGCATGTGAATGAAATACAAAATCTGTGTGCTTTGAATGGGTACCTACATAGAATATGGTACAAGACCATTCATTAAAGTATTTATCAAATCTTGTAACCCAATAATAACCTTATAATAACTAATAATAACCATTATCCTGTACATGCAAACTGCATGTCTACCTTACCTGCACCCTGAATTATTTGCGTTGTGACACATTACCCAAATAAAAACAAAGCAAAGATAATCTAATCATACTGAGTGAAAGCCCACTTCAAACATAGACACATTCAAGGAGGGGCTTATTCCAAACTTCCTACCTAAAGGGGTCTATTTAAGAATGTGTAGCCTATTTGAAGACGCACAGTGCACACTGATAAATATGACTACTTTATAAAATGAGGCTTCCAAAAAGACGTTTCAAATACATAATTACCAATGGTAGTAACAAAACTTTCTGCAGTAAATGGCATAATAAAAACTATTGAGATGTACCACTATTGGAGTCGCAGCCCTTTACTGCATACATGTATGTTAGTTGTGAGATTATTAGATGTAACTTGTGATACTACTTTGCATAGTAAAATATCATAATCATATCACAGAGGTAACTTGGAAATGTGATAAACTACAATAAAGCAATGAAATATATAACAAATGAAAAGAATCATACTATATTTCTTCACCATTAATAATCATTTTAAAAAATGAGAATTCTATACAAACAAGGCCTCAACCCCGACTACAGCAGTATTGCCTACTTAAAATACCAACAGTATTATTTCTTCATAACAACGCTGTAACATGTCTAAAAAACTCATCATGCTTACTCCAAAGCTTACTCTCTCGGTAAAAAACTATTTAAAGAACAAAACAAAGCACTTTGTTGTTCATGCAGGAACTAATTGTAGCTGCTGTTATAAATAATGTTGCGTTTTTGTATATCTTGCTGCAAATGACCTTTATAACTGTGACAAACACCATTCTATACAAAATAGAGATGCATCTATCATATCATAACAAAATCTTTAAACAATAAAAAACGATATACCCATAATTTTTTAAAAAAGTCTTTCAGAAAGTTAGCTCTTTCTCGTTAACTCTTCTTATAGTTACTTTCCAGGTTGTTCATCCGTAATCAAAACCAGTTACAGTTGTAAACATAATACTGTTACTTGGTTATCATCCTGTCATCATCATCTATCGCATCCTGTGTAAATCCTCATCCTCATCTTATGTTTGCAAAATATTCCACATAACAAACAGCTGTTTTAAAAGTACAATCCGCCATGTGATAACCTATTTAAATACAACCCCACTTTTAATTCTCATAGCTGGTTGCTAAAACATTCTAGGAAAATATGGTACTAAATCACATGTTTCTTCCATCGTGTAGTTCAAATCTCAAGCCCACGGTGATGTCTATTGGACAATGTTTGACTGATTTTTTAAACCTAAGACCCCGGGAATCCGTTTGTGCAACGGTTAAATCTAAGGTTCCGCCGGTACAAAAAGTTCGTTCTATCCCAAACACCTTGCACACCAACCAAGCAGTGTGAAGAAGCAGCAGCATAACGGTTTTCGGGCCTAAAAAATTGTGTACATTTCCAAGAATTTAATCTTGTAATATTTCTCTCAGATGAAAAAGTTTTCGGGTGTGCTGTTTCTTCAGTTCCATCAAATGAAGCGAGACAAGATTCCCTAACCCCTTGAAAAAAAATTGGGGGCGATTTCACCTTGCAATTGGGGCCTGTGTTTCTAAAGGTTATTTGGAATAGTTTTGAGTCCACGGATCAAACGTGCAATACATTTCAAACAATGTCGGGCTGTCAAGGGAATCTTCTGTTCTATTCCAGTTTTCTTTGAACGCAGTAAAACACCCTAAATTTCCAAGCTGTTAAACCCTCGAACACGGAAACAAATATGCGTAAAACTTGAATTGACAACTACGGTTGGCATAACAAACACCGTGTAGGAATCGAAGGGCAGGCATTGTGCGAATGAATTGACCTGCTTCAAGTCATGGTTACCGAGCAGAGGCTTGTTAGTGTGCAACTGAAAACACCATTGTTTCAGATGGATTGATGCGGGTAAAAAGTTAATTCAGAATGTGAACCGTTGAGAAACTGTACACATGTAGCCTGCTGGGCAAGGACAAGACAACCTCCAACCTGTCTCAAGTCTTAAGGCCAGAGCCTTCAGACCAACTCCACGTCCTCAGGACGTGGTTTAATTTTTTAATGAACAACCTGTTTATACAAATGCAAAAGGATTTTAAAGAATTTTCGCCAACGATTATTGGGATATTTTTTGGATTGCTTCTATCAGGCTGTGCGCTATATTTAGCGAAGCTCATAGTATCTGCACCTGAAATTGATCTGCCAGATTACATACAGCTATTTATTCTATTTGTAATTGCTGCTACCTTAGGTTTTTCAATATATTTTCACAGACAGAAAGAGCTACTCGATGAATCTCAGGCATTTCTAGATAAAGCTATCGACCTAATTAACAAGGCTTACGACGTATTATCCTCTAATGATGGAAATGTTATTACTGATAGGATAGCTTGGGTAACAGCGGCTAGGCTGCTCACTAGGGCTCTAATGCTTTCATCAAAAATAAAACTTAAATGGCATAAAGAAATTTTTGAATCAGAACATGACTTCCAACGTCACCGCTTTGGTGATCTGTTGAAAATAAATGAGAAACCGTTACCTGTAGAGTTTTTCTTTGGCACTGGTTATGTTTCCGGTTCCATAGGAGATAGTGCTTATAAAACACTTACCAAAACTGGAGAAAATTGGTTACCGATTAGGGTCGTAGCAACGATATTTAAATTTAAGTCCTTCCCTAAAAATCATGTTGATCCGTTGGAGACTTCGAGTGAATTTAGCAATGAAGAAATGGACAGGTTGTGGCTATTCGGTGAGAAAGGTATTCACGATTATGTTGTTTTTCGTTCTTATTTTAAGCCTTTAGACAATAAGATTTATCACATTCAGAAATGTGATAAATCTAAAGTAGTGGAGCCAAAAGAAATTGACAAAAAAATGTCTTTTTTGTCTGATCAGGGAGAAGTCAAATGGACGAAATGAAATATATTTATATTCAAGCTAATCCTAAACCAAAGTATTCCTTTTGCTCACCTGAGATGGCTCTAAAAATGAATTTGTATTCACTGTATGAAGCGGCAATCATAATTTGTATGAAATCTAAAAAATTAGAAAGTGAATCTAATTAATTTTTGCACGATATTGTTACGTAAATATTAAGCAGCGATAAAAGAAATGTGGTAAAAAATGTGGTAACTTTTTTATATTCCTAATATTTACCAATATTAAACAATTACTTAACAATACAATGTGAATGACGCCTTCCAGTTCAATCTGGCTTCCTGAAAATACCCCTAACACCTTGAAAGGTAAGGGTGTTTCTGCTGTTCGAAGTCCCGAATTTCGGTGGCATTGAAAACCTGAGGGAAATGCGAGTTTTAGCACGGCCATTCGGTTGTTCAATTGCCCGGAGGCCCATATTTTCTGCGGATTCGAGATAAAGTCCAAAGCGGTTCGAAGTGCTGTATCGAATGAACGCATCGGACGCAGTGATTGTGTCGATTTTTCGACTAAAACCGCTTTGTCAGTTTCAAGCTTTTTAATCCGTTTCTCATATGCTGTGATGACCGAGCTTGTATTTGTGTTTACCAGCTTGTCCACGATATTTTCGATTTGTGTGTCCAGTTTGCGTATTTCAGCATCATAAGATTGACCGCGTTGTTCAATTTGCGCCTGACGGTAATCCCACCATGTTTTAAACATTTTCGTGGCGGTCTTTATCAATACAGGCGGCGGCGTAAGTTTGGTGAGCAACGCTTCAAATTCACCCTCAATTTTTTCACGCCGGATCATTTTACTGCGGCTCTCACAGCCCTTGGCAACACAATAGTAATACGCATAATGCGCAGTGCGCCCTTTACTCCAACAGGCGGTTAAGGGGTTGCCACAATCACCACAACGCACCGCACCTCTAAGCGGAAAATCTTCATTTAGATTCTTGCGTGCAGGGATTTTTGCTTTTTCCTGCATTCGGGTTTGGATTTTCTGGTGTGTCTCAAACGAGACGAGCGGTCCATGCTGTGCAGGACGCAGGGATACCTTCATCACATCCGATTGAATATGGCCCGCATAGATCACTCGCTTTAATATCCGGTTGACATCTTCGTTTCTGGCTTCACCTCTGGCATTTTTAGGAAATTCTGGAAATTGTTCAAAAAAACGTTTCACTTCTGGCTTGAACTGAAAGCGTCCGCTGTCATAGCCTTCCAATCCTTCAGCCACAATACCGGCAAGTTTTACATGCCTATTGACTACCATTTTTGCTGGTTCCGACAAACGATTTGATTTTACTTCTTCAAAGCTTACTTATAGCGAAACAAAATGCGTGCACGCTGCCAGAGAAATTGCTGCATGTCCGCAAGTACCGCATAACAGATTGGCACAAGTACCAGCGTTGCGATCATGCCGAAGCTGAGTCCGGCAGCAAGGGACAGTGTTACCGGAACCAAAAAGCGCGCTTGCTCGCTGGTTTCGAATAACATTGGCGCGAACCCGGCAATGCTGGTCAAGGCGACCAGTAGAATCGGCCGGAAACGGGAAGTGCAGGCATCGACAATCAGATCAGCCAGATTTGAAAATTCGGCTCGTTTTTTTTGTATGAAATGCAGCAAAACGACACTGTCATTGACGACAACACCACTTGCCGCCACCATGCCGACCAAAGACTGAAAGGAAAAATTCAAACCCACGACCCAGTGAATCAATATCGCACCCAGCCAGGCGACCGGAACAGCCAGCAGGAAAAGCAGCGGTTGCGTGTAGGATTTGAACGCAACGGCCAGTAACGCATAAATAACAGCCAGTGCTATCAAAGTGTTACGCTCCAGGTCACTCATGATTTCAGCTGCTTCTTCGACTGCTTCGCCGCGTGAAATCTCGATACCCGGATACTGCAGTTCAAGCGTGGGGAAAAATTGTGCGGCCAGATCCCGATTGATTTTGTCAGCACTGATGGGCGGTGAATCGATCAACTGTACATGCAGGGTGACTACACCCATACGATCAGCACGCTTTAGTGCACCGAAACCCGGCGCGAAATCGAATTCGGCCAGCGTGCCAAGCGGTGCCTGTCCGCCATTTGGCAAACGGATAGGCATTACCAGCAAATCGTCAATCGCTTCACGTTCCAAACGCGGATGACGCACTTGAATTTTGACTTCAAAACGCCCGCGCATGAAACGCTGGGCTTCTTCACCTTGATAGGCATGACGCACCTGCTCGGCAAGATCCTTGAGACGCAGCCCCAGTCGTTCGCCTTCAGGTTTCAGCCTGAATCTGAGTTCGGGCTTTCCCGGTTTGCGTGAATCGGTGATATCGGCAATACCCGGATAGTGCATCAGGTGCGTTTTTACCGCATCGGCAGCCGCGTTAAGTAGCTCCGGATCCTGAGCCAGCAACTCAATTTCCAGGTCGACCAGCTCTTTCTCGGTCGGCGTATGGAAATCGGGCTGGAAATCCCCGAAATCGCCGATATGCTTATACCAGCTCGTGACGATTTCGCGCACATGGAAGCGTTTGCGCGCTTCGGTGGTGAATTCGACATAAATTTGCGGATCAATTTCGTCCAGCACCACCTCGATACCCTCGATCAGTCTGGGCATCTGCGGCGTCGGGTTCGGGTTCAATTCCGCTTCAACGTCATGCAGCGCATCTAGAAACTGTTGCACGCGCTGTTCAATCGTGTTGTAGGGCGTTCCAAGCGGCGGATACAGATGCACGTGAAATTCGGAATAACTGACGTCTTCTTGCAGGTTTACGCCGATATAACCGCCCTTGACAACGGCGTATCCGATCATCAATGCCGCAAAAAAAGCAGCCAGCGACGTGTAACGCCAATCGATCAAATGGTGCAGCAACGGCCGGTAAATCCGCTCGATAAATCGGTTTAGTGTTTTCTGAACGGAACTGCGGATACGCGTCAGTCGACTATCCGCCGGTGGTTTGTGGTGCGACGTTAAATGCGCGGGCAGAATTAACAGGGATTCAAACAATGAAAATGCCAGTGTAAGAATCATAACGGTCGCAACGGGTTGCATAAACCGGGTGGCCCAGCTGGGTTCGACAAAATAGCCGGGCAGAAATGCGATTAACGCGATGCATACGCCGACCGTGACAGGCACGGCAACTTCGCGCACACCCTGTATGGCTCCCGGCAATCCGGGATTGCCTTGTGTCTGAACCGCATGAATACGTTCACTGACGATGATGGCATCGTCCACGAGTACGCCCACGGCCAGCACAAAACCAAACAAGGTCAACATGTTCAGGTTGACGCCGGTCATTGGTAACAGCCAGAATGCGCCAAAAAAAGCAACCGTAACGCCCATTGCCGTCCAGAATGCAATATGCGTGCGCAAAAATAGCATGAGTACCAGCATCACCAGTCCGAAACCGGTAATGCCTACGGTTATCAGCCGTTCGAGCAATTCATTGAAAGACCGGGCGTTATCGCGCCGGGTGATGATTTCAACGCCTTCAGGCATTTGTTCGCTGAATGTGTCGACGAATTTGTTGACATCGTTGGCCACTTCAACCAGATCGTGCTTGGGTATCACCCAAATACTCTCCGACGGTATGCCGTCGCTGGTATTCTGGAACTGCACGTCGGCAAAGCCGTCGGTTATCGTTGCGATATCGCCGAGCCGGATCACGCTGCCGTCCGGCCGGGTCAATAGAATCAGCGCGGCTACCCGCTCCTTGTCGTAGGCTGTGTGCTTGGAGCGCAGCTGCAACCTGCCCGATTCCGCTTTCATTTCGCCGCCCGACAGATCGAGCGATCCGTCCCGGATCGCGCTGGCGATATCGGCCAATGTCAACTGATGCTGCCTTAAACGAGAAGCCGGTACTTCAACGGCAATTTCGTATTCAACCTGGTTCCAAAGTGTGGCGCGGCGCACGCCAGCCAGCATATTCAATTCATCGCGTACTGTTTCAGCCAGCTGGCGCAGGATAAGCTGATCAGTATGCCCGCGCAAAATCACGGTAATCGCGGGTGTTTCCCAGCTGAAGTCGTCTATATTGATGCGCTCAACCGCCTTAGGGAGATTACGCAGCGATTCGATACGCGCACGCAGACTGCTAACCAGGCTCTTGACGTCAAAATCCTGTTCGACAAGCACCTTGATACTGCATTTTTCATCAATGGCCGCAGTTTTGATTTGTTTGATACCGTTCAGATCGTGAACCGCTTCTTCAATCGGTATGCAGACGCCTTCTTCAACTTCGGCCGGGCCTGCACCCGGATAATCGGCGGCAATTGTGATGACGGGCGCGTCAAACCGTGGAAATGCCTGTTTGTCCATCTGCAGCAAACTGATCGTGCCGCCGAGAAACAATACAACCATCATCAAGTTGGCGGCAACCGGGTTTGCGGCAAACCAGGCCAACAGGCCGGATGACTGGGTATTGTTCATGGTTTTGACATATGCGTTACTGTCTCGTTTTGCTGACGTATTCTCTCGGGCTCGACAACCCTGAAGTTGACTTTAACACCCGCGCTCAGTGACGTAATCGCCGACGCAACCACCAGGTCGTTAGCGCCAAGTCCGTTATTGACGAGCACATAGTCCGTTTCGATACGCAAGATGTCGACAGGTTGTATACGGACACGTTCATCCTCGTCAATCAACAATACCTGTCGCTCGGCATTGATTGCTTCACGCGGCAGTCTGAAAACATTGTCAAGCCTGCGGCCTTCAACCTGTGCGCTTACAAACAGGCCGGGCATTAACTGGTGCTGGTTCTCATGATTTTTCTGTGGATAATGTATTTCAGCCACGGCATGGATCAATCCGGTGGTTTCATCGACCGCATTGTCGATGCGGATAATGCGTCCCTTCCAGGTCTGCTGCGTACCCGCAAGCCGGGCCGACAAAATAACGCGCGGGCTGTCGCCGGCATCGGTCTGCCGGTTCTTTTCCGTATCGGAATACCGCGGCCATTCAAGATAATTCAGCTGATCCATAGCCAGCGGCAGACGAACCTCAGCCGTATCCGTTGCAAAAAGCCGGGCAACGGGATTGCCCGATTGGACATATTGGCCCAAACCGATCGTTTTACTACGGATTTTTCCGGTAAATGGTGCGCGCCAATCGCAACGACTGCGCTGCAGGCGCGCCTGCTCGAGACTGGCTTGTGCCGCTTTCAGTTTTGCACGCGCTTCAGCCAGCTGGGGTTCACGCAACATCAATGCAGTAGGCGGATGCTTGCTGCCCAGTGTTTCCCATTCATGACGCGCCTGTTCCGACTCGGCTTCTTCAAGTGCGAGACGATGCCTGGCTTCGGCCACCTCAGCTTCCGCATTGGTAATTGCAAGGTCGTAATCGCGCGGATCGATTGTGACTAATATTTCGTCTTTACTGAAAGTATCGCCTGTTATAAATGCCGGATGCAGTCGCGTAATTCTGCCCGTCACCTCGGGCACCAGATCAATTTCCGTGCGCGGTGTAATGACGCCCTGTGCGTGCACGTTCAGCGTAATACTTTGCGGTATGGTCCGAATGACGTCGACAGGTGGAATCACTTTCGGCAGTTCGGGCGCACCGGATAAAAATATTGTTCGGCCCTCTTTAAACATCCTACGACTTCAATTAAGAGCACAAATCGAGGTCTCATTCAGTTTTCATGAGTTCAACATGAATAAATTTAGTGGCTAAACAATGATGACGGAAAGACGAGCTTCCTACTAAGAACATACACAGTTTGTAAGCCTTCCTTGAAGGTGAACATTGTGCGAGACGACCTTCACTTTAACTGTAATTTGAACGTATTACAAGTTACTCACCAACCAGGTTTTGTAATTTATACGCGAGAACGACTAATCTTCTCACAGAGCCGTCATGGCTCAAAGAGCCTGGGAGCTAATACATAAAGTCCTTGTAAACAAGGAGCTAATCCCTTCTAGAAGAAATTCTCCTTTAAAGACGCTCAGATAAATTTTGTTGCAATCTTGTAGCAATTTCTTACAATAACAGATAACACGAAATCAAAACATGCTTACCTTGCTTTAGTACTCTTTAGAATTTCTCATTATTTATTCAAGCTGTATTGAATTGCCGTTTCAAGACGCATATAATTTACTATTTCACTTAATAACTTTGAATTCATAGCTAGAATCAAAAGATGCTGAAACGCCTTTTCTCTCTTCATTATCTATAACCTAGCTGTCATTGTAAAAATCTGGATTGTTGAGTCAAGTCAAGAGAAGTCGTCTCTCACATTCAGACCTTATCACATTCATGTAATCCAACTTCATATTAAACAGTCGGGGCTCCGTCCTCTAATCCTAGACAAATCTTGATTTCTTCTGCTATCACAAAAGGTGTATTGTAACTTATATTTTCGTTTCTTAATCTCTGAATTGGTTTGTTCATCGTCATTAACAAAATCTGAGCTGAGTTGTTAGCGTCATGAGGTCAGAACATTGAAAAGGTGCAGTCACCTTGATGAGCACCATGGTCAGGCAATGTCCTCCTTAAGTCTTTAACCTAAAGAATAACTGTAGGTAGTAGCTACTTAGGGACTTAAGGATGGTTCAGTTCTAATTATGGATGCTTTTATCATATGAATATGAATGGCAAAATTAAGAAGAAACATGAATTTATGGTCATTGACTGCATTAAATACCAATAAAATTAAGCCTATTAGAATAGAGTTCCGGTTTGAAACCGCGCTCTTCGTGGTGTCTTTCCTGGCTTGTGAAACAACTTATACAAAGATAATAATTTTCGCGTTTAAAGATAACGGGCTATTTCCAAGTTATGGCTCTATGGCGCACCAGTAATCCCGAAGCTGTGAAACTAACCATCGTTTGCATCATAGACATTTCTGCCACCCTTATCCAGCTAAGTTTCCAGGTCAGGGGAAGTATTTTCCTCCTTGTCAAGACCAGATTAAAAACGCCCTCTTCCTTTGATTCAATTGCTATCATACCCTGTCTTCCTTTTCCCTCTGTTCCATTCATTTACAAACCGATTGCCCTTTACAACCAACGTCCATTTTTCATGAATATGGAACAGTCAATTGAGCGAAATTGGACACAGTCATGTCCTCCTTTACCTAGATATCTGTTACCTGTTGCACTGATGCTCTTCTTTCCTGGAGACCCTGCCAAGGGCAAAGACTGAGTAACAGCAATGTTTATTTGACATAAGGAAAATCAACTCAACTGTTCTTCGGTTGTTGTTGTTCAACAGTTTCACCACGCATTGCGTGTCAAAATTTTTAGAAAATACGAAATGGACTTTATCCTCTACTAAAACAAAGAAACCGACTCATACAGTGGGACCCGTTGGTGGTCTTCTGTAATATGTAACATGTAACATGGGAGTATATTACTGACTAGAACATCATCCGAATGTACGATCATGCATGAAGGACAATTTCAAATTTGAAATTTTTATGTAACTGACATATTCCTCTCATAAAAATACTCTCTTCAGAGTATGGGGTGCGAGGTTGGTATAACATCAAAAAGTTATACCGGAATCATATACGTTAAAAACCTAGAAGAGATAATTACTGGCCTAGAATGCCTCTTACTACAAGTACTGCTCTTTCCGGTGTTTCATACCAGTCTCCCTGATAAAATAAAGAGCTTCGTAACATGGGAAAAGGACAGCAGTAGAGGATGGCTGCTTCTTATGAATTACCTACGTACACGAGGCAGTATTGGTACAAAATATAACATATTCAAACGATAAGAAATTAGAAAATATGGTCTCTCATTTCAAGGGGTATTGTACTCTGACGAAACGCCATACGATAGTGACATCCATTCTAAGTATATCATACTCAGAATCATAATGAAGTGACATCTCTCTAGTTCTGCGCATGCCCTAAATGGTCTGATACATGAAGGTCATTGGCAATTTTCGGAGGATACCGTACACAAGGTGCTTAAGGTGCCCAAACACAAAGAGATATAATACACTCTCGATAATAAGATTCTCGTCTCTGGAAGCTGGATCAATGATTCAAAACGTAAACTGTGTTAAAGGAAAAGGCTATCTGAAAGAGTGTTTAGGGAATAGTCCACGATAAAAACAGTCGTTTGCTGCCATCTTTTACAAGATTTAAGCAAACTTTAGTCGAAACAACTGATTTTGCACTGTTAATAATATCTGTTTCATGCCAAGGAACGAACCTCTTCGTAAGTAGAAGTACATTCTTAACCAACTTTAACAAAGGCTAAGATTGCATTTGTCCTTACGCGTCTCTTGAGTACAGCAAATGTTGAGAAATGTCAAGCAGTCGAACTAGTAGCTAGATATGAAGTCTCCGTGAATTCAGAATCAATGCTACTAGTATCAAATGTAACTGCGGTCATTGCAAGTTCCTTCCTCATCTGTGACAGGCCAAGGAATGGATCTTTCCAAAGTAAGAGCCAATTTTGCGTACTGATTCTACAAAAGTGCAAGGAAGGGAACTCATCTTAGCTAAAATGTTTCATGCGCTCAGAAAAACTAAAAAATTTTCTTTTCACGAAATCTCTTAAGGAAGGAGAGGGTCACCTCTTTACCAAGACAAGGGTACTTCATGCCTAGGAACACGTTCTAAAAGTTTTGATTCTAATGCAACTGAGATCGACCTGTTTAGAATGATTGTCAAACTAGCTCAGTAAATGAAAGAACTGAGCGATCACGTCTCGTAGCAGGTATACACAGCCTCTTGCTCCGTTATTGCATTCAACAATCTAATCATGTACAACGACAGCAATAACGTTGATAACTGTTCACCCAATTCCAAGTTGGCCAATATTCCACTTGATAATAGCTTGTCTTCTGTTTGCATCTCTTATCTATTCGATTACATATCAAAGTATCTTACAATATAACCACCGTAAAATACTTTAATTTCAATCCTTTTTGGTGAAAAGGCTTTTCAGTGCCTTCACAAAACTGGGTTTCTATTTCCCCTGTTTATGAAATCATTGAATTGATCCAGCAAAATCCATCCTATTCTTATGATACATTCTGTAATTCAATATCGTGGTCTATACTGGTAAATGTACAAAGTTCTTACCTGACATATCCATTGTGTGGAACTATTATCACTACTTCGTAGATACTGCCATAAATATCGACAAAGGAAGACATCGTAACACAGGCGATTAAGAAGACAATCTACCGACACTAAGAGCAACACTAAAGCTCATCTTCCACAATCTACACTTAATTTTTCTATATGAACTACCTCGAACTGTATTCAAATATTGGCCTTTCGAGCCCTCCAAGTTTCTTAGCAGTTTCGTATGCTCTTGTACCAAATAGAAAGGAGTGGAATACGCGGAGGGAGCTAGAAAACAGCGGCGGTTTGTAGACTAAGACAAATAAAAAATGCTTTGCATCGAAAACGAAACTTGAATCAAGAAAGCACGATCATGTCAACACCATTTATCTCGTCCTCATTTAGGGTACCCTCTGTTCCAGGTTAACCTATTCATGAAATAACCCGTTATGAAATTGTCTAAACCGCTTTCATAGATTTTTTAGGTTTCCTAGAGCAGCCCCATCCAGCCCTCGAGTTTCTTAAATTTGGGGGAGATTGAGCCCTGGTTTCTTATAAACTGGTTTCTTATTAAAAAAAGTGAATTGCAATATGTGTCGATCAATTGGTTGCCGCTCTGACCATTGTAAACTTTTCAGTCTCTTATTTTTCAACGATGTAGAAAGAAAAGCTACAAAAGTTAAACATGCTCCTCGACATAACATCTTGGCTTATTATTTGAAATGGCAAAGCTGATGGCACTACACGCTTGTCTGTTATCATTATTATGGTTCTCGTTATTCTTGTCTGTTATTTGCTACTTACATCTTTTACTCCTCTCATTCTTCTCCTGCTCTTTCCTCCTTTTCATCATCAACATAATCATTAACAGCATTGTCTTGAGTGTACTTTTAAACATTACTTTATCGTCTTGGTGATAAAATTCTTTAACACCGTCAGCAGCATCCATATTTTATCCTCACCATAAACCTCTTTCTCCTCTTCTTCATCACCATAATCCCTTTGATCGACACCATCATTATCATTATCACCGTCACATCATCCTCCTCCTCATCATCACCATCACATCATTCTCATCGTCATCATAACCATCATCATCCTCATTGTCATGATCACCACCATCAAGATAATCATGACCACTACCAGCAACATCACCAGCCCAGGAGATTCAAAACCAGTATCATAATGATCATTATCGTCTGGTAAGTATGTACAGAACTAACTTCAGATATAAAAACAAAAGTATCAGTTGCAAGACAAAGTCCGAAACATACTAACAAGGAAACGGAAGTTAAATCGAAACCTTTTATACCCCTTTTATAGGTAACGAAGATAGCCCATATCATAGCCACGTTAGACAATCCGACATGATATTTAAGCCCTATTTCTACATTAATGTCAAGGGTCTAGGACTAAACGGTCAAGACTGATGTTTATACATTGGGGTATCATCATGGCAGGTACACGCAGGTAGTGATGTATCAATCCCTTGACCCAGACATGATCGCATTTTCATCATACATTTAGAGCGTAGCAAAATATAACAGTGATCTAATGTTGCATAAGAAATATGACGATCAAAGTGGGACTTAACCTTTTAACATTTACAGTTTGCAAAGGACTGTAATTCCAATCACAACGTATTAAATAGATTAGTATCAATGGGTGATCTGATTGCTGAGTTAATTCGGGCAGGGCGTAATATGCAATTACTTAGTCTTTTTATCTCATAGTTGTCTTATTTGAAAAATCTAAGAAGTGAAAACAAAACCTTGTACAGTGTTGCTGTCGAAACGCGTTGCGTATAGAGCTTCTGCGCCCAACAGCCACGTTTGCAGCTGGTCGGCATTCAGTTTGGGCCACAGTTGATGTCATCTAGCACGCAGCTGAGTAAGATGGTGTTGTACGGATGCATAATGTCATGTGACTGTTACCGCAGAGTTCGATTCCTTGGATACAGCAGCTGACCTTGGTTATTAGATAGTCAAAAGGGTTGTTGAGCAGATTGAATACAGTACTAAAGTAATGACGTCACAAAAAACTTTTTTCGAGGAATCGCAGTTATAACTGCATCACAGTGTTAACTATGCCACCGAATGCCCGTGTACAAAATATCGGGTTCAAATCTCATATCAGCTGCGAAAAATGGCTGTTTGAAATTGGAAAAGGCCTTAAGGAAACATTGTTAATTTTGCTCAGTTCATAAAATTATAAACTGGGTCATTTAACAAGGTTTTGATAGGAATTATTTAAAGTTTAAAAGGGAGTATCTCAACGATTGCTTAACGTATCGTTTTCACATTTCGACAGGTTATCTATTTCAACAAGAAAAATGCAATGAGTGCAAAATATAACAAAATTTCTGATATCAATTAAAACGTGACGTCACACTGTAATACTCCATGTACACAGTAAACCCCGACAAACGTTTTAGTTGATGGGACATCACTAGGGAAGCTGTTGATGAAAGGTACGCTAAATTCGCCTCTTCGTACAGCCAAGATGTAAAAGTTCTTGATACACGTGAGTTTTAGGAAGGCCATTGGTTTGGCATGAATCCTCATTTTCGTGGCCACAGTTGGCCGCTTTTTTCCTGGAAGACCAGACGTAAGTATACAGGTGCCGAACACTTCAAACTAGTCACGTGTGCTCCTTTTAACGTTCGTTTGCAGTGCAGACTATGACATTGAAGGTTTTTAGTTCCTCCTTTTAATTATGATTTTCTATTGTTAAGTTGCTACAAAAAGAATTTAGACAAAAATCTGATAGAATAACATGCATTGGCAGATGAAAATTTTGATAATGCCTAAATAAGCTTGTTCATTTGGGCGTAAACAACTGTACGGGTGATAATGAAATTGTCCTTTCCTTAAGGTGCACAGCTTTCAAAATGAGGTCATTGACGCAATACCAAGAATTCGGACGATCCGAAACCATCTAGGAAGTCTCTCAGACCATAACTTTGAATGGGAAAAATTGTAAGACCTCCGTTCTTGGTAAATGTTCTTTAATAACTCCATAAACTGAACCATATTTTCGATCCTCTCTATTGTTTCGTTCTAATTGTATTTATGGCGTAAGGTTCTGATGAGTGTCATACGAAAAAAGCATTTCAGCCTACAACATGAGTCGTCTCTTTAGAGAAAAATGTCTGTTTAAATCTGATAAAGGACTTAAAGAAACGTTGCCAATTTTCCTCAGTTCATTAAATTATGAACTCGGTTCAAATAGCAAGGTATCGATAGGCATGATTCACAGTTTGAAAGGGTTAGCTCGATGATTTCTCAAAACATCGTTCTCGAATTTGGACTGAATATCTATATCAACAACAAAAATGGAAAATATCGTTGGACTTGAAATATTTCGTTAACTTGTGAAGTCAAACTTTGATACTCTGAAGATTGTAGGCAAAATGTACAATAAACTGCTTATAAAGAGTCGGAATTAGGTTACTGGATGTACAACGAAAATGGGAGCTGCTGGGAGAAAACCGGAAACATCACTTCCTTATCTTCTTCCTCGCTTCCAGTATCTTGTGGCACACTAAAAAGTTGCTATTAACTTGTGAAATCAAGTTCGTAAAGAAAATTAGCAACAGGAATATATCTTTAAAAGAAAATTTACTCACCGACTTGGTATATCTAGGCCCCCCTAGTACCCCTTGTGTCGACTTTACCCCCTTAAAATTTCAAGTATCACCTAAGTGGGTCCCAAAACTCCTGTTGAGAAACACTGCCTTAGTCGACCCCTCTACTTGGGATTACGCAATCGTGCCATCAACATCAATCTCAGGCAGCCACGACCTCATTCATACGACATAAAAAATTAAAGCTTACCTCAATATAGTTGTTGAAGTTCTGAAGAAAATTGCTTTCGTCGTTTATAAGGTCGTGGATTCCCTACGGGAAAAAAAAGCCATTGAATGGAATAACTGAAATATCTTGATGCGAGTGATCACTGCTCACTCTCCGCCATGGACAGTCAAATCATAAACTTCCATTGAGCATTTTTACACATATATTTACAATCTCTACGCATCTCAATGAGTAGGTAGATATGCCAATGGAACTACACAAGACAAAACAATGCTTAAAGTGACGGAGGCTGGTTCTCTTAGGGACTTGATTGACACTAATTCTACCACTCAGGTTCTTACTCTGCGCTTTACCATTTGCAGGTTGTAGAAGTGGATACTGACTGCGAGTCATGATAATTCGGTTCCACCGGCAAGACATATATTATCAATATTCATCATAAATATTCAAATTACCGTTCTGCGAGCTGCTTCGCGTGTTCATGACTCGCTTTTTTCTGCTCTTCATAACGTTCATTACAGCGAGACATTACATCACACCAGGTGGCCTTGGTATAAGGACCAAGAGACTTCGCAATGTCAACCGATGATGCTGTGTGCAGGACGACCTTTAGAGCGTTTTGTAATAGAATAGAGCAGCCTCACTTGAAAGTTTTTCTTTAGTCCTGAAATGTTCTGAGAATGAAGTCGCGTTTCTCAAATAATGGTCGAGATTGGGAGAATTAAATGATACAGATGCTGCTTGGTAGGATGGGCTCGTCATAAGATATTGATGACAGTTGTATGTACCAAATAATCTGCTCTCATTCTTGCTTTAAGCCAAGGAAGATACAATGTAGACCCAAACTGATTCAACTGTACCACAGAAGAAATTTCGCTTTTAGGTGCAGCGTTTTTGACAGATTATACTGGTCATAAGAAAAAGCTCTACTCAATCAGAATTTATTTTAAGCCCGATCGAGTCAGCTTCTTCCTTTTGAGCGTGAAGTAGTTTTTTTGCATTAGAAAGTGGAACAGCGATGAGTATATCCGTAATGGTGACGCGAATAAGTATTCGACTCAAATCCCAGCAGTCTCTCAATCAAAGACCCCTCATGAGCAGTAGGCCCGAAAAACAACCAAACAGACTAACTAATAAATAAATAAAAGGCAGCTGGAACGTCCAAGTGCGCCGCCCGATTTCGGCTGCCGGGCAGAGAAGCAAGCCACGAGGCAGGCACAACCGCCCAGTAGGACCGCCTCTCGCGGATTACGGTAAGAATCTTTCATCAATGAGAACAGATACTACATCCATTCCTGGCCAAAAGGCCGAAAAGCGACTTAAATCCCAGCTCTTTCCTTATTAGATTGATCGACGCGTGACGAATGTAAACTAGACTTATAATATAGTACTACCGATCTGGAGTGTTCCTCTTAGCCATTTAGCTTCTGTGACCGTGTGGCTTCGTGGCCTCCCTTGGAGGCCAACAAAGCGAGATTTGGAGATCTCTGCTGGACTATTTCGCATTTGTAAAAACATTTGTCTAATTTCACACTTTTAGCGGTCGCACAGTATTGCTTTCAAAGTCAGCAAGAGAGGCACACTATGTAATAATATTATATAACTTTCTAACTGAATCACAAAATTTTGTAAACGAGAAGTCTTCTGTCGAATGTGAAATGGCCAAGCAGATACTTCAAACTACGGATTCCCGCTTTGGCTCCAGTACGAGGCCAGGAAGCTAAATGGTCCAAATAGAGAAACGGTTCGTAACAGTCCCTTGCAATACGATCCATATCACAACAGTCAATAGTCTTCTAGAACAACAAAGATTATTATTGTCAAAATGGTGATAGTCGTTATTACAATTGTAAACACTTAAACTTAAATGTTTTCAGTTCTGTTCTCCACGATTCCAACAGTTTGTCCTTCGAGACAATGCGGTAGATGTACTATACATTTCTCTTCACAAGTTGAAGACCAATGCCCGCGGTCTAACAACGTTCAAAACCAACTGTTCCTTAATAACTTTTCCTTGAAAACCCCTCTTAACACATATTTAAAAGCAGCCATGGGAAGGATTATTTGGAAAATGAAGGCGCCTACTTTAAGACTTTCAGCTTAAAATTATCAGTATGTTTTCTAGCACTGAGACAAGGATGCTTATCTGATTTCACAGTACAGATTTGCAAAGTTAAAACAAAATTAAAATCATGTATATTCTGTTTTATTTGGCTGCCGACTATACGGTAAACAAATTGTTTATGTACACAAAAGAGTTTTTCAAGAGTGATGCGAAGCAAACGAGGAGTTCTTGACAGTTATTTCAGGAAGGCGCGGCTCTTCGGTGCCAGCTTAATTTATCCTCCGCCACAGCAAAAGATCTAGCAGTCTACTGCTCGTTTACTATAGCATGTTGACTCCGTTAATAAATAAATTGCCAAGAAATATTAAATCTAGCGAAGCACGCTGTAGATATAAATGGTCTAGAGCTGATGACCATACCAAACACCAATGAATATAATCTGTATCTTTTTCACAGTTTGTACTCTCTACAGGAACTAAAACAGCAACGTTTGAGATGGTCAAAAAAATTAGAAGAGCTCTGTAAGTATCGCTAAAAGAAAAGCCGCTGTATCTTTCTCCAGTCTTCTGCAATTTAATGAAAACAACTAACAAAATAATTCATGAAGTTCTGTTGTGTTTATGAATGTGAAGGAGCATTAAACTCGCACGAAGAGCTATTAAGGTACGATCAAGCAGCGTTTTCGTAAAACTACAACAGTAATGTAATTTGTTTGTGTTGCTATTTCTTTCCTTATGTTTACATGCTTTTGGATGTGATGTGACGTCACAGTCGTATTTCCTTTTTTTTTTGCCCTCGTGATCATCATCATTGTCATCCTGATAATAAAGGTTATGGTCGTCAGTGCCATCGTTACCATTTTCATTTCCATTACCATTACCATTACCATTACCATCACCATCACCATTACCATCACCACAATCACCATCTTATCATCAGCATTATCAACAGCATCACCTTCAGCATCATTATTATTCTTATCGTTGTCATCATCTCCATCATTATCCCCATCATCATCCCCATCATCATCATCATTATTATCATCACTATCACTATCACCATCATCATCATCATCATCATCACCATCATCACTGTTATCATCATCATCATCATCATCATCATCATCATCATCATTATCATCACTGTCATCGTTATCATCATCATCATCATCATCATCACATTTAACAGCATTATCATATACCATCATCATCGCCTTCGTCATTGTGGGGCCATAGTATGAAGCTCATCCTCTTTGCATTTCCTGGGGTCAGAATAGCATCTTCGTTTAAGTTTTTTCCTTTACACTTTTGTTTGAAGGAACGTTAAAATCTTTTCTAAAGTATCATCGAGAAGAGAGGATTTGAAATGTTAGTTTTGAAAAGAACCCTAGAGAAATAGAAAAGCATGTCACCACCGAGGATCGAACCCGTGACCCACGCTTTCGCGGCGTGCGCTCTACCAACTGAGCTAGGTGACCTCCGATGTTAACATACTTCTCTAGTCGCCACATTAGTTCCCGGTTATCCACAGGTGGACATCGACATCCAGCTCAACGCAATTGGATACCAGCCTCCCTGCACCATGTGACTTGACCAAGGAAGAACTGCCCTCCGGCCCGTCATCAATCCAAAGTCCGAAACTAAAATCTTTTCTGTGTGAAGACATGATTCCTATTGGCATTTTGTGAATTTGTTGGCACTACCCTATTGTTGTTCACAACATCAACATAAAAGCATGTCAACAAAATTAAAGTCTTAAAATCACAAATATAAATACCGCGAAATACGAAATAAAAAATACTGAAGTCAAAACTCGTTAAAAACTTTAGGTAAAAAAGTAGAAGTTCGTACCCGTTGACGTCTTTGCTCTAAGGGAGGCAATTGTTCAAATGTGTCCGGTAATATCCTGTCCAGATCGTCTTCAAATTCCGCTTCAATTTCGAGGAATCCGCTTTCTGTTCCACTGTCCTTTCGTTCACGACCTTCATGCTCTATGATGTCATAGTCAGCGAAAGCCATAGATTTTCGATTCCTTGGGCTTCCGCCCACAATATCCTCTCCAAATTCACCATCGATTATGATGTATGACTTAAACGTAGCCAGCTTTCCACCAATGACAGCCGGGGCTTGCCTCTCGATGCAAAGGTCTAGCTGTCCACTGATCTTCCTACGATACAAGGAGAACAAATTTGCAATAAATTTCTACCATGTAAAGATGTATCATACCGTACATTGCAAGGAAGATGTCCTTTCATGCCATCCTCGAACAATGACCAAAAGGTAGATTTCGAGACAAGAATCGAGAAAGCTGAGAAAAACTCTTATTTTGATCTACCTGAGCCGAACATCATAAGTACATATATCAGTTGTAATAATTATACTAATAACAGTGATACGTCGCTGATCAATCTAGCAATTTTGGCTCTAAACTTCATTTTGCTATTTCATCTACAGTACCTTCTCTACACAAGTCTGAAAGAAAATCGAAAATATCTTAAACTCCAGAACGTAAGCCCCGCCGAATATAAGTTCCCTTGTTTGCTAAATAAACATCCCGCCGCATATAAGCCTAGAGTTCTTGCAAGAACCTCTGAGAAATTATAAGTGATCACATTAAAAGCTAACATGATGAAGATGAGGTCTGACTTGATTCCGATGATTAAGACGATGCAGATGATGACGGTTACGTTGAGTTTCTCCAGAAAGAACGAAAACGAAGGTGAAACAAAAATTTGCATGATTTTTGACTTCGAACGGGAGATACTGATTAGAGAAGTAACTATGAGCTGTTGCTGAAAGTAAAGTTTCTTTCCTGTCAGTTGTTTAGATTTTACGCAGACGAGCCTGTTCACAATTGTCGGGAATAGTCAAATATGCTCCTCACTGGCTTTGGAAGCAAGATTTAACGGCGTCTGGACACCTGCATGTGCCCTTCTTTATGAACCTTAACTGTATAACTGGACCTGAAAACTGCAATACTCGAATGAACGCAGGCGTCACAAGAGGCGGCGAAGATGGCGTTTCCCTACCTTGATTGATTCAATCAAACCAACTACAAAGCCGTCAACCACATGTAAAACTTCTGAAAATATATGCAAAGCAAGGTAAGAATTGTTCCACCATGAAGCGATATACGCTTTCGGTCAAATTTTAAAGCCCAAGTTATTCTGCTTATTATCCCACCTCCCCCAGACACCCCCACCCCCAGTCTTGGATATCATATACACACCAATGTGTCTACGTAGCCTGTAACTAAGCATATAGCAGCAACACAGGAAAAGTCCTCTTTTGATGTAATTTTTAATTAAGACTGCAAACGTGTTCAGTAAGCATTAAGGAAATTACAGCACATAAGCGGCCGTTCCATCAAATACTCTCTGCAAGACTTATAATCTTGTCTGCATGGACACGGCGGCTGGGAGGCGACTCTCACAGAGTTCACAAACATAAAGCTGCGAGCCTGATCTTCAATTCCCGTGGAGCTGGATGTCAATGTCTACTGATGAGAGGTTTTGGAGCTGATGTAGTGACTGCAGATGTAAGAGGTGTCTACTTATGTGACACCACAGTTTTGTTGGTGAAGCAACATGTAGTGACGTCAACCGAAACAAATGACATCCCCAATTTCTCTGTCTCAATGGTATGGGTCAAATACGTTTATTAAGGTCGTGTCAAATATATGCATTACTTGAGAGACATTAAATTCTTATGAGCAAAATAGGAGCTTTTCCTTAAAAATTATTAAAATACACTTTTATTTATAAGAATTTTTGAAATGACCCCGCTACTCGAACTTTCTTACCAACTACACAATTTAAGTACTCAAACGCTCTCAAAACGTCTCTAAGAACGCTGGACAGGGAGAGGGCACTGGGAATGAAAATACGTCTGGGTTTGATAACAAAGAGTTTCAGGACAAAAAGAAGGCGAATTTAACAAAAATAGCGACATATATCACAGTTTGTACAAGAAAGAAATAGAAAGGTGGTATCAACAATATTCCCAATATGATTCTGTTTTCTCATTACCGTCACTGAAATGCTAAAAATAAATGATAGCAGATATTTGTGGCATGCTCCAGATTCCAGTTTAAACTTAACTGATTTTGACGTAAACTTATATTCATTTGCCTGTGTAAAAATTGAAAAATTGAGAAAACCAGCAAAATTCAAACGTCCTATAAGTAATCACTATGCACTTCCTTAAGTGCCAAAAACTAAACACTGTAATTTCTTAACTTTGGAGGACCTGGGTACTACTTTCCGAAAAATAACTGTCATATAAAATGGCGAATGTAGTGACCTGCACCGTAAGCTTAGAGTGATGGTATCAGACAGTGTTTACACTAGATCTCAACGAAACTCTGATTTAAGATAGGTTTAGGCTCTTTTTCACATTTACGAAAGTCGTACCATATAACTATTGTTTAAAACAGGAGAAGCAACTTATCGGACACATTTTCTTGGAATTGTAGCCTAGCATGCAAATAACACTCTAATGATGCACCGCTAGGGAGAAGCCGTTAAAAAGAAAATTGTAGCATCATCCTAGTTTAGTCCTTCTTGAAGACGTGGTATGATCCACTGAAAATAGGCCAAACCAGTGAATCTAGAGAAGTCTATTAGAAGACAAAAAGTGGACAGCAATACAGTTTTCATTTGGGAGTGTCCTCTACAGTGACCTGTACATCTTGCTATTTAAAACTGATGTACCACACATTAACTCTCCTTGAAAACATTAGGTGCCCCGTTCGTTACATTGTGAAAAGTTAGATGTAATTAAATGAATACAGAGGTAAGACATCCATTTTATAAAAGCTGGTGACCAAAAGAACTAGGTAATCTGTCTAACATTATGTCTTTACTTCTAAAATTAACCCTAAATTATGATAGGCCCCCGAAAGTGCAAAAAGGTGTCTTGGACAATCACGGGTTACCTCCTTATAAGAATTACTTCCGTTCCGGTAAATAAAACATTAACGCGTCCAGTTCAGGTATGTAAAGCTTGTCTATGTGTCTGTAAAAATAATTAAGACATTGACTATATTATGCTAGTATATGTAGAAAAGTTCTTAGTTTATCCTCTGCAGACTACGCCATTGCTAACAGCTAAGCAAGTGGAACGTAACTACTAACCAAAATTGTATAAAGCAAGAGTTTGGGTAGACATAAAGCTATCACTGTTATTCACAACAGCTGCTTTTGCTTTAAGCAAAGCTTGAAATTCTGTATAGTAGGTTGAATATCCATTGCAGACTCGACTTGTTTTATCCCTTAAACAAAGTAAAGACAAGCTGCACAGTTATACTCCTTTTTGTAATGAGTTGAGCTGTTGTTGTGTACAATGCCGATCGAATATTAAGTAAGCAAGCAAACAAGCAAACTGAACAGGTAAAAAGTTGTGCAGAAGCGAGTTGTTTTACCTGAGAGCTTTCAGCCATTACTTTCTTTGCACGAAATCCCTGCTCCGATCAGCTAACTCTCAACTCCAATTGATTAGACTTTGCAAATGGCTGTCATTCCATACTCAGGTTAAGGCAAATATTATGAACGATTTACACTCTCTTTGCTGTTTCTAGGGCCATCTTTTCAATGAAAGCTGAGGTTAAATTCCCCGAGAAATCCTGAGCTTATTGATTGTCTTGCAATTGTAAATACATTGAATAGTAAGATTAAATAACTGCAGAAATTTACATAAGTCAAGAATTAAAAAAATAGACCACAATGTTTCTGTAGTTCATGCTTTTGAGTTAGATAACAGACTATCAAGTACATTGTCAGCGTGCTGAAGTGTTCGAATAGTTATTAAAATGCACCAAATGGGTTCGGTTCTGCCGAGTTTTAAGACTAACAGCTGTTCTAGGAATCTTGCAATTGGACAGGTTGACATTGAAAGTAATCACATCAGAACAATGCATATTGTAGTTAGCTCCATGTGACCGTTGGCTCAAAATTCTGCAAAGTAGAAAGCTCTTGACCCTTTCTACGTTTTTTACGCAAACCAGACTATGAACGTTTATTCCTTTCCATCAATACTTCATCTATAGTAGCTAGTACTTTGGTTTTGCACGAGGTCAAGACTTACTATGCACTGCTTATAGCAATATCTAATAGCAAAACTTGAAAATGCTACTAAAATGGACTAATGTACTTCATTATCTGTATCTCGATATGCTCTTGGCTAAACAAGTAAAAGAGAAAGCGTAATAAATGTATTTGAAAAGGGCAGTAAAGAAAAGTGCAAGAACAGAGAACAAGATTTTTGATAGAAAAAATTGTTTTATGTCAATTTATCCATCAGGGGAGTTCTCATGGAGTGCACTACCTGTCTTAGAAGAAATGGTCAATTTGGATACCCGTATTATGTATTCCACTTTCTCCCTTTGGAACCTAAACGTTCAAGTGATTCCTTAGTGTTCATATTGACTCCAATCAGGAACTATGTCTCCAAATAAAAGGGAACCTAAATTATCTATGGCTTGTAATTATTGTTAACAAGGCACCTGATATAATATATCAGGATCCAGGCATTGAAATGTCATATATATTTTGTAACAAGAAGTATTTTTACGACACAGAACATCATCACCGTACGCAATAACAAAAATCTTAATACTCAAAGCTTTTTTCGTCTGGCAATCCTCAAGGCATTGTGGTTTGTGAGTCGTTGGCGCCGACTAGAGCTGTGTTGATTGAGCAAAAAAGATCAATGCGAAGACAAATTCTCTTTATCTGCAAAAAATATGTGTTTTCTTTTATTTGGACTGACCCCAGAACAGTCAAATGGTACGTAGACCTAGCCCATAGCCTTGCCTATGACAGATACAATTATCAGAAGCACGCTCTGATTTGGGAAGCAAGAGCAGACAGACTTTATAACGAAGTAATTACTGAATGTGCAACATAAGAGAAAGATGATGGAGAGGATTAAACAGGGAGACTAAAGGCAAAA
>JAAAKM020006971.1:119841508-119852474 GCA_010016025.2 Alatinidae sp. Z8VKAUB7J3
ATAACGAAGTAATTACTGAATGTGCAACATAAGAGAAAGATGATGGAGAGGATTAAACAGGGAGACTAAAGGCAAAAGTCTATGGCAAAAGTTTTTGCTGGGCAGTTTTCTTGCGTACAAATGAGCGGAGACGTCTTGATAGAAACGTAATGATATGAGAGACATTCCATGAATGACATGATTTGTACTGGCTGGTAGAAAGAAGAAAGTGAAGTCTGTAACGGCAAAAGTAGTGAAGGAACCCCTTGATAAGGCAAAAGGAGGTGGATAAGGATTGGGTATAAGATGTAATTAAGTCTATTGAATGACGTTATAGAAATCTAGAGCATAACCAATCCATGGTACAGGATGCATAAGATTGTAGGATTAAAAGTGCTGGAAAGTAGCAATGGATCAACTGCGTAGAGGGTTGATGCAGAAAAAGACTGAGTTGTTGAAGAAAAATTACGGACCTAACTTAAGAATATGTATGTAGCTAAAAGCAAGAATCCATATGAGGATAAGGGGACCAATTTATATAGACGTTGAAATGTTGGGTGACTAGAAAGGATTGAGTAAGATTGGGTTGAGAAAAAGCTTAAGGCTTGGAGGGTTCGTAAGTTACGTTCATGTACGAATGCGAATTGTATTAGGTAGCACAAAGTCTGCAAACTGAAAAGAGGAAGAAAGAAAAGTCGGGAATGTTATAAAATACCGTTTATAAGTGGACAGCTGGACGGAGTGAAGAGGACCCACAGGCGGAGAGAACTATGGAAACATAGTTATTATGAGCAGTCCCATGATGCAATTGATGTAAGTTACAAAATTTCTTGTCCAAAGAGTTTCGTAATGATCTCCAACATTGTGCTTTATTGGGAAACATTTCTTGAACGTAAAACATAGACTACACATTTTGCTACATGGTTTCGCTTTCAATCCTTGCTGGAGGTAATATCACCTCGGGATTCATGTTTTTTCCTTTTTACGATATAATTCTTCCGTCTTATGACATAATAAAACTTCAGTCAAATTGTGGGCTCATTGACATAGCAATACTCTGTAAAGTGTGCTTTTAGGGCCTTGACAATATCGAGGGCTTAATGGTAGACATTAAATTCATTTATGCGGAGTACAGCAGACCAGCCTGGAGCCGTAATACACGAGATTGCAATATGCTCAATTGGCACGAATCAGCCCGCGACACACCGAGATTTCTCCTGCTCATGAGGTGCAGGTAGTATTCGTTGGCGTGATTTGGGTGAAACAATTTTTGGTCATTATCTTTTAAAGACGGCCAAGTCTACGATGTTAGCCCCTCAACTTAAACACTTTTAGTGCCATGCTTTTAGAAACAAATCTTATGTTATGTGTTCCTTGATAAAAGAGGCTAAGGATAACGCGGATAAGAAAACTCATAAATCTCAGAATCTAAGAAATTTTTAAAGAAGCCTGACAATTCTTGCAGACAAGACTCGTACTAAAAAAATGCATCAACTTAGCTTACTTAGGGACGTACAGCCGCAAAGTGAATTATAGACACAATGGCAGCAATGCAAGGGTAACTTTAGGGTCTCAGTCCCCTACCTTTTACAACGCTTGTTTTTCCTTTTGCAAAGAGTCACACTCCATGTCACACCCTCACGTCGCACATCTCAAATGAGGCGAAGTTTTCTCTTAAGGTCAAATAGAATTTTTAAAAAATTGGTTATCTCTCATTACCCCGCTTTTGAGTTGTTGGCGCTGCCCCTGAGAAGCTTACGAGGAATAGTTCTGTTGCAATAATTGGTAAGTCGAAACTCAGGTATTTAAAAGCCAAGAAAGTTCAGTACCTGATTTTTGTGACCATAAGAAAATGAGCAATTTTCCATATTTTTTTATCTGAAGTTACAGAAATACTTGAAAATTTAGGCGTTGTTTATATCAAAGAACAGCTTCACTGATTCAATATGTCTTTCATTATTTTGCATGTATCATTTACGTCCCTTCAAGCCCAATCATGGCATCAAATCTGCCATGGAAAACATTGATTTCGAGCGGAGCATTGCATCCTGAAAGTAAATATCATAAGCTGAGCAATTTTTGTTTCAAATTGATATTCTATTCATTAGACATAGTTTGATTTATCGCATAATCTTTATAAATATTATTGCCCCGGAACTCTTTTTGATACCTCTAACACAAGCAACCGTTTTCCCTAAAAGGGTTTCGCTCCTTGTCCAATAACTTTTACAGAGTTTTCGTGCTACACATGGAAATTGTGACGAAAGTAGAGTAGTGAGGTTATAGCCAACTTTTAAAGTAATAATGAGTGTACTGTTGTCCAGATTATTATAGTTATGCCTCTAAATACATGCGGTACCTGCTCTTGTATACAACCTGTTCAAATCAGTAAAAAATTATGCCTCCTGTACTATTCCGTTTTAGGCCAAAGAACACCATGAACCATAGAATCCTTCGTCTGGAGATTTAAGAGGATTTCACATGGGTTAGCAGGTGATGAATAGTTCTGCTATAAATTATGTGGATTTCAGAATTTAGAAGACAGAACCACATTTGTCCTCTGAAGCCGGGCTGGATTAAGGGCCTGGCCTTGGCCACTAGCCAAGAGGGAGCCTGGCCACCAATAAATGGTTTGCGTCGGGCATGACAAGCCTGAACAAGTAAATAATGTTGTTGTCTATAGACAACAAGCGACAGCCATTTTTCACAATTTCGGGCATCGTCATCTAAAAGAAAAAAAATCACGGAAATTTGTTTTGCCTTCTATGGTTCAGTTTATTGCTTTTCTCGACCAACGTCTGCAATGATATATCAAGCCAATTTAGCTGTTTAGTTATCAGGGAAAAGTATCTTCAGACGAGATTGGGCGGGTAGCACTGTAACTCGTTATAGCTTCTGAAATCCTGACTAAATGCAACTTTCACAAAGACTACTTGTCTGTTGCTATCGCCCTTAGTTATGAAATAAAGTGTACGTTAACTTCTGGTGGACTTAAGTATCAGCACAAGCAAACAAAAACGGTCCGCAAATTGTAACAAGGAAAGTTGAAGAGAAAACTCGAGAGAACCTGCTGCATACTGATTTTGCGGGTTGCACAGGCAGTCTCTGGGCGAACAGATTATTATGACTAGAACATTAGGTCTAAAGTAGAACATTGATAAAGACCAAATTACATAAACCTCGTGTTGCAGGTCTTCCAGTTTGGATCCCATCTCAACTGTTTACACGAGATCTTCTTGAAATCGGATCAAAGGTGGTATACTTTTGTAAGAGACCCCGAACTCCTATCGGCAGTATATGAGAACGAGATGTAATCCATCAGGTCTACTGTAAACGCAAGGTCGATTTGTTTCCGTTCTAGTACGGATCCACTTTTATTCTTCCCCATGTAAAGAGGCCTCAAAGCCTGTTGGTCAAAGTTCTAGATTAGAAAGTGCCTTGCATTTGCAAGAAACAGTCCTCCTGTGCTTTTTTTATAGTTATGTTTAAGTAAGACCTTAAGAAACAGAAATATCAATGTCATTTTGTGTTTTCCTTTTACACAGCACCGAGACCGACAGACTTTGTCATACGCCATTACAGCGGCCTGTGCATGGAGTATGACCATACAAATGTCCGCTTCAAACTTCTTAAAGGATGCAAAGAGAAATTTACAATCAGAGATGGGCGTATTGTTCACCTTTCAACTGGAAAATGTGTAAAACCAAGAAGCCTTTCAAATAATGATATTATCCAGTTAACATCATCATGTTCTGGAAGTGATACCCGTTTTGCACAAACATCAGCATTTTCGATTAAGCATGTCAACTCTGGAAAGTGCTTTCACCCTAATGGAGGATACGAAAAGCCAGGTGTTGGAACGGAGGTCGTTATATATTCTGGGTGTGATGAAAATCGATTGGTTTTTAAATTTACATATGGTACGTTCAGTAATTCGTCATAATAAATTAACGTGTTTTTGAACATGCACAGTGTAGGCGTAATAGTTTTTTTAACAGTGGCTAGATTGTCAATAGTACTGTGGGTAATTTGAAATGTCAGAGAGAAAGAATATTTCAATTGTATGGCATCAGCAGGTCGATTTGCTTATAGCAGTGGCTGTCTACCTGCAACCCTCAGGCCAAATCATGAATTATCACCAGCCTGCTAGCAAATAATGGTATGCCATGAAACAGCTCTATGATTTCAAATTCCTTTATATAAGAAGGCCTTTCTTGGGTTTTCTTTTGAATAGATGCTATAAAGAGTTTGAAAACGTTTTCTCACTATGTAATATAAAACCTGGAACGGTCACTTTTTCCCCAGGAATACTGGATTGAAATATACAATTCTATATTTCAATTTTTGTGACGTTTTATCCTGCCTGCTCCTCAAATCATTATGAGGGTTTTCCCTGTGGAACAATAGGTTACAATCCCTGGAAGAAAAGTGATTGTATAGTAGAATTTCACTTGCCTGTCCTTGTCAAATCCAATTATTCCATCAATATATCTGGGTACATAGTTAGTTTACTTTCTAGTTCTACTTTGTTTGTTATTTATCTTCCATTCCCTTCTTTGAAACTCTGGTTGCAGTTCTCAACCAATCAGATGAGAATTGAATTAGAGTTTTGTTTGCATATTTGGTTGCCACTTCCTTCTTCTTCTTCTTAGCCGGTCACGCCACTGGCGGCAGATGGCCTCCACAACCTCCTCCACGCCTCTCAGTTCTGCGCCTTTCTCATTCACTCGTATCCTGCCTTCTCCTCAATCTCAACTCTCCACCTCCTCTTGGGTCTTCCTTTGGCTCTTTAGGAAGTTGGAAAATTATCCCTAAACCAAAAACGAAATAAAAATTCCCGTTAGTAACAGAAAGAGTACAAGGCCGAAGACTGGAGTTTTGTAACGAGAAAGGTTTTCCCTAATATATAGTCAACCGAATGTAACAATACGCCAGGACGCTATATATCTCAATTTTTTATCGTTGGCAGGGTAACATTGGCTATGACATCTGGTGCGGCGATGGTATGCACTGCTGCAACATATGAGCACAAGAACAGTCGTTTGCCGAACATCATGATGATGACATTCAAAATTTGTTTACTTTTAAATAATTATTGACCCTTGTAGGAATGAATAGTGCATGTGGGATAATGTTTTCTTCTACAATTCTATGAATTCATTTCGCAAGTGATACTCTTGTGGTCATTCTGATATTAAAGATATTGAGCATAGTCATCTTTTTGTGTCCATGCTTACATTGCTGTGTTTTTTGAAGGTCTTACTGACTCGAAGCTAATGTAGAGTTTGGGGAGGTATAGATTGTGAGAGACAAAACCGATTCCCTACTATCACAGGCCAAGGTGCAAAAATGCTTGAATTCACAGATAAGAAACGTACTTCCATTATATTATTAATAATTTACATAGTTTACTAAATCAAATACAAATTACAGAGGCGTAAAAATAGCGATTCTGCGTCCTTGTATGAATGAATTTCCTTGTATGAACGTAATCACTTAACAGTCTGAAGTCATTTAACCCTATCGCTCGTGGGATTCATACTCAATTAAACAATATAACTCGGGTGCTGAGGCAAACAAGACAACTGTTTGGGGACCAAAAACCAACTTTGGTATGTGTTCAGCGTCCGTCAAACGATGAGGACTTCCTCACTACTCAAAAATTGGGCATGGATTATCCAAAGAGCTTTAAAAATACAAATTTAACCACCGAAGTGGAGGAAGAAGGAAACGTTGCTCTCAAAGTACAGCACCAGAGGTTCGTAATGCTTCTCCTTCGAACTCCTCTACGTTCTCTCTGATTTGATCCTTCCGTCCATTCGTGTAAATAGTTACTTTGATTAACTCATCCATAGTGCAGGAGAAGAGTGAAACTACCACAATCAAAGCCTTGGAGTCGTAAAGCTAATGTATTTTTCTTTACTCGTGATTTCCCTATCTCCGATTTCCGAATCAATGGCATCGTAACGAAGGAAGGTGGGAGATAGCTTGTATCTTTTATCAAGGTGATGATATGAAATCTTGAGACAACAACAAAAATTCCGAAAATTTTGTTCTTCTGTTTACTATTAAGTGAAGCTAAGAAGTTGTCTACTGCACACGTTGGTTTTCCATCGGCATTATTTGCGAGTCTGCAGTTCACTCAAGATATGATCTTCTCCTTTCAATTAAACTGAATGTAAACCCAATAAATCATCTGCAGAATCACTTACTATAAAAGTCACAGAATAATCTTCTTTAAGAGATATTGGAAATATATTAACTCAGATCTCAATAATTAAAATTCTACTTATCATATTAAAGGTATCCTTTAGACTGAAATCAAATAATAGTAATCTTATTTTCTTGCTTGTGTTGTTCATTACACAGCACTAGTAATGTTTTTACCATCGAAATGCAAACGTCACCGAAAAGAAATTGATGCCAAAGACAACAGTCCAAGAATGACTTCGAAATGAAAAATGTATAAGTTGCTAATGCTTTTTAAAACTTTGTAGTGAATAATATGTTTCAAGAAGAAATATCTTAGTATTGAGAGAACAGTAATAGTGAGAGGACAGGTTCTTTAAGTTAGTTTAATAGCCATTTTGTACAGAGACTTGATCATGAAACATTTCGCCATCTTTCATTCACAAACTACACATAACGACACAAGCTTGATCTCTATAAGAGAAAATATATCCACTCTGCGCGACAAACGAACAGCCGGGAGGGTTAAGCTAGGGAACAACTTTATAGCAGTTACAGTTCCTCTATTGCGGCATCCTTCCAGTGAAGCGCCACTGGTCCTTTTTACGTAGTGGTTTTTGTTCTTTGTCTTGTTTGGCTTGGAATCACCAGTGTGTTTGAGAGTTTATCTTATATGGATGCGTTTTTAATTATTTTGTGGGTTGCCGTAACGCAGAAAAGAAACAGTCAGAAACTCAAATGCTACCCACAAACTTTTCGTATGGCTAGGATCTGCTCTTGGCTATGTTGAACCTCTATTTTTCCCTCTTTGGCGGTATCTTTTCCCTCGACTTTATCTTCGTGTTGTTACACAGGCACACACTGTCATTAAATGCTATCATTGTTTCTTACTGTTTTTTTTTAATGTCTCCTTTAACTCTAAGTAGTGTTTCACTTTTTTCACTTCGCGTTATGTTGCTACTCGTAATTTCTTTTATCTCTTCACAATCGTCCTAATTTATTAAATGTTTATTGATCCAAAAATAATCAAAATATGTAAAAATAATACCAAAATACTTATTTTTGTATAATCTTTTCAACAACCTTTCCGTTAGGATTAAATAGCAAAACACAAAAATTTCAATCGCTTATACTCATGACTCGATACTCAGGTCACATAACAAGTTAGAAGTGGTAGAAGCAGTCAACATTAGAAGCCGTGACTGACCAAAAAATGTCTAGACTTTTTTAAACTGGCGACGGTATTTTACCGTCAACTAACTTGATGTTATTACTTCTTTAACCCAGAACTTTCCAAGTTATTGAGCAGCTGAGTTTAAACAAAAGGCCTATCAAGGGTAAAAAGTATTGAGATTAGCTAAGGGTGATTGTAAACTTCACAAAGTTATAGTTAATCAGCGTGAGTAACGGATTCACTTTGCTAAACGTTTTCTCCATGCACTGGACCCAGCAATCTATGGAGTAAACTAAGAAAGATCTTAGAGAAAAGAGAACAAACTTTACTGTGTTTACTTTAACTGTAACTTCACAAATTTAGATAGAAGCACGTTTTGTCTGTGTTTAATTTCAGTTTAACCGACTCTAGTAAACGTAGTGAAGTTTTGATAATTTAACTGAAATGTTTAAGCAAAACCAAGTGAATAGATACAGCAATAGATCATCATTTGCTTTAAAACCGAACTTAACAACTACCAAGAGGATTCGTTTAGGGCATTAGCCAAAGCACGACCTCCGTTTCACATTGCCGCATTAGAAGCTGCAGTCATCAAAACAATTAAGCTGGTGCTCTATCGACACTAATAATTTATTTACAACTTACGCTTTTTTCATTAACACGAGTGACAGAAACTGTGTTGTTCATGTACCTGATATTTCCTACCGCGTGTTTTAGTCTTCTTGTTTCCTACAAATTCTTCTCTAACAGCGTTCTTCCTTCACTGCATACGATTGATGTTATCGATGTATGAAGAAAACGTAGGCCAACAGCAAAATGAATCTTAAGATTGCGACAATAATAATTGTTACAAACAATAGAAAAACACTAATTGCCCCTAAGGAGGAAGGAAAAGCGAAAATATGAATTGGTAGAAGAGAGAAAGAGTTTAGTTTTGAAAAGAACACTAGAGAAATAGAAAATATGTCACCACCGGGATTGAAAGCATGACCCACGCTTACGAGCCACTTCAATGGGCTTTGGATAGATGACTGGTCGGAGGGCAGTCCTACCTCGGCCAAGTCACGTGGCGCAGAGAGGCTGGTCTTCAATTGCATTGTAGTGGATGTTGATGTCCACCGGTGGATGATTAGAAGCTAATGTGGCGACTAGAGAAATAGAGTGTGAACTAGCTCACTTGGTAGAGCGCACGCCGCGAAAGCCTTGGTCACGGGTTCGATCCCCGTTGGTGACATTTTTTCTATTTCTCTAGTGTTTTCTCCAAAACTAATATTTCAAGTCCTCTCTTTTAGAAGAAAAAGATTTATTGAAGAAGCTGTTAAGTTCAAGCAAGCATTAGGTTTAAACAATAGGAGGCTTTCTGTCAAAGGGAGACGAAATTCAAAGGAAGCTGAAGGAAGAAAGGCGAAGGGGAAGTCTGTGTTACAGTCCATGCAATAAGAACGGATACTAGACAAAAGAGGGTTGGAGAACTTTTTCTCAGTCATAGGCTACACCCAGACGATCCAAGAGGCTTCTTTAAAATTTAACGGGATCGTTTGAGCCTAATACATTCCGTCACGTCTGCAGAGGCACACTACATTCCCTTTCTGTAAAATCTCTCAAGTTTGTAGTCTCCTTTGTAAATTCATGTAGCAACTTAGCTTCGACAGAGTCAGATGTTAAAAGCTGCATAGGTAAAGCATGGTCAGCACTGACAAAACTATTACTACTACTATTACTTGGAAATTTGGCATGTCCGAAAAAGTCAAGAAAAATTTCTTTTGTGTGGTTGTAAAACCTGTCTTACTTTATGGCTCATCTTCAAGGATTCTCGCCAAAAGATTCGAGAATATGATAAATAGAAATTACACGCGCAAACTTCGTGCCGCTCTGAACTTGTCATGAAAGGACCACCTTTCAACAGAAAGAATTTACGGAATTTACCACGCATTTCAACGGTTTATAGAGAAAGAAGACTGAGATTCGGAGGGTATAGCATGAGGGAAAAAGATGAACTGATAAGTAACACACTTAACTGGAAACCATCTCAAGGAAATAGCAGAGTGGGACGTCCAGCCAAATCATACATTGACCAACGTGTCAAAGATACACAATGTCAGCTGAATGATCTGCCAATGGAAAACAAAGAAATATGGCCTAAAAAAGTCAAAGAAATCCTAGCAAGATCGATCGATAGATAGATAGATAGATAGATAGATAGATAGATAGATAGATAGATAGATAGATAGATAGATAGATAGAAGTTTCTTAAAATATTGACCTTTTGAGCCTTCAAAGTTTCTTAGCAGTTTCTTATTCTCTGGTACCAAATAGAAGAGGGTGGAATGAGCGGAGGGGCTAGTCACACTGCTGTTAGTAAATTCACACTTTCTTTTTGGGTACCCTCTGTTCCAGGTTAGCCTATTTATGAAATAACCCGTTATCAAACTGTCTAAACCGCTTTCAGAGACTTTTTAGGTTTCTTAGGGCAGCCCCATCCAGCCCTCGAGTTTTTAAATTTTGGGGAGATTGAACCCTGGTTTCTTATAACAAAAAATTAAATGTATTGGCAGTTTAAAACTTCGTCGCTTACTCATCTTTTTTTTTTATTAAAAGAAGCTATACAATATTTTTTTTCTGCTTGTAAAGAACAAAATAGCTGATTATCTCATAATTATTATATGGAACAGTATATTAATACTTATCAAAATAGCAGGTTAGTTTTAATATTTTTGTGGTCTCAATATTTCGTACCTTCGCTAGATACACAATTGTGAAAGAATTGTCTGACGAGATTCATGCTCAGAGTGCCACGTTTGTTTTGTCTAAGGATCATTGCTCTCCATCTGTTCCTGCCCTTGGATTTATTTACACAGAGCAAAAAGGAATCGCACATATTGATATTTTGAAGTTACACCTTTGACCTCTGTCATCCGGCAGCTTGGACGACAGTTGTTCACTTTGCTCGACAAATCTGAGCATTACATTTCGGAAAAATTTAAAGTCTAATGCTAATTTAAAAACACGTTGGATTGACTGTATCCAATGCGTCCAGCGATGTATCCACTGTATCCACTGTATCCAGCGATAAATCTCTATCCTGAACATTTCCCCTTGGTGAATTCTCATCAATATACTTTCTTTTTAAACGTATTTTGTGAAACGCGAACCGCGCATTTTGTGGACGAGAATAATCGCGTATATTGAGAAATGAGGGAAAACGCGAATTTGATGAAACGCAACTAATCGCGTATATTGTAAAACACAAATGAACGTGTATTTTTTAAAACGCAAATGGACGCGTATATTTTTTAAGCGCAAATGAATGTGTATTTTTTAAAACGAGAATGCACGTGTATTTTGTAGAGCGCAAATGAATGTGTATATTTTTAAAAACGCAAATGAGCACGTATAATATAAAACGCGAATGAATGTGTATATTTTGAAACGCAAATGAATGTGCATTTTTTGAAACGCGCATAAATCTTATGTGTTGTAACGTTTGAAAATGGGCAAAGAATAGTTGTAAAATGATTTTATCGTAAAAAACTTCAACTGAAAGGATTTGGAAAATATTTAAACAAAATTTAAGTATACTAAAAAAGAAGCTACTATTAAGGGTTTTTTGAAGTAATTTAAAAA